>QJPP01002517.1:0-115000 GCA_003996215.1 Jaltomata sinuosa | reverse complement strand
CGGTCGCCATGAGCTCACCCTAAGTCTCGGATGCCTAAAAACTGCATGAGTCTCCACGATCAACGGCGATAGCTCACACTAGAATCTGCACCAGGAAGATGCAGAAGTGTAGTATGAGCACCAATTGCAAAGCAACAGGTACCCAATAGACATCATAGGCCGGCTGAGCATATATAAGATATAAAAGCAGTAAATAGCTGATAAGAAGGAAGTAGTCAAAAAATCAAGCAGAGGAAAACACACGGAAGCTAGCAACAAATAGAAGACAAGGAGAATACAAGTACACTATGATAGCCACAGAAGATATATCACAAAACACAGGTGAAGGAGTAGAGAACGTACCTAGATCCTTATAACAACAATATATACAGAAAGTTTAAGAACATGGTGGTATACCGGTAACCTCAAATAAATGGGAAAGAAGGAAAATAAACTATAAACATAATCATGTTAACCATACAACTCACAAGGTAAGGATGATCGAACAATAAGTAACAAGTACTACAATATGAGTGGGTAACTAATCAACCTACAGTCCCAATGGACGCCCATACACCCGAGGAACACATGCAAGTAAAAACAAACACTCCTGCATCCCATACTACCGGATCGTATAATCAACAAACAGCAAACAAGGGTGGAACCATGCAAACAATGTATGATATATGATATACTATGAAATATCAGTGGTACCATATGCACCTCCTCCAGTTCTCGTAGGCCCAGTAGGTAGGACCCATAGAAGGCTTCCTCCGTATACCTTTACACCCCCATATACCCCTCCTCCGACAATCTCGGCTCGTAGCCTCTAGTCTGGATCGACAAGATCCATGGAGGTCTCCGAGACCATATACAAGCTCTCAATGTCTCAGTATACATGTACAGACTTATCCAGGTCTAAAATCAGCAAAAAGTCATATCTAGCGCTTCGGCCTAGCCGAGCCTAATATCATATCAAATTAGTAAAAAATAGGTCTAGCACCCGGCCCAGTCGAGTCTCGTATTAGTGTGAAAACTTTTCATAAAATACCTTTTACTCCAAGAAGATCCATAAAACCAGTTTAAATCTATTTTAAAGCCATTTATAACTGAAAACAAGCCCTTGAGGCTATGGAAGGTTCAGAAAACCGATAGTTAGGCCCGCAACCATAATAGTAATAAATTCAATGCAGATAACTCTTTCCATGATAATAATGATATGATCAAAAATAATCAATAGCCCAATGACTCACAATCATCCTACCAGCCCTGCACAGGCTCAATCTGCTCTATAACATAGATAACCCCCTCATAATCATAAGTTGATGTCCGGGACTAGCAGACATTTCCGAATTATCCACCATCTATTGTCCAAAGGCAAATACGAAGGCCACACGAGGCCATAAGAGGTAATACTACAAAATGAGTTCAAATACTAAAGCCAACGTAGGAAATAAGAATGGGCAGGGAGAAAGCGGGCAAGGAGAAAACGGGCAAGGTCTGGAGTGCCAACCTAGTAAACCCAATCCAAAGATGCTAAATAGTACCATTATATTCTATATATGCAAATTCTAAGGTGGGTAAGCCGTAACCTACGTGGCATCCCACGAATAGCCACTGGAAAGCTGATGCCTGAGCCCGAGTTGCTCTGAGATGCCTCAAATAGCACTCAAACTATCAAAAATGTAATCTACGCATTAAAACAAATCTAACAAAAACCATATTGCTAATAATCTAGCCGGGTCAAAAATTGAGTCAAAAGCGAGCCTGTGGGCCTCACAACCCAAAACTGAAAATAAAAATTGCCACAAAGTTTCCAACGTCGCCAGGAATGCATGCTAAAAAATTAAGCATGATTTGTGAGGGAAAAAGGGCCTAAAAAACCCCTTCTATGCGAAGAACAAAGAGGGAATTTAAAAGGGAAAATTACAAAATTAGAGGAGAAAACTTACAATTGGAAGTCAAAAAATTGATCACGGATAAGAATTGATCACCCTAGCACTTTGTAATAAGCTCCCATAGAAAACTGGAGCTTGAGATCAAGAGAAAATGGAGTAAAAATCATTTTGGGAATGTTTTGAAATGAAAGAGAAGAAGAAGGCATTTAAAGGATGCCAACCGCACGTGACCATGCCCCGCGCACACTCATGCCAAGGGCAGGCAGCGGCCAGGCCAGGGGACATGAAAATGCACACACGAACTGGCCATCACACGCGCGGGCACCCGCACGCTACCTGCCTATCGCGCCGACGAAGGGCAATGATGGCAGGGCTGGCCAGTGCCTTCTGCTCGCATACAGCCTGCCCATGCGTTAGCAATGGCTTGGCTGGTGCCATACCAGCAACCAACCACCAGCACTTTGGCAAATACAAAAAATATTCTTGGATGGACCCTCGGGATTCATCAGGGGTCTTGCAAACACAAATTAACTATATTACTCAAGTAAAAATGACATTTCTGGACTCAATGGAATTGACAGAATTCCCAAAAGAGGTCGATCTATCAAAAATTGACCCTACGCCCAAATGGCCAACGTTGCAAAATAAAACCCAATAGCCCAAAACTAGTCTAGAAGCTTTAGGACCCGAACAAAAGGTCCCTCTAGCCCAAAGTCGACATTATGGAGCTAACACCGTGGATGAAATTTCAATCCAAGGCTGTCTTCTCCCAATATTGACAAAAGTCAAACTTCCAAGACCAAGTGGCCTAAATTCGAGATATAATCAAAGCAAAAGCTCCCGAGCCCTGACCAAGGATTTAACTAGATCAAAATCCACGCTCCGAAGCTAACAAAACTATCAGAATTCGATTTTGAGCACGTTTGCTAAGAATGTTGACTTTAATGTTGACTAAATTCAATGATTTCCAAAGTTAAAACTCTAAAATAGGAAAATGGTCATAAAGACCTAACAAATATCTCAGGCACCGAACCACCGAAGATGACTTGGGACCGCTACAAGCAAGCTCTAATAGTATAAAGAAAGCAAAAATACGAGAATGATAGGAAGGGTCATTACATCATCCACTATTAAAAAGGACTTTCATCCTCGAAAGTCAAGAAGAGGGAGTACCTGAAGTCTCAAACAACTGCAAATATTGAGCTCGCATCTCTCTCTCGGTCTCCTAGGTAGCCTCCTCGGCTGGATGATGCCTCCACTTAACCTTAACCATAGAAATGTCTCTAGACCTTAATCTCCTGACATCTCTGGCTAGAATGGCTACCGACTCCTCAACAAAAGTCAAACTCTCATATAACTGCATCGAATCACACTGCCACACATGTTATTCATCCAGAACATAATGCCTCAATATCGATACTTGGAAGACTGGGTGCATAGCTGAGAACATAGGAGGCAAAACTAACAGATAAACCACACTACCAACCCTCTGAAGAATCTAAAATGGCCTAATGTAACTAGGCTTAAGCTTTCCCTGCCTACTGAATCTAATCACGCCCTTCATGGGAGACACTCGAAGAAACACTAGATCATTAACTCTGAACTCTAAAGAATGAAGTCTATGATCTGGTGGCTCTTCTACCTACTATGGGCTGCCCAAAGTCTATCTTGAATCACCCAAACTATATCTAAGGAAGCATGAAGCAAGTCTGCACTCTGCGGCATGGACTCCAAACTATCAAACTAACCCACTAGAGATCTACAACGCCTAACCATAAAATGCCTCAAAAGGTGCCATGCTAATACTCGAGTGGTAACTATTATTATGCGCAAACTCTGCCAAAGGCACATACTGATCCCATGAACCTCTAAAGTCAAGAATACAGGCCCGTAACATGTCCTCCAGGATTTGGATAGTCCTCTTAGACTGGCCATCTGACTGAGGGTGGATTGAAGTGCTAAGTTGAACCTCTGTACCCATCTCTCGCTGAATAGTCCTCTAAAACTGAGATGTAAACTGAGTGTCGCGGTATGAAATAATAGAAGCTTGAACCCTATGAAAATGAACAACCTTTCGGAGATAAATCTAAGCCAACCTCTCTGCACTATAGGAAGAATGAACCAACAAGAAGTGTGCAGACTTAGTCAGCTTATCAATAATAACCTAAATAGAGTCAAACCCTCGAGAAGTGCATGACAATCGTGCAATGAAGTCCATAATAATCTCCTCCCACTTCCACTCTAGAATGGGAAGTCTCTGCAATAATCCCCCAAGTCCCATGTGCTCGAACTTAACCTGCTGACAATTCAAGCATGGAGACACAAACTCCACTATGTCCCTCTTCATACCATTCCACCAGTAAAGCTACCTCAAATATCTATGCATCTTAGCTGTGCCCAGATGGATGGAATACCTGGAACAATGAGCCTCATGGAGAATCAACTGAATCAGATTCCCAACTCTTGAAACACAAAGGCGAACATCAAATCTCAAGGTACCATTATAATCTAAAGTATCCCTACTGGCCTTACCCTGTTAAACCCGATCACGAATATCACACAACCGCTGATCCTTAAACTGAAGCTGTTGAATCTGATCAACTAGAGTAGAATGAATCTCAACACTGGCAAGAACTCTGCTGGGATCTGACAAGGCAAGCCTAACTAAATGGTTAGCCAAGGACAGGATGTCCAAGGCCAATGGTCTCTCCAAAACTGAAAGAGAAGCCAAGCTACCCATACTCATTGCCTTCCGGCTCAAGGCATCAGCTACCACATTTGCCTTACCCCGATGGTACAAAATAGTGAAGTCGTAGCCCTTCAGTAACTCAATCCATCTCTGCTACCTAGAGTTCAGCTCTCGCTAACTCGTGATATACTGAAGACTATAGTGGTAGGTGTAAATATTATAGTGAACTCTATGTAGGTAGTGCCTCCATATCTTGAGTGCGAAGACTACCGCCACTAACTCCAAGTCATGAGTAGGGTAGTTTCACTTGTGATACTTCAGCTGCCTCAGTGTATATACTATCACATGACCCTGCTGCATTAACACACAACCAAGACCAACTGACGAAGCATCACAATACACCGAGAAGCCCTAACCCTCAACTGGCAATGTTAACACCGATGGTGAAGTCAATAAGGCCTTAAGCCTCTAAAAACTATCCTCGTACTGATTTGACCACTGAAATGGGGCATCCTTCCTAGTCAGCCTAGTCAAAGGTGCTGCTATGGAAGAAAATCCCTCAATGAACTGCCTGTAATACCCTGGCAACCCAACAAAACTACGAACCTCGGTAGGAGCAGTAGGTCTCAGCCAATCACAAATGGCTGCAATATTCCCTGGGTCAACTCTAATCCCATCCTTAGATACCACGTGTCCTAGGAATGCCACTGACTCAAGACAAAACTTGCACTTTGAGAACTTGGCATAAAGTCAATGATCTCTCAAAGTCTAGAGTACGATCGATCCTCAAATATTGCTCATGCTCCTCTGCACTCTACGAGTATACTAATATGTCATCAATCAAGACTATCATAAACAAATCCAAGTACGACTTGAGCACCCTGTGCATTAAGTTTATGAAAGTTGCGAGGGTATTAGTCAACCCAAAAGACATCACCAAGAACTCATAGTGGACATAACGTGTCCTAAATTTTATCTTAGGGATGTCCTTCACCCTAATCCTCAATTGGTGGTAGACTGACTTCAAATCTATCTTAGTAAACATGGCCAAACCCTAGAGCTGATAAAAAATCATCTACACGCGGCATTAGATACCTATTCTCCACAGTCACCTTATTCAGTTTTTGATAATTTATACACATCCGTATCGAACAATCCTTCTTCTTCACAAATAGAACTAGAGCACCCCAAGGCGACACACTCGGTTTAATGAAACCCATAGCTAACAAGTCCTGAAGCTGAACCTTAAGATCCCTTAACTAAGCTAGAGCCGTACGATATAGAGTAATGGAAATAGGCCTGGTGCCCGGCTTTAACTCAATGGCAAAGTCTATGTTTACGCTCAGGTGGAAGTCCTGGCAGGTCAGTCGAAAACACATCTAGGAACTCCCTAACCATAAGGACCAACTCAGGTGAAAAAGTGTCGGCGCTAACATCCTGGACATATGCTAGATAAGCCAAACACCCATGAGAAATCAACTTCCTAGCCTGAAGATAAGAAATGATCCCAAATAGTGCACGACTAACAGAACCCTATCACACAACCGGGGATATGCTGGGCACGACTATTAATGGTCTTGGCATAAAAATCCAAAATTTTTGGGTGAAGGGGATAACCAGTCTATGCCCAAAATCACATCAAAATCTAACATATCTAATATCATCCGGTCAACCCAAGTCTCAAGATCACCAACAACTACCAAAAAGAATCTAACAACCCGATCCTCTACTAAAGAATTGCCTACCAGGGTAGCAACATATACAAGAATAGACAGTGGCTCATTAGCCAACCCCAAACAAGGAATAAAGTAGGCATATACATAAAAACATGAAGATACAGGATCAAACAAAGCTAAAGCTGACTGGCATCAGATAGTAATCATACCTGTGATCACTACATCTGAGGCCTCCGCCTATGGCTTACCAGGGATTGCATAGAACTGATGCCAACACCCACCTGATTGACCTCTATCTTGACCACTTGACCTACCATGCTGGGCACCACCTCCTCTGATTGGTGGTTACACTAATCTCAAAGGATGAGTCGACTGAGTTGCTGGATAAACTGTACCCCACTAGGGGCACTCTCTGGTATAGTGACCAATGATCCCACACTTATACCACGACCATAATGGCCCAACCTGGTATGAGAAACTGGCTGAAGTGGTATGGCCACCATGGCCTGATACCCCAAATATTGTACCCCTCGATGACTGAACACTATAACCATGTTGACCACCATAACTTTGATCTAGTTGATGCCCAACAGAAGTCTGAAGTGATGCTTAAACTGGCTAACTAGACTGACCTTGATGCTGCTATGGATAATACCCTCGGTGCCACTGACCTGAACCTCTACCGCTAGAGCAGGAACTACTGTATCTGCCCTGATGGTGTGGCCTCTTATCCGTAGCCTCAGGGTTATGATGATGCAAGTCCTTCATAGTGCAGACATGGTATACTATAGACTAGAATGGTAACCCACTAGAAACTAGTACCTCAGCAGTCTATCGAAGCTCGATCCTCAACCCCCAAATAAATCGATGAACCCTGTCTGGCTCTGTAGGAATAATCATAGCCCCAAATAGAGCCAACTGGTGAAAATGGGTCTCATACTCGACCACTGACATAGATCCCTACATCAACCTAGTAAACTGATCTCTACGATGCTCACAGTCACTCTGAGGCAAGAACTTGGCCATGAAGGCCTCGTTGAACTCTCTCCAAGTCAATTGAGTAGACTGAGAAGGTCTGCAAGCTACTTGGGCCCTCCACCAAAGCTTAGATGGGCCCTCCAACTGATAGGTAGTATCACCAATGCTGTGAGTATCTAATAGCCCAAGATGATGAAACATCTCCTCGCAAGTAGAAATGAAGTCATAAGCATCCTGTCCGGGAGCACCAGAGAACCTCTGTGGGGATAATCTCAGAAACTGGCCCAAAGCCTTCTGCTCTGACTTTGTCATAACTGGGAGTGAAGCAAGAGGCTGGGTGATAATGCAAAAAAATACTCTCTAATAAGAGGTGGTAGAGATCATCAGAAAAAAACAATTAAGTAACCTGATGAGTGTCAGGGTCGAGCCCACAGAGAGTGGATGTGATGATTTGCCAAAAGACATTCGATTAGTAGTCACCAAGAGAGTAGATACTCAACAAGCTTAAAGTAAAAATTGAGGGGAAATAAGGAACGAGAAAATATTGGTATCACAAGTTCAATCAACAAGTGAAGTAAACACAAAATTTGTATTCAAATGAGAAAGAGACTAGGGGTTTTTTCTGATGGAAATCAAATGGGGGTTAAGGTACTTGCTTATTTATGAAAATTCTCAATAAACGATATGGGTAGTATTGGTTTTAGTCTTGTTTTGTAATCTCTCAATCATCCAAACATATATCCTATGGTCTTTACTCAAGCACCATGATTTCAACACAAACAAAAAAAAATTCAAGCTTGGGGAAGTCATACTATTTCTAGCTTAGAATCTTAGATGAGATTTTCCTTTGATTAAGCTATTTCTAACCTTAATCTAAGGTGGAAACTTCACATTCCCACTATTGAATTCTTTCCGAATTATAAACCCTTCTTTCAAGCAAGAACATAATTTAGTAAATTCAACCAATGTTTGCAACCATCAATTTTAGTATTAAAACTTGAGGAATTCAATAGACCCATATCAATTCATTAATTATATGCATAATTAAACAAGATCCACACCTATATTCAAACACCCATCATACACATACCCCTAGACAAGGAAATTAGCTACTTATGCTTAGGAAATAAAGAGGTATACCAATTGGGTAATTCATATTTCCGTTCATAGTTAAGCCTATATCCAAATCCAAGCTCAATTTAGTAAAAAAAATGGTGAATTATGAGTGTGGAAGATGAAGAGAATAAAGTACACTCTCCATCTTCCTTGGAAAAAACTCTATGCTCAAAACTATTCAAAACTATCAGGTACACTACCCAAATTAGGTTTTAGAAGCTTCCCAAAACGTCACTTGAAAGTTGAAAAATTGCCCTTCGGGTGTGGTGCGACGCGATGTGAGACACGATGTGCAGTCACACCACACATTGTGCATGTTGCATGGCTCCAATCCTCAGACCAGTGATGCCAGTCGGTTCAGCTTTGATGTACAAAGGGAGGTGCAGATCACACGCTGCATTGTAGGGATCGCACGGCGGCCACACCTCTCAGTAGATTCTTCCTCTCTTTTGATCTCCTTCATATTTCAACTCTTTTTAAGTGCTTTGGGTCGAATTAGTTTTTTTTCTACTTTTGACCAAGAGTACCTGCATTTGCATCAATAAAGGCAATAAGTACCTCTAATACTCATCAAAATATGTAAATAATTCATGAATAAAGGCTCAATAAGTTGGTAGATTACCAAATTATCAAAGCCACAAACTTGAACTATTGTTTGTTCTCAAGCAAGATACTCACAAAGTAAGGAATGGATTATGCTCTAAAACACACAGGGTGAATACAAGATTACTCTAACTCTAAAATCTAAGAAAAATAATAAACAAAAGGACTCAAACAAAAAGACTCAACTACAATGCTCATCTCAATTTGGATCACCACATTCTCAAGGCAATTGCTCATTTCAAAACATTTAACAAAAGGGCTTCATTTCTCATTCAAATCAAGTGAATTTGTCATTCAAAATAAGATATTCAAGCTTCTCAGGTCATTGGCATGGACCTTCAAGGTTTGCCTCGAGATTCACCACACAAATTATCTCATTCATTCCTCTCAATTAAAATAGAGACTTCATCATTCCTTTCAAGTGTGTGATGCCACTCACCACAAGAGAGAATCCCACTCATAATCATGTAATAAACAATCAAAAGGGATTATCAGAGAATCGAATAGACTCTCACTCTGTCAAGGAAATTTAAGTGCACACACATTGAACCATATGCTTTCCCTTTATGTAATTCGCCACTAATGTAGAGTAACCAACCTCAAAACCACTAAGGACTGGCGGCCTACGATGTTGGCTAGGGTTAAGGTGAGGATTGCATTTGGCTCAAGTGACTAAGACTCCCTAATTCTCTTTGTGATCATTAAAAATACCTCTCACATTTTCGAACAATTACTTCACCTTATTTCTCCCTCTCACAATCCCAAAGTTCCCCTTCAACTTGATCATTCAACTTTCTTTATAACCTTTATTTGTTAGCACCAATTCCTTCTTTTCTTTCCATTTTGTTCATTTCATTGGACAATTTGAAGCAATTTTCATTCTTAGCATATGGTGGTACCTTGCATTGAAACACATCCTTTTCTTCTCCGCATTGGTGCATGCACTCCCAAACTAAGGCTTTTGCCAATATTATCATTTCAATCCCCCCAAACTTAGGCTTTCACCTATGTTTTACTTTTGAGCCATTAGGGAGGATGGGTGCAAAAATTTAGGTTCCAAAAAGGGCCAAGGTGTCAAATAAGGTATCAAGGAAAAGTCACAAGCTCAAAGGAGATTACTAGGATCAATGTAAGGGAAGTCAATTTGGGTGAAGTGGCTATTCAAAAAATGGCCTAAGGTCATCTTCCAAGCTTGGTTTCCTCTAGGATTTCGCCTTGAATCACATTCAGGGAAAATTCTAGACAATACATGCACACAAGAATTAAGTACAATCATACAACACAAGGCATCAGAACACAAGAATTCTTACAACGAGTCTCAAAATCAATTGGGACAAATGACTTTTGACAAGACATTCTGAGTTCTTTACACACTCGTTTGTGAATCAATCAAGCCAAACGGGGAGTGTGCAAGTCATGAAAAGAGAATGCTTAATTAAAAATCATTTTCCCTCTTTCCTTTAATTTTCAAAAACTGTTTGCCAAGATTTTTTTTTGGTGGGCCCATTTCGAGACAAGCAAAGCACAAACTCAAATTAATACTAAAACTCAACGATATTTCAAAATCTTCAATAAAAATAAAGCATTAAGCCCTAAAAGGGCACAGTTAAAGAACTAATAACAAAATAAAAGGCCCAACAAGGGCAATATCATAATCATCCAACACGTGCCCGACAAGGGCCAAATAAAATATCTAACAGGGACATAAAAATGTCAAGGCCTGATAAGGGCAATAAAAAACAATATCTCAAGGCCCAACACAGGCAACCAACAACAACAACTAGAATGCACCACCTCCCCCACAAAAATAAAGCATTTCCCTCATTGCTTAAGCTCAAACATGTAAGGAAAGGGTGCAAAAACTCCCTGTAACGCTACTCCTCTTCATTTGCCTGCTCCACTGCCTCTATGATGGAACCTACACTACCCTTTTGGGAGTGCAAAGTAAGATGCGACTCTCTGAGCGCCTGTTAGAGAGAAAGATCCTCATCATCAGGCAACTCCTCATCATCTCCAGCATATGCAACAAAGAGCTCATCCATAGGACCAGGAGTGTGATGTGGCTGATTCATGGCCTCATTCAAGGCACTCAACTATGCATCACCAATCTGGGCTTTGCCTTTTCTTTATGAAAATCCTTCCAGATCTCCATCACAGCACCCTCCAATAACATCCACTCTCTAGCATAGATTGCTCGCACTGTCCATTACCTCATTCATAGCCTTCTTAGAAGCTTTTTGAATCAAACTGGGCAGCTTGTTGGCTAGGTCGATCAACTGCATGTCATGAGAATAGGTTAGGTCAACCATATTTTTGAGTCCATCCTTGGTCAAGGTCGATGAAGAATTTGGGGGTCCCTGAGGTATAGCAGCTGTAGGATTTTCGGACTCTATGGGAGTAGGTGCTTCTGAAGCTTATCTAGAAGGGGAGGAAGTAGTGAGCTTACCATCAGTATCCCCAACCTCAACATCCTCAAGAGTATGCAATCTTCGCCTCTTCATCCTAAGGGCATCCATGTCCATTTTCTTTACAAGGTCAAGCACACCCATGGTGTGGGTAGGATTGTCACATCCGAAGTATAGAATTTCAGCCCTTGCACAGAGCTTGATAATGAGGATAGGATAGGGGAATGAGTCACCACCCTTATGGGCTTTCATTTTAATCACCACATTTTCTATCTCCCGAAAGTTCACATGATTCCTCGCTATGATAGAAGCTACTAGAATCGCCCCTTCCTAGGTAACCTTTTGATCATTTTGAGAGGGAAGTAATCTGGAGCGGACAAATTCATACTAAAGGCGGGCCTCGAAGTACAGAGTCCACTTTTGAATATCTCCCCAATAGTGGCCCATAAGGGAGTCCCCGGAGCAATGATAGTGGCAGCCCAGTCAAGGGGCTTATTCTTAACAAACAACTTGGCCTGAAGTTCAGGCACATGATTGCATTGATAGCATCGGGTGTGATGTGGATTTCCTTTCCCCAAACAGTGGTGGAGTCCAAACAAGGGAAGTCCTCCAAATTTCCCTTGAACCCCATAGTATCTTACTTAGCCTGATAAGAGGCAAATAATTCACGATCCACCTCCTCATAGTAATCTTCAGGTACCTCTTGGAATGGGTACCATTGGCGGGTGGTGAACTATTGGGGATGTTGGGCAGATCATCCCCAACTACTTCTAAGTTCAAGCTATGCTCTATGTTGAAGGTTATTTTGTTATCTCGATCATAGACGACCTTCATACCTTCAACCCCAAAATGAATCCTTTCCTCCTCCGACTTGCACGCAGGGAGGTGCTGGAGGAGTAGCTGGGGATTTCTTATTGCTCTTGGAGATGGAAGAGGAGGTAGGAAGAGATGGTGGCCTCCTTGCATTGTGCCTTGAGTTTTCTCTATAGAATACATAGTCTACACAAGGAGATTGTGAGTACTCAAAGTCAAAGAAAAAATCATTTTGTATTTTTGAATTAATAAAAGAAGAACATACTACAAAAAGTTAACCAATTAAAAAGAAATGGAATGCAAAGGAGATGAAAAACACATCAGGTGACTGATGGCCTGTGCGATTCACATGCAGACTGCACCATAAGAAGTGCATATTGCACGTGGTGTCACATAGGCCACCAGAAACCTATGTTAAATTAGCTTTATAGTGCGACGACTGGTGCGATTTGCACTAACAGATGTGCGCATTGCACAAGCCTCACCCCTCAACTCAGTGAACTAGCAACATTATTCAATGACGTGCGGAGCCTTGTGCATTCCGCACGTAGAGATCTGTAGGTCGCATGTGAAATGCACAAGGAAACTATTGAAAATTTTCAATTCCTTGTTTTCCTATGTGTTATGTATATGACTCACAGAGCAACACTTATGGAATGCACGAGCAACATGGCAAATAACCAAAATTTTCAACAGGCCCTCAGCATAATATGACCAAAACCCAAGTGATCCGAGTACTCAGACTTCCCCATAAAACTCAAACACATTCATCCAAAGAAAAGATTAGCTTAACGATTTCCCTTAAGAAGGACGTTACCCCATCTATCATCGGGAACATCAAGCCTTCATTGAAAAACAATAGGCACATTCCATCAACACTAAATCTCTCCCTAAACCAAAAATGCTCACCCAACAATCATATTCAATTCAAACACATATGGGCGCAATGGTAACAATAATTTCATCACCAATCAATATTATTCAACAAAAACCTTGCACAAATGACGATTTCCCCTTAAGAATGACATCACCCAATCTATCATAGGGCCAAACAATGTATCAATGCAAGTGGGTTACTTAGATTTCACTCAAAACACTAAAATCAACGCTAAAAATTTAAGGCAAAGCACATGTAATATCATAACAACAAGATCTACCAAGTTCATTACAGACGAAATCTACAATATACCTAAAATTTGGGTCCCAAAATTTTTGGATCTCACCCACAACAAACATGGAAGAATAAACTAGCATGCATCATAATACTTGTTCCCAATTTACTTAAAATCATTGATTTAACATCGAAGACCTTACCATAAGTGGAGAAGAGAGAGGACTAAGCAAAAATTAAAGCTTTTGGAGTGCCAACAATGGTGACCCAAAATTCTAATCGGAGAGAGACAGTGGTGACCAGGCGGGGCAGTGGTGGTGGTGAAGTTTGGGACAAAGAGGAGAAGATTTTTAGAGAGTTGAGGGGATTTGGAGGATTTTAGAGAGAGTTGTGAAGGTTTTTGTTTGAGTTATGGGAGAAAAGAAGTGGGGGTGGTGGTTTATAAGAGAGAAAAGAAGAAGAAAGGTCAGCGGGTCAGTCTCTGGGTCGGGTCAATCAATGTGTAGTGATGAACGCTCAAATCCTGCTCCCCAAGTTGGAGGTCACGGTGATCGTGCAACAAAATAAAATTTATAATTCCCAACGAGTGTCGGGATCATACCCAAGGGACTTGGAGCTAGATAAATTAAGATTGTGTTGAATTGAGTTCAAAATGAGAGTAAGTGCTTAAACATGAAAGGTAAAAGGTTGGGGGAATTGGGATGTTGTCACTACAATCACAATTCAATTAAAAAAAAATAAATGAAAGTGGGTGTATCAAATAGAGTAGGTGACTAGGGATGTGTATCCGATGGGGATTTAATCATGGGTTGGGGTGATTATCAATTCACATTTATTCTCGCTTATTGACATAAGTAGCGTTGGTCATGGGTATGGATTGTTATCTCTCAATTAACAACTATATATCCGATGATCTTGGTTAGAGAATCATCGGTTTGATCAACAAACAACCAACCTAAGCTTGGGGAAATCACACTATCTCTAGCTTAGATCCTTAAGTGGGTGATTCCTTTGATAAGAGCTATTTCTAGCCTCAAATCTAGATGGAGTCCCAAGTTCCCACTAGTAATTTCATATCCGAAACCATAAAATCCTCTTTCAAGCAATCACATAATCAAGTAATGAAAATTAATGTTTGCAACCACCAATTTTAGGACTAAAACTTGGTGAAACTAGTAGAACCATGTCAAATAAGAAATTATAAAGATGAAATAACAACACCCACACCCATTTGTCAAGCACCCATCATCAACACACCCTTAGACAAGAGAAATTAGCCACTCATAGCAAAGGAGAGAGATATACCAACTGGGTAAGTCAAAATCCTCTTCACTAGAGCTAAATCTCAAGTTCTAAGCTCAATTTGAGTGCACAAATGGTTAACCAAGAGAATGGATTCAAACCCTCTTATCTTTGGAGAGGAAAACTTGTTCTTGAGGCAAAAAACTTTCTAAAATATTTAGGACTGAAGTATCATATTTACAAATGATCCTAAATGAGCCTTTTATAGCTTTCCAAAACGTCACTAAAATTTAGGACAAAATTTCCCCTTCGAGTGGTGTGTAGTGCGATGTGCGGTTCGCACGTCGTGAGGTGCGCGTTACACACCCTCTTCACTTGGACTAGTGACTTCAGCTGACTTTGGGAGCTTGGGGTGAAGGTGGTGCGGTTCTCACCTTGTGATATGCGCATTGCACATCGACCGCACCCCTTAACAGATTCTTCAATGGCTTTTGCAGCTTCATGTGGAGAGGTTGCGGTTCGCACCTCAGCTTGTGCGTGTCACACAACTGCCTCATCTCAGGTCAGAATCTCCATCTTTTTGAAATGCTTCACACTTCACTCCTTTTGACCTCTTTTTGGGTCCATTTCCTTATTTCTCATCATTTGTCAAAAGTACCTACATAGACATCAATAAAGGCCATAAGAACCTCTAAATCTATTCAAAACATAGCAATAATTCATGGATTTAGGCTCAATAAGTTGGTAGATTATCAACTTATCAAACCCCCAAACTTGAACTATTGCTTGTCCTCAAGCAAGATACTCACAAGCCAAGGAATGAATTATGCTTTAGACTTAATTAAGGCACAAAAGACTAATCTATACTAAAAAAAATAAGAAAAGAATAAACAAAAGGCTCAACTACGATGCTCATCTCAATTTGAACCATCACAAACTCGAGGCATTTGGCCATTTCAAATTTTTTATCAAAAAGGACTTTATTCTCATTTGAAATCAAGGGAATTTTGTCATTCAAAACAAGGCATTTAAGCTTCTCAAGTCATTGGCATGGACCATCAAGGTTTGCCTCGAGATTCACCATATAACTTGTCTCATTCATTCCCCTTAATTAAAATAGAGACCTCATGTTTCAATTTGAGTGAATGATGCCACTCACCACAAGAGATAATCTCACTAACAATCATTCAATTCACAAGCAATCGGGATTGTAGGAGAACTAAAAAGACTCTCACTCTCTCAACTAAGTTCAAGTGCACACGCGTCGAACCATAGGCTTGCCCTTCATATATATTGCCACTAATGCAGGGTATCTAAGTTTGAAATCACCAAGGACTTGCGGGTTACTATGTTGGCTAGGGCTAAGGTGAGGAATTTATTTGGTTCTATACCTCCCTAATGCTCTTTGTTCTCATTTCAAACACCGCTAACATTTTCAAGTTTCAACTTCACCTTTTTCCTCCCTCACACAACCCAAGATTTCTCCTTTTTACTCATGATCAGTCAAACTCCTTGTATCGTCTTTGTTTGGTAGCACCAATTTTTGCTTTTCATTTCACTCATTGGATTGAATTTTTGGAGCAAATTTTCAATTCAAACCGAAGGTGCTACCTTGCACTTTGAGTGCACTTCTTTTCTTCTCCTCATTTAATCACATACACCCCCAAACTTAGGCATTTGCCTATGTTATCCTTCATCCCCCCCAAACTTAGGCTTTTAGCCTCCATTTCATTTTCAATCAATTAGAGAGGATGGGTGCCAAGATAGAGGTTCCAAAAAGGTCACTGTGTTAACAAGAAACCAAAGAACGGTCACAAGCTCAAGGGGTTTCACTAGGATCAAAGTCATGAGAAGTCATTTGGGCAAAGTGGTTATTAAAAAAGGCCTAAGGTCATCTTCCAAGCTCGGTCACACCTATAATTTCACCTTGAATCACATTCGAGGCAAGTTCTAGACGACACTTATGCTCAAGAATCAAGGTAAAGCCTCACCACACAAGGCATCATGCCACAAGACTTCTTTTATTAGTCTCAAAATCAATTGGGATAAATGATTTTCAACAAGCTATTCTGAGTTCATTACACACTCGTTTGTGAGTCAATCAAGCCAAAGTGAGAGTGTGCAAGTCATGACAAGAGAATGATTTTTCATAAACTTTCATTTCCCTTCTTCCTTTTATTTTCAAAACAAATTGCCAAGAGAAATATTTTGGTGGGCCCATTTTGAGACAAGCAACTACAGACTCAATTCTAAAAGTAAAACTTGGCATTTTCCCTTAAGAAAGTCACCTTTCAATCTATCATAGGGAAACACCAACCCAGTTCAAAACTAAAACAAAAGAAAAGAAAAAGAAAATAATCAAAATTTTTGCTCCTTGGGAAAGAACCGTGGTATTAAGAAAACCCTCGGAGTTTATTTCTAAACTACTATTAACAAGGCAATATCCAAATTACGCGCTCATGATTCATTTTGAAACAAGCCTCGTCGTAGGCCTTTAGCGTATTTGCAAAGCACGGGTAGTGAGACAATGGGGCATGTAAAACCAACCCGGCAGTACAATCTCAGAATCTGAAAATTATGCCCGGCGAGGGTACAAGTAAGCTAAAAAATAAAACTAAAACATAATAAAAAGGTCTAGTAAGGGAAATAGCATCACAATCATCCAAAATGATCCCGACAAGGGCCAAATAAAATCTAGCAGAATGTCATAAAATCCTGACAAGGGCAATAAATACTAGTATCTCAAGCCCACACACAGGCACCAACAAAAGAAAGTAAAGCCACCCCTCCCCATAAAAATAGCATTGCCCTCAATGCTGATAGTGCAATCGGAAGAGGGTGGAACTCTCTGGAGGACTAAGCCTCATCATCATCATCCTTTGCTTCTGTCTCCTCATCCGAGGCTCTCCCACTCAGGTCAGCACCACCCTTTTGGGAGTGCGCAGAAAGTGTAGAGTCATGGAGAACCCTCTGAAACTCTGGATCCTGATAATCACCAAGCTCTTGATCCTCATTTCCAGGCAACACCTCATCTGCATAAGATGCAAACAAGCTATCCAAAGGTCTGGTAATGGAATGAAGTGGAGAAAAGGTGGTCAAATCTGCTTCTACCACCGGAGCTTTACCTTTGCCCTTGTGAGCATCATACTACAGTGTCTTGATTGACCCCTCTATGACGTCGACCCTCTTGGACAATGAGTTCAAGCTATCGATAACCCCTCACACTGCATCTTTAACAACCCTGTTTATCATACTGGGTAGCTTCATGGCTAGGTCAGCCAGCTGCCGCTCATGGCTATGAGTTTTGTTCACCATATCTTGAAGGCTACTTTTGGTCATAGCTGGTGTAGGGGCATGTGGGTGTGCCTATGAAGTGGTCCAGGAGGGAGATGAAATGCCTACTCTAGCACCAAGATTATCACTAACAACCCCACTCGAGTGCTCAATCCTTTGCCTCTTGAACCTGGGGGCATCCCTGCCTGTTTTCTTATCAAGGTCAATTGTCCCAATAGTATGAGTGAAGTTATTGCAACTGATGGTGGGGATATCGGCCTTAGCACAAAGCTTAGTAATCAGCACCAGAAAGGGGAAGGAGTCATTTCCTCGATGAGATTTTCTCCTTATCACCATAGCTGTGATTTCCACAAAGTTCACATGCTCCCCCATCATAATGGCTGCAATTAGAATGGCCCCATCTTGGGTTATCTTCTGATCATTTTGGGAAGGCAAGAAATGGTTGTGAATAATATCATACCAAATACGAGCCTCGAAGATCAGGGATATCCTTGAAATATCTCCCTCCATAGTGGACCAAAGAGGGACATCTTAAGCAATGACGGGGGCTATCTCCTGATATGACTTTGATTCAACCATCAACCTGGCTAGAAGTGCAGGAGCAGGCTCGATTGGACCCCAATAGATAGCATTGATGGCAGCTGGGGTAATAGAAACTTTCTTGCCCTGGAAGACAACTGCATTTAAGTTGGGAACTTGTCCTTATTTCCTTTGTAACCCTTGGAATCTTATGTGGCTTGATAGGCCACAAAGAATTCTCGGACTATCTCCTCATAATATCCCCGGGGTATATCCTGGAATGGCTGCCATCTCCGATTAGAAAATTGTTGGTGCATGTTGGGTAGATCACTCCCAACTTCCCCCATGTTAAAAGTCTTCTCCACATTGAAATTTCTATTCTTGTCCCCCTAATAGTATGCCGTCATGCCTTCCACCTCGAAATAAAGCTTTGATTCTTCCGCTACAACTATTTTCCTAGATTGGCCTCCCGTGTTTCTCCTGCTATAAGACATGTTCTGCATCTAGAGATTATAAGCCAAAAACACAAACAAAACCTAAGAAAAAGTTAGCAAAATACAAAAGATGGAATGCAACAGACTAGAAAAACAAAGTAGGTGATTAATGGCTTGTGCAGACCATTTGCAAAATGCACCAAAGAGAGTGCGCATCGCATGTGCTGTCGCACAAGAAAACAGAAACATACAGGGATTTTCTCATTGAGATGTGAAGCTGGTGCAATTCACACCATCTAAAGTGCACGTCGCACCATGCATCGCCTCTCGAAGCAGTGAATGACCTTCTATTTTCAACCTGGTGCGATGCCTTATATGGCCCACATATCATGATCTATGCATCGCATGCAAAACGCACAAAGGCCCAATTGGAATTTTTGGTTCCTTGTGTTCTTGTGAATTCTGCATATGATCCGTAGAGCAAGATGTGCTTAGCACTTGGCACCATTAAACCAACTAATCAACAATGAACAAAGGGGGACAATGGATATCATGACAACAACCTTCGGGTACTCAGACTTCCTCGGGTTTCCATTAACACAACAACAAGAAAGAAAAGAACTCAATGACTTTCCTTAAGATGGACGTTACCCTGTCTATCATTGGAAACATCAAGCCCTCTCTTGCAACAATGGGTATCAACAATTTTAGCAACAATTAACCCACTCCCCGAACAAGATCATACACCCCAAATATAATACTTAACAATAATCATGGGTATACATTCAGTAAAATTCAGCCTCAAGAGTAAATTTCCAATCAAAACCTCATGACAAGCGATGATTTGCCCTTAAGAACGACATCAACCAATCTATCATCGGGCCAAATCATTCGTCAATTATAAGTGGGTGACTCAGACTTCACCCCAAACACAGATTTTAAGGCTAAAATTTACTACCAATCAACATGCATTAACAAGATTCAAGTTCTACCAAGTTGGAAGTAAGCAAAACCATCAATACAACTCAAAATTGGGGAACCAAAATTTTCGAATCTCACCCAAAACTAACATGGCAATTCTACTAAGCATGCTTCACAATATGAGTTCCTAACCTCCATAAAAATAAGTATTTAACATCGGGGAACTTACCACAAGTGAAGATTATAAAGGGAGGAGTAAAAATTAAAGCTTTTTGAACTTCAACAATGGTGACCCACGCAAACCTCATCAGAGAACGATGAAAACAGTGGTGGTGTAGAAGTGGAGATGGTTGAGATAGAGGAGAAGAAGATTTTAGGAAGAGGAGAGGTTTTGGGAGAGAAAAGATGGTGCAAGAAGGAGAAGAGAGGCGGGTTTAAAAAGAAAAGAAGAAGAAAAGTTAGCCGGGTCAGTCAAAAGGCTAGGTCAATGAAAATTCAAATTTACCTTTTGTGTGCCACGACATGTGATTCATACCAGCCTTGGTGCGGACCGCATGGCATTTCACACATCACCCCTTTTTCTCCCCTAGTTTGACTAGGTGTATGCTTTACCATGCGATGGAGGTGAGACACATACTTGGTCTCGTATGGTACGCACGACCCAACGCAGATCACCTCTAAATTTTCAAATTCTTGTAGAAAATATGATTTGGCATGCGGTGCACTATGCAACATGTACAATTGCTTGTGCGGTCCGCACAGTCCGCTGCACAACCCATTTTTTCCCTTCTTATCTTGTTCATTTTCCATCCATGCATTCCCTACAAACACACCAAAAATAACAAAAGATAACCAAAAAACAAATAAAGAAACTTGGGTTGCCTCCCAAGCAGCGCTTGATTTAACGCCGCGGTACAATGATACTACCTCAATCAATTATTCTTTGGGTCGGTGATGGTGTTGCTAGGCAATGTCCAATTCATCCTCGGGTTCATTTGGCTTGAGAGGTGGTTCATTTGGGCCTTAATATGCTTGATCAAGGCTGAGTGGGAGCTCACAGTTTGGTGAAGTGTTGAGACTTCACTCTTTAGCTCGCTCACTCCCGTATTTGTGGTGTCCACCTTTTTAAGAACCAAGGACAACATGTCCTCCAACTTGGAATGGCTGGGGTTGCTTGTGCCTGGTTGGTAGAGAGAGTCTACCTTTTTTGGAGGAATATAGGGATTTGAACTCTGGTGATTGAAACGATCACCATCCTTGTCTATATCTCGCTAATTTCAGTCTCTTTCTTTGTCTCGAATCCAACCTTGGTTCTCCTCTCTCGGGCGATAATACCGGGATGAGAACCCGCTGACATAAAGCAAACTTTGCCATCAACCACTGACATTAATTCATCATTTCTCGCTTTGATTTCTGGTGTACTCACTGCATTCACTATCTTATC
Source organism: Jaltomata sinuosa (assembly GCA_003996215.1). Classification (NCBI taxonomy): domain Eukaryota; kingdom Viridiplantae; phylum Streptophyta; class Magnoliopsida; order Solanales; family Solanaceae; genus Jaltomata; species Jaltomata sinuosa. Next base: position 93,878 of record QJPP01002517.1, on the reverse strand, counting down.
ACCACCATCTCCCATCACATGCTTGGCCATTAGATCAATTTGTGTCATCATTTTAGCCATTGTCTCATCATGCTCCTCATCCTTCTTCCTCATTTCATTAACCAAGATGGATGAGGGTTCTCCCAAAGTTTGTACATCAGCTTCTCTCGTATTCCAAGCTTGATTAGTTTTTGTCATTCGCTCTAACAAAGTTGAGGCAATGGGAAATTCTAAATCCATGAAGGTTCCACCTCTAAGGTTGTCATCCATTGACTTATTTAGAGATTTCAACGACCAATAGAAGCTTTGTAGCAATACGTTGTTTGACAACTCATGGTTCAGACACAAGAGAAGCTTCTTTTTGAACCTTAACCAAACTTCATGTAGAGGCTCATTCGGGAGCTTCCTAAAGTTAGTAATCTCATCTCTTAACTTTATCATTCGAGATGGAGGAAGGAATATCGATGTAAATGCCTCAACCAACTCAGCCCACAATGTGATAGAGTCATCTGACAACTCTTCCAACCACACCGTGGCTTCCCCAGTCAATGAAAAAGAGAAGAGGCGTAGTCAAATTGACTCTTGGGAGATATGTTGAAAAATAAATGGTTCGCAAATCTCCACAAAAATTTGAATATACCGGTTGGCATATTCATGTGTTGCTCTACTAAATAGGCCCTTCATTTGTATTAAGTGGAGCATGGTGCTAGTCACATGAAAGATAACATTTCCCACCGTGGGGGGTAGGCAGATTGCACGTACACCCCCTTGCATCATAGGATCATCCTCGTCGGCCTCCATGAAGCCGTCAACGCTCTCATTGTCATCGGCCTTATTCATAGGCTATCCTGCTTAATCACAACACAAATAACATACAAAAGTGAAAGAAACAAGTACTCTCAAAGTGACTTCAAGTCAACAATCAAAAATAGCTAACAACTCAAGCCCTCGGCAATGATGCGATTTTTGATGAACGCTCAAATCATGCTCCCCAAGTTGGAGGTCATGACGATCGTGCAGCAAAACAAAATTAATAATTCCTAATGAGTGTCGGGGTCTATCCAAGGGACTTAGAGCTAGCTAAATTAAGATTGTGCAAAATTGAGTTCAAAATAAGAGTAAGTGCTTAAACATGAAAGTAAAAGGTTGGGGGAATTGGGATATTGTCACTACAATCACAATTCAATTAAAAGCAAATAAATAAAAGTGGGCGTATCAAATAGAGTAGGTGACTAAGGATGTGTATCCGATCGGGCTTTAATCATGGGTTAGGGTGATTATCAATTCACATTTATTCTCTCTTATTGACATAAGTAGCGTTGGTCATGGGTATGGATTGTTATCTCTCGATCAACAACCATATATATGATGATATTGGTTAGAGCATCATCAGTTTGATCAACAAACAACCAACCTAAGCTTGGGGAGATCACATTATCTCTAGCTTAGACCCTTAAGTGGGCGATTCCTTTGATAAGAGCTATTTCTAGCCTCAAATCTAGATGGAGTCCCAAGTTTCCACTAGTAATTTCACATCCGAAACCATGAAATCCTCTATCAAGCAATCACATAGTCAAGTCATGAAAATTAATGATTTCAACCACCTATTTTACGATTAAAACTTGGTGAAACTACTAGACCCATGTCAAATAAGCAATTATAAAGATGAAATAACAACACCCACACCCATTTGTCAAGCACCCATCATCAATACACCCCTAGACAAGAGAAATTAGCCACTCATAGCAAAGGAGAGAGATATACCAATTAGGTAAGTCAAAATCCTCTTCATTAGAGCTAACTCAAGTTCTAAGCTCAATTTGAGTGCACAAATGGTTAACCAAGAGAATGGATTCAAACCCTCTTCTCTTTGAAGAGGAGAACTTGTTCTTGAGGTAAAAAGCTTTCTAAAATATTTAGGACTGAAGTATCATATTTACAAATGAGCCTAAATGAGCCTTTTATAGCTTCCCAAAACGTCACTAAAATTTAGGACAAAATTGCTCATTCGGGTGGTGTGCGGCGTGATATGCGGTTCACACGTCATGATGCACGCATCGCACACCCTCTTTAGTTGGACCAGTGACTTCAGCTGACTTTGGGAACTTCGTGGGAAGGTGGTGAGGTTCGCATGATGTGCGCATTGCACAGTGGCTGTACCTGTTAACAGATTCTTCAGTGGCTTTTGCAGCTATATATGGAGAGGGTGTGGTTCACACCTCAGCTTGTGCGTATTGCACGGCCTCCACATCTCAGGTCAGAATCTCCAGCTTTTCAAAATGCCTCACACTTCACTCCTTTTGAGCTCTTTTTGGGTCCATTTTCTTGTTTCTAATCATTTATCAAAAGTACCTGTCTATACATTAATAAAGGCCGTAAGAACCTCTAAATCTATTCAAAACATAACAATAATTCATGGATTTAGGCTAAATAAGTTGCTAGATTACCGACTTATCAGTTAGGCCAACAAAAATTTAAGAACTTAACTAGATGCGTCATGACATGCGATTCACACAAGCCGATGTGCGGCTCGCACACCACTTTGCACAAGCCTATTTTTCACCCAAGATTTGTTAGCCTTCTGACTCAGGGTGCGATGGAGGTGCAATGCACACAATGGGATGTGCTACTCGCACAGCCCATCGCACGTCACCTCCAATTTCCAATTTTCTTCCCTGTCTTCTGGTTTGGAGTGCGTTGCCCTGTGCGATACGCTCAATAGCATGTGCAAACCGCATGGCCTTCTGCACGTGCCATCCTATTTTGTTTTTCAAGTTAGTCATTTTTCCTCTCCATGTATTCCTAAAATACACCAAAAACAATAAAAGATAACAAAAATAAAGTAAGAACACTTGAGTTGCCTCCCAAGAAGAACTTGATTTTATTTCATGGCTCGACGATAGTACCTCAATCTTTAACCATTATCTGGAAGCATGCCAATCTGATTGGCATGGCCCCATCCCAAGAAAGGACAATACTCATTCAACATCTTCATCACATTGTCTTATTGCTAAGGTGGCAACATCATAGGCTCGGGTAATTCCTTCATTTCAAACTCATCATGGGCATCCACCAACTTACCCTCTACATTGATCACAGACACTACTAGAAACTCGTCTGGTGGTCTCATAGGTTGGCATACATTAAAAGTAACTTCCTCGCTCCCAACCTGAAACTTGACCTCCCCGTGCTCCACAATAACCAAAGTTCTTTCGGTTGCTAATAATGGTCTCTCTAATATGATAGGCACCTCAAGATCTATGTTACAATCCAAGACTCCAAAATTAGCGAGTAGGATGAACTTGTCAACTTTGACCAATACATTAAATAAAATCCCTACCGAAAGTTTGATGGATCGATCGGCCATGAGCAGTCTCATTGGTGTAGGCTTGGGGATACCCATGCCTAACTTCTTGAAAATAACGAGAGGCATCAAGTTGATACTTGCCCCCAAATCGCATAAAGCCTTTCAAAACCCAAACACTCCGATAGTTCACGGGATAGTAAAGGCATTCAGATATTCACATTTTTTAGCAATGTTGCTTGTCATCTTAGCCCTACGGCTATGTGATATTTCCATGGTGCCCAGATAAACTACACACTTCTTCTTGAGAATCCCCTTCATGAACTTCACATACCCAGGCATTTGCATTAACACATCGACCAAAGGGACATTGATAGACAACTTGCTAAACATGTCCACAAATTTCTTGAATTGGTTCTCTTCCTTCTTCTTGGTCAATATTTGCGAGTATAGGTGGGGTCCTTTTGGTAGTGTATTTGGAACACTTGTTACACTAGGAGCCTCCTCCTCAATATCAATAGCAACTTGATAAGGGGAATCAACCTCATCCTTATCTTCATACATATTATCATCATTAGAGCTCACATTGGGTGCACTAGGCTTTACCTCAACCACCCGACTTTCATCCACTTCATTCTCAAGCACAATATCTTCTTCTATTTTATCATTTGGCTTCACAACAACCTCAATAGTCGGCTTCTTCACCCCACTACACATTCGTCCACTCCTAGTGACTATTGCCATTACATGGCCATTGCTCTTTGGGTTCGACGTCATGTCACTTGGAAGTGTCCCCTTAATCTGAGGATTAATTTGTAAAGATAGGTGATTCATTTGTGCCTCAAGATGCTTGATCAAAGTCGAGCATTTGCTCACTGTTTGGTGAAGATTCGACATTTCTCTCTTTAGTTCCTTCAAGCCACTATCGGTTGACTCAACTTTTTACAAGACTAGAGACAACATATCATCTATTTTTGAGTGTCTGGGATTGCTCACAGTGGGCTGATATGAATGGGCATCGGTCTTAGGTAGAGGCACATGAGGATTTAAACTTCGGTGATTATACCAATCACCTTCTTTCTCATGATCTCTCTAATAGCCCTCATGGTCTTTATCTTTGTTTCAACCTTTGTTCTCGTCCCTCGGGTGCCAATACCCAAGTTGAGAACCTGGTGATAGATAGCAAATCTTCCTAACCACAATAGTAAAGACACCCTCTTCATTAGCTTTAAGCTCAGGAGTACTCATAACATTCACACTCTTAGTATTTACAGCCCCCATCATGTGTTTAGCCAAGAGATCGATTTGTGTCAACATCTTGGCTATTGTCTTATATCTCTCCTCTTCTTTTTGCCTAATTTCATTCGTCATAATAGACGAGGTCAGCCCCATGGGAGAATATGCCTTTCTAGTGTGCCAAACATGATTAGTCTTTGTCATCTGTTCCAAGAGAGTCGAGGCAACACCATATGGTTGATCCATAAATGTTCTGCTCGCAAGGTTGTTTGAAACAGATTTGTTCATTGAGTTCAAGGCTGGGTAAAAACTTTATATAAGGACATTGTCAGGTAACCCATGATTGGGACATAATAAGAGCTTCTTTTTGAATCTTAGCCATGCTTCATGCAATGGCTCATCAGGCATTTGGGGAAAATTTGTGATATCGTTCGTCAATTGCATCATTCTAGATGGAGGGAAGAATCGCACCATAAATTCCTTAACCAATCCATTCCATGAGGTAATTGAGCCCTCTGGGAGCTCTTATAACCAAGTTGCCGCTTCCCTCGGAAGGGAGAAGGAAAATAAATGGAACCAGATAGATTCTTGGGAGATGTTGTTTATGTTAAAGGGCTCATTTATCTCGATGAAGTTTTGGATATATCTATTGGCGTTCCTCATGCGCCAACCCCCAAACAATCCCTTCATTTGGATAAGATGGAGCATGGTGGTTGTAAGTTGAAACACGGCATTGCCGACCATGGGAGGTAGGCGGATTGCACCTACCACTCCTTAGACTACGAGCTCATGATCCACATCCATGTATCCATCTAAGATTTCTTGGTTAGCCACTTCTCTCATATGCACCCTGTTCAAATAATCAAAAACAACATAAAAATTAAAAACGAACAAACACTCAACAAAGTGAAATCAAATGACAATTAATTGGCGATTTAAAAACCACTCCTCGGCAATGGTGCCATTTTTGATAATGCTCAAAAACACTCTCCAATAGAAGGTGGTACAGATCGTTAGAGAAAAACAAAAAAGTAACCCAAAGAGTATCAGGTTTGATCCCACAGAGAGTGGATGTGATGATTCGCCAAAAGACAGTCGATTTATATTCACCTAGAGAGTAGATTCTCAACAAGCTTAAAGTAAAAATTGGGGGGAAACAAGGAATGTGAAAATATCGATATTGCAAGTTCCATAAACAAGTGAAGTAAACACAAGATTTGTATTAAAATGAGAAGGAGACTAGGGATATGTTTCCGATGGGATTCAAACGGGGGTTAGGGTACTTGCTTAATTATGCAAATTTTCAACAAACGATATGGGTAGCATTAGTTTTAGTCATATTTGGTAATCTCTCGATATTCCAAATATAAATCAAATGGTCTTTACTCAAGCACCATGGATTCAAGACAAACCAACCAATTCAAGCTTGGAGAGTCATACTATTTCTATCTTAGACTCTTAGATGAGAGTTTCCATTGATTAAGATATTTCTAGCCTCAATCTAAGGTGAAAACCTCAAATTTCCACTATTGAATTCTTTTCGAATTATGAACCCCTCTTTCAAACAAGAACACAAGTAAGTAAATTCAACAAATGTTTGCAACCATACATTTTAGCATTAAAACTTGAGGAATTAAATAGACCCATATCAATTTATTAATTGTAATCACAATTAAACAACACCCAAACCTAAATTCAAACACCCATCATACACATACCTCTAGACAAGGAAATTAACTAATCATGTATAGGAAATAAAGAGGTATACCAATTGGGTGATTTATATTTCTGTTCATAGTTAAGCCAATATCCAAATCCAAGCTCAATTTAGTACACAAATGGTGAATTATGTGTGTGGAAGATGACGAAAATAAAGTACACTCTCTATCTTCCTTGGGAAAAACTCTATGCTCAAAACTATTCAAAACTATCAGGTATACTACCCAAATTGGGTTTTAGAAGCTTCCCAAAACGTCACTTGAAAGTTGACACAAATGCCTTTTGGGCATGGTGCGACGCGATGTGTGATTGTACCAAACACAGTGCGCATCGCATGGCTCCAATCCTCAGACTAGTAATGCCAATCACTTCAGCTGTGATGTGCAAAGGGAGGTGTGGACCGCATGCTGCATTGTGCGGGTCGCATGACGGTCAGACCTCTCGGTAGATTATTTCTCTCTTTCAATCTCTTCACACTTCAACTCTTTTTAAGCTCTTTGGGTCTAATTACTTTATTTTCTACTTTTGACCAAGAGTACCTGCATTTGCATCAATAAAGGCAATAAGTACCTCTAATCCTTATCAAAACATGGAAATAATTCATCAATAAAGGCTCAATAAGTTGGTGGATTACAAACTTATCACTGGGAAACTGTAGGTACTGACAGAATCGATGCATAGAGAGCCGCAGAAGCAGGCTACACTCCTGAACTCTTGACACCCAGGGATTCCCCCTGAGCGAATGTCTGTGCTATATCTGAGGGATGACCCCCAACCATACCCAGTAAGTGAAGAAGCAAACATCAGATATTTGATGAAGGAGTTGCGAGGGGTGATGATACAGATGCTGGTACTGGCCCTGGTGGCACCTGGGCTGCTCACTTGTCCATGGGCTGCTGATCTGGGACTAACTCAGGCTCAAACTCGGCCTAAGGTGCTCTAACTGGTGCTACTTCTCGGGCACATCCTTGACTTCTGCCTCTATGACCACCCCGACCCTTAGTTAGAGTCGGGCATGCTGGTGTCAAAGGCTCACCCTCGTATGCTCCTAAAGACCTCATACGAGCCATCTACGGAAGAGTGAACTAGAACAAATGAGATTCCAGGAAACCATCTAGGATAAGACGCACGATATAAAAGCAAGAAAAGAGTCATATTTCCTAAAATGCCACCATAGCCTCCCGAAGATAGGGTATAGATGTCTTTGCCCCAATCCACCAAACTATACTAGATATTGGCTCCTATACCGAGGACATCGGTGAACCTAGCTTTGATACCAAGCTATCACGATCTGATTTCTCAGGTTGTGATGGAACCTACAACCCCTTCTGTAGGCAAACCAATCCCCGTAGTCCAGAATGGTTAGTAATGGGCCACTAACAAAGCGAAGCACGTACAAGATAGAGTAACAAGTGGAAGAATGTAAAGAAGACATAAAAATATTAAACAACCTAAAGTGTATCTATAATATAATATATATATATATATATATATATAGTATATATATTATATATATATATATATATATATATATACGGAAGCTAAACCATCCCATAACCTGGTATCATAGTATAGAAGCCACTACTAAATATACAGAGTACAAGAGGGTACACAATAAGAATATACAACTGACTCCAAATAATAGATGAGTAGATAGAACAAAAGAAGGGATAAAGCCAAGCCCTGGTCGCCAGGAGCTCACCCTAAGTTTCTGATGCCCAAAAACTACACGAGTCTTCACGATCAATAGTGATAGCTCACACTAGGATCTGCATAAAAAAGATACAAAAGTTTAGTATGAGCACCAATTGCAAAGCAGCGGGTACCCAACAGGCATCATATGCCGATAAAGTATATATAAGATATAAAAGCATTAAATAGCAGATAAAAAGGAAGTAGTCACAGAAGCAAGCAGAGGAAAACACACGAAAGCTAGTAACAAATAGAAGGCAAGGAGAATACAAGTATACTATGCTAGCGACAGAAGATATATCACAGAACACAGGTGAAGGAGTAGAGAAGGCACCTGAATCCATGCAACAACAATATATACAGAGAGTTTAAGAACATGGTGGTATACCGGTAACCTCAAATAAAAGGAAAAGAAGAAAAAGTGACTATAAACATAATCATGTTAACAATACAACTCCTAAGGTAAGGATAATCGAACAATAAGTAACAAGTACTACAATAGGAGTGGATGAATAATCTACCTACAATCCCTATGGGTGCCTTGTAACACCCCAGAAATAGATCAAACTTTTAAACTCAGAACCTACTGAAATTGTGAACTTTCAGGGATCACGGGTCAAATCCATGAGCCATGGAAGGTTCCATGAGTCATGAAAGTGACTCGTGATTCCAGTCCTGCAGACCATCCTCAGGTCTGAGAACCACGAGTCAAGTTCACGGTTCGTGGAAGTTTCCATGGGTCATGGAATCAACCCGTAGGACTCAGACAGAGAGTGGTCAAGTTCCCCAGGAACCACAAGTTTGTTCCACGACTCGTAGAAGTTTCTATGGGTTATTCTGTTGACTCGTGGAACTGGACCTGAGACCAGCCAAGCTCCCCAGAACCATGACTGAGTTCTACGACTCGTGGGAGTTTTCACAAGCCATCCTGTTAAGCCGTATAATATCTTCAGCATCCTGGAATTTTGGCTCAGGAACCACGACCCCATTCCACAAGCCGTGATTAGTTCTACGGTCCGTGGAAGGGACTCATGGAACCTGAATCTGGGTTATTAAGACAACTTTTCTTAATTATGTCCCAGGGGTATTTTAGTCATTACCCCTATTTACTACTAAATGTTGTCATTTTGACTATTTTAAGAAGGGTTTTCACCCTCATTAGCCTAAGCTTCTTCTCATTACTTCACTCTTCTCCCAAAAAGGAAAATTCTTCTCCAAGCTTTAAGTTTCAAGCCCCAAGTTCAAGCCTCCTAAGTATTTTCAATTCAAGTGGGTTAGCTCCAATCAAGGTATGTGAGTAATCAACAATGGGTTCCCTTCACCCTTGTGCCCAAGACCCCTAACTCAAATTTTGATTTCATTGTCTTCAAATTAGGGTTCTTATCCAATTCTCATGGGTTTTGCTAAATATGGTCTTCTCATAATTGTATTATGATATTACTATTAAAATTGAATGATTTCACATGGGTTTTTACATGTTAACTCTTATTTCATGAATTGAAGTTTAACCATGGAAATTCCTACATGCATGAAGTTGATTTAAGCTAATTGGATTTTGATAGCATGTTCCTTATGGGTTTTCAAGCATGTGCATGCCTAGTTCCTATGTTCTACGAATATATATATATATATATATATATATATATATATATATTATGAAATTGAACTAGATTCATGCAAGGTTTTACAAGACATGAAGTATGCAAATTTCACAAGTTATGAAGTATTATGCAAGACAAGACACCCCATGTTCCATCAAAGCTCATGGATCAATTTCTTAACCCTAATTCATGAGTAGTGTGACGATCCGGGGTATGAAAATGTTATGAACAAGTTTGGCATCAGATATGTCATATGTATATGAGCTCATATTATATGTTTTGGGAGTAGTATTTAGCACCGAGAGATGAGAGTTCAGATAACCCAAGTCCAAAACTACGTTGCCACCGTAGGTTGCCCTATGTGGCTTATTATGACAGGATCCTGGTACGACATCATTCTAACTTTGGCTGGTTAGGACAACTATTTTCAGTGGGGGTACATGACACTGGACTCCATGTAGCTCAGTATGGTTTAATGTTGGTTAAGAGAAACTCCCACATGTTTATTTTCAAGCTATGAAGTTATATGATTATATACTATAAAACTTAAGCTTTATTTCATATTTCATGTTTTATATTTTGATATCTATTCATGTTCCTTCTTTACGTAACAAGTTCATTCTTAAGCATATTTTAAACTGTTTTTATCATGATTTATGCATCACTCACATACTTGGTAAATCCTATAGTACTGACGTATATCTTGCGCTGCATCCTTTGATGATGCAGATTCAGGTTTTCCTTTCTAGACATGTGGCTAGAGCTTCCAGGCTACTTTTCTGTCAGCTGTTGGTGAGTCCTCTTAGGTTGAGGACTAGATATGTTTTAGCTTGTGCTGATTTATTACTTCCGTACTTCGAGTTAGCTAGGGTTTTATCCTTGCAACTCCTTATGTCATGTAGAGGATTTTCAGGCATAGACAATATTCGAGTCTTTTGGATCTTATATGCCTATTTGGCTTGACTATCCACTTATGCTATTCTGACTTTATCTATTATGCTTCTGCTTATCTTTTGTTATGCTTGAGAATGCTATGACCAAGGGTTAGCTTGGGACACTTATGGTCCCAAGTCTCATATTATGTCTGAAAGCCGCATCGAGTAGAGTCTTTTTTATGTGTGTGAAGCGTGCCACACATATGAGAGGAAAGCTATGAGATGTCTTAGAAAACTTCACTTCTTTCATGATCATGTCGTGAGATAGAGCTTAACTCTTATGTTCCTCTAATCCTCATCTTGTACGTTTCAGATTATGCCTCCTCGATGTGCTATGCCTCTCCGAGCTGCTCAGAACGCTATTCCTCCCGTTCCGGTCCCTGATGTCATGAATGAGGAATTCAGAAACTCCATCCATTTTCTAGCCCAGACTTTGGCCACTCAGGCTAATCAGCAGGCTCCAGCCCCAGTCCACCCTCAAGGTGGGGTAGCGATCCGAGTTCATGACTTCGTCCAGATGAACCCACCCAAATTTTGGGGTTCGAAAGTGAGTGAGGACCCGCTCAACTTTATTAATGAAGTGAAGAAGATCTTCGAGGTTATGCAAGTGGTTGAGTTTGATTGTGTTGAGCTTGCATCCTATCAACTCAAGGATGTAGCTCATATTTGGTTTATGCAATGGAAGGATGCTAGGGTGAGGGACGTGATCCCCACGACTTGGGAGTGTTTTGATAGGGTCTTTTTTGATAGGTTCTTTGCCCGAGAGTTGAGACAAGCAAAGGTGGAGGAATTTGTGAACTTGAAACAGGGGTCGATGTCGGTTCAAGAGTATAGTCTAAAGTTCACTCAGTTGTCTAGATATGCTCCCTCCATGGTAGTGGACCCATATTATCAAATGAGCAAGTTCATCTATGGGGTTTCTGATACGATGAAGAAAGAGTGTAGGTCTGCTTTGCTATTGAGTGATATGAACTTTTGCTGACTCATGACTCATGCCTATTAGATTGAGGGTGACAAGCTAAGGTAGATGGCAAGGGAGAACAAGAGAGCTAGATCTGAGGGATCAAGTTTTGGCCATCACAGATCTGGAGGTGGACATCGCTCTTCTTTCCAGAAGAAGTCATCAGGATCTGTGCATTCTTCTACTAGTGCACTTACCCAGGCTCAGAGGCCTCATCATGATCAGGGTGGTAGAGGACCTGGTTCCTATTCCTAGTCTCGGGGAAGTGTTGCTAAGGGACCTTCCAATCCTAGTTGCAACAAGTGTAGGAAGAAGCACCCGGGAGAGTGTCATTTGGGCACGGGTGAATGCTTTGGGTATGGACAGGCTGGACACTTGATTAGAGATTGCCCTAAGCTAGGAAGGGACAGGGAGGTAGTAGGACTCAGTCTTCCCCAGCAGCTTCAAGAGGTAGATCAGCCCAGTAGGGTGCAACTTCTAGTTTTGGTGGTCAGCGCCATAACTGCCTTTCTACTATGTCCTCCCGTCAGGATCAGGAGAGTTCTCCAGATGTTGTCACTGGTATGTTGAAAGTCTTCTCTTTTGATGTGTATGCTTTGTTGGATCCCGGTGCATCCTTATTTTTTGTGACCCCTTATATGGCATGCAAATTCGAAGTATGTCCTGTATTGCTTTTAGAACCCTTTGGTGTTTCTACTCTTGTTGGTGAGTCAGTCTTAGCCAAAAGAATCTACCAAAATTTCCCTATCTCAGTCCTTCATAGAGTCACTTCAGCGGATCTAGTAGAGTTGGAGATGACTGATTTTGATGTCATTCTTGGTATGGATTGGTTGTATGCATGTTATGCTTCTGTCGATTGTCGTACTCGGGTTATCAGTTTCAAGTTTCCTAATGAAACCATTTTAGAATGGCAAGGTTGTCCCCCTTCCTCGAAAGGTCATTTCATATCTTATCTTAAGGCTAGAAAGATGATTTCAAAGGGGTATGTTTATCATATAGTGTGGGCTATAGACACGGAGTCCGAAACCCTATCCCTTCAGTCTGTTCCTGTTGTGAATGCGTTTCCAGAAGTGTTTCCTAAGGATTTGCCTAGAGTCCCTCCCGAGCGGGAGATAGACTTTGGGATAGATCTTCTCCCAATATGAACCTTATCTCTATTCCTCCCTATAGAATGGCTCCCGCGGAACTCAAAGAGTTGAGAGATCAGTTGAAGGATCTTCTTGATAAAGGTTTCATCAGGCCTAGCATTTCTCCATGGGGTTCCCCAGTTTGGTTTGTTCAGAAGAAGGATGGTTCTCTTAGAATGTGTATTGACTACCGCCAGTTGAACAAGGTCACAATTAAGAATAAATATCCCATTCCTAGGATTGATGACTTATTCGATCAGCTTCAGGGTGCTAGTTTCTTCTCTAAAATCGACCATAGATATGGTTATCATCAACTTTGTGTTAGAGAGTGTGATATCCCGAAGACTGCCTTCAGGACTCAGTATGGTCATTATGAATTTGTTGTGATGTCTTTTTGTATAACAAATGCCCCTGTAGCCTTTATAGATTTGATGAACCGTGTGTTCAAATAATACCTAGATATGTTTGTGATTGTTTTCATTGATGATATCCTCATCTACTCTTGGAGTGAGGAGGAGCATGCATACCACTTGAGGGTTGTGTTGCAAAATATCAAGGATAGACAGTTGTTTGCTAAGTTTAGCAAGTGTGAGTTCTTGATGCAGTCAGTTGCCTTGCTAGGTCATATTGTGACTAGTGACAATATCTGAGTTGATTCTCAAGAGATAGAGGCAGTAAAGAACTGGACTAGACCCACTTCCCCATATAATATTAGGAGCTTTTTGGGTTTGGCTGGTTACTACAGGAGGTTTGTGGAAGGATTTTCTTCCATTGCTGCCCCTTTGACTCGACTAACTTAGAAGAAGGTAAAATTTCAGTGGTCCAACTTGTGTGAGAAGAAATTTCAGGAATTGAAGACTAGATTGACCACAACTCCAGTTTTTGCTCTACCCGAGGGCCTAGATGATTTTGTTGTGTATTGTGATACTTCTAAGATTCGTTTTGGTTGTGTTTTGATGCAGCATGGTAAGGTGATTGCTTATGCTTTGAGACAGCTTAAGACTCATGAGAAGAACTATCCTACTCATGATCTTGAGTTGGCAGCCGTGGTCTTTGCTTTAAAGATTTGGAGACATTATTTGTATGGGGTGCATGTGGATGTATTCACCGATCATAAGAATCTTCAGTATGTGTTCACTCAAAAGGAATTGAATTTGCAACAAAGGAGATGGCGTGAGCTCCTTAAGGATTTTGATATGAGTGTGCTTTACTGTTCGGGTAAGGCCAATGTCGTGGTGGATGCTTTGAGTAGACTATCCATGGGAAGCGTGTCTTCCATTGAAAATGGGAAGAAAGAGTTGGTTAAGGAGGTTCATAGGCTAGCTCGGTTGGGAGTTTACATTAAGGACTCGACAGAAGGTGGTGTGATTGTACAAAATGGTGCTGAATCATCTTTGGTAGTTGAGGTGAAGGCAAAGCAAGACAAGGATCCTATTCTACTTCAGCTTAAGGGTGCAGTTAATAAGCAGCGGGTGGAGGTTTTCTCTTGGGGGGAGATGGTGTGCTTCGTTACCAGGATCGCTTATGTGTTCCAGATGTAGAGGGGTTGAGATAGCAGATTCTGACCAAGGCTCACAGTTCTAGATATTCCATTCATCTGAGTGCTACTAAGATGTACCATGATCTACGGGAAGTCTTTTGGTGGAATGGTATGAAGAGGGACATAGGCAGGTTTGTGGCTAAGTGTCCCAATTGTGAATAAGTAAAGGTGGAGCATCAAAGGCCGAGTGGCATGATTCAAGATATTGACCTTCCCAGTTGGAAGTGGGAAGGAATCAATATGGAATTTATTACAGTCTTACCTCTTACTCGAAGGCAACATGATTCCATTTGGGTGATTGTCGACCGAATGACCAAGTCATCCCACTTCTTGGCTGTTAAGACTATTGATTCAGCAGAGGATTATGCCAGACTCTACATCCGGGAGATAGTTCGATTGCATGGTGTTCCCGTGTCTATCATTTCTGATAGAGGTCCTCAATTTACATCTCAGTTTTGGAGATCGTTCCAGAAAGGTCTTGGTACCCAGGTGAAGCTTAGCACAACTTTTCACCCTCAGACAGACGGCTAGGCAGAGCGTACTATTCATACTTTGGAGGATATGTTGAGAGCATGTATTATTGATTTCAAAGGTAATTAGGATGATCACTTACCTCTTATCGAGTTTGCCTACAATAACAACTTTCACTCTATCATCCAGATGGCTCCGTATGAGGCACTTTATGAACGGAGATGTAGGTCTCCTATTGGTTGGTTTAAGGTAGGTGAGGCAGCCTTGATTAGTCCAGATTTAGTTCATGAGACTATAGATAAGGTTCAACTTATTAGGGAAAGGTTGAAAACGGCTCAGAGTCAACATAAATCTTATGCGGACGTCAGGAGAAGGGAGTTAGAATTTGAAGCTGATGATTGGATTTTCCTAAAGGTGTCACCCATGAAGGATGTGATAAGATTTGGCAAGAAGGGGAATCTTAGTCCGCATTTTTAAGGAACTTATCGGATCTTGAGGAGAGTTGGTAGTGTTGCTTATGAGTTTGAGTTTCCAACAGAGTTGGAAGCGGTTCATTCAGTTTTCCATGTTTCCTAGTTAAAAAAGTGTGTTGGTGACCCGAGCTTGATTATCCCTTTGGAGGATGTGGGTATGAAGGATAGTCTCACCTATGAGGAGGTTCCCATAAAGATCCTTGATCATCAGATTTGGAGGTTGAGAAACAAAGAAGTTGCTTTAGTAAAGGTTCTTTGGAGAAATCAGCTTTTTGAAGGAGCTACTTGGGAAGCGAAAGAGGCCATGAAGGCCAAATATCCCTATCTCTTTCCTTTCAAATCCGTTCCAGCTTGAGGTAATAGTTTCATCCTTAGTATGTTCCTCCGATTCTATTCCACCAGTTTCTATCATGATCCTAGCATGCGTCCATGTTTTCAAAGTTGATTTAACCATGTTTTAAGTTGGAAAGTGCAGTTTTCATGTTTATTCCTTGAATTCCATGTTTTGTTGCTGGTTGGGCTATTTTCTCTTCAGTTTCCCTTGCTTAGTCTTCATTCGAGGATGAATGATCCTAAGGGGGAGACATTGTAACACCTCGAAAATAGATCCAACTGTTAAACTCAGAACCTGCAAAAATTATGGACTTCCAGGGATCACGGGTCAAGTCCACGAGCCATGGGTGGTTTCACGAGTCATGGAAGTGACTCGTGATTGCAGTCCTGTAGACCATCCTCAAGTCTGAGAACCACGAGTCAGGTTCATGGTTCGTGGAAGTTTCCTCGGGTCATGGAATGAACCCGTGTGACTCAGACAGAGAGTGGTCAAGTTCCCCAGGAACCAAGAGTCTGTTCCACGTCTCGTAGAAGTTTCTACGGGTCATTCTGTTGGATCGTGGAACTGTACCTGAGACAAACAGAGCTCCCCAGAACCACGACTTAGTTCTACGACTCGTGGGAGTTTCCACGACCTTTTCTGTTAAGCCGTAGAATATCTTCAGCAGCCTGGTATTTTGGCTCAGGAACCACGACCCCATTCCATCAACAGTGATTAGTTTTACGGTCCTGGAAGGTACCCGTGGAACCTGAAGCTGGGTTTTTAAGACAACTTTTCTTAATTATGTCCCAGGGGTATTTTAGTCATTACCCCTATTTACTCCTAAATGATGTCATTTTGACTATTTCAAGAAGGGTTTTCACCCTCATTAGCCTAAGCTTCTTCTCATTACTTCACTCTTCTCCCAAAAAGGAAAATTCTTCTCCAAGCTTCAAGTCTCAATCCCCAATTTAAGCCTCCTAAGTCTTTTCAATTCAAGTGGGTTAGCTCAAATCAAGGAATGTGGATAAACCCTTGTGCCCAAGACCCCTAACTCAAATTTTGATTTCATAGTCTTCAAATAAGGGTTCTTATCCAATTCTCATGGGTTTTGCTAAATATGGTCTTCTCATGATTTGATTATGAAATTACTATTAAAATTACATGATTTCACATGGGTTTTTACATGTTAATTCTTATTTCATGAATTGAAGTTTAACCATGGAAATTCCACATGCATGAAGTTGATTTAAGCAAATTGGATTTTGATAGCATGTTCCTTATGGGTTTTCAAGCATGTGCATGCCTAGTTCCTATGTTCTATATATATATATATATTATGAAATTAAACTAGAGTTATACAAAGTTTTACAAGTCATGAAGTATGCAAATTTCACAAGTGATGAAGCATTATGCAAGACAAGACACCCGATGTTCCATCAATGCTCATGAATCGATTTCTAAACCCTAATTCATGAATAGTATGATGATCCGGGGTATGAACACATTATGAACAAGTTTGGAATCAGATATGTCATATGTATATGAGCTCATGTTATATGTTTTGGGAGTAGTATTTAGCACCAAGAGACGAGAGTTCTGACAACCCAAGTCCAAAACTACGTTGCCACCGTCGGTTGCCCTCTGTGGATTATCATGACAGGATCCTGGTACGACATGGTTCTAACTTTGGCCGGTTAGGACAACTATTTTCAGTGGGGGTACATGACACTGGACTCCATGTAGCTCAGCATGGTTTAATGTCGGTTAAGAGAAACTCCCACATGTTTATTTTCAAGCTATGAAGTTATATGATTCTATACTATGAAACTTAAGCTTTATTTCATGTTTCATGTTTTATATTTTGATATCTACTCATGTTCCTTCTTTACGTAACAAGTTCATTCTTTAGCATGTTTTAAACTATTTTTATCATGATTCATGCATCGCTCACATACTCGGTACATCTTATAGTACTGATTCATATCTTGTGCTGCATCCTTTGGTGATGCAGATTCAGGTGTTTCTGTTTTAGCTTGTGCTAATTTCATACTTCCGTACTTCGAGTTAGCTAAGGTCTTGTTCTAGCAACTCCTTATGTCATGCAGAGGCTTTTCAGGCATAGACACTATCCATTTATGCTATTCTGACTTTATCTATTATGCTTCTGCTTATCTTTTGTTATGCTTGAGAATGCTATGAACAAGGGTTAGCTTGGGGCACTTGTGGTCCGAAGTCCCTTGTTAAATCTATGGGGTAACCTCGGGGCGTTACATGCCTATACACTCGAGGAACACATACAAGTAAAAACAAACACTCTAGCATCCAATACTTCTGGAGCATACACTCAACAAATAACCATCAAGGGTGGAACCGTGCAAACAATATATGATATTCTATGAAATACGGGTGGTACCGTATGCACCTTCTCTAACACCCATAAGCCCAGCAGGTAGGACCCATGGAAGGCTTCCCTCGTATACCTCTACTCACATGTATACCCCTCATCCGGCACTCTCTGCCCGTAGCCCCTAGTCTGGATCGGCAAGGTCTATGAAAGTCTCCAAGACCACATACAAACTCTTAATGTCTCAGTATGCATGCCTAGACTCTATATGGGTCTAAAATCAGTAAAAAGTCATATCTAGCGCTTCGGCCCAACCGAGCTTAGTATTGTATCAAATTAGTAGAAAGCAGGTCTAACACTCGGGCCCAACCAAGTCTAATATCAGTGTGAAAACTCATCATAAAATCCCTTTTACTTCAAGAAGATCCATAAAACCAGTTTAAATCCATTTTAAAGGCATTTATAACTGAAAACGAGCCCTCGAGGCCATGTAAGGTTTAAAAAACTAGTGATAATTAGGCCCACAGCCATAATAGTAATAAAATCAATGCAGAAAACTCTTTGCATGATAATGATGATATGATCACAAATAATTAATAGCCCAACGATTCACAATTGACCTACCGATCCTGCACAGGCTCAATCCGCACTATAACACAAATAACTAACTTATAATCATAAATCAATGTCTGGGATTCACAACAATTTCCTAATTATCCCACCATCTACAGTTCAAAGGCGAATACAAAGGCCACACAAGGCCACAAGGGGTAATACTACAAAATGAGTTCAAATACTAAAGCCAATGTAGGAAATAAGAATGGACAGGGAGAAAGCGGGCAAGGTCTGGAGTGAAAACCTAGTAAACCCATCCCAAAGATGCTAAATATAGTACCATTATATTCTATACATGCAAAGTCTAAGGTGGGTAAACTATAACCTACCTGGTGTCTGACGAATAGCCACTGGAAAGCTAACGCCCGAGCCCGAACTGCCCTAAGAAGCCTCGAATAACACTCAAACTATCAAAAACATATTCTACGCATTAAAATAAAGCTAACAACACCCATATTGCTAATAATCTAGCTAGGATAAAAATCGGGGTCAAAAGCGAGCCTGTGGGCCCTGCAACTAAAAAACCAGAAACAAAAATTGCCATGAAGTTCCCAACATCGCCAGAAATGCATGCTCAAAAATTGAGCATGATTCATGTAGGAAAAAGGTCCTAAACAACCCCTACTATTCCAAGAACAAGGAGGGAATTTTAAAGAAAAAATTATGGAATTAGAGGAGAAAACTTACAATTGGAAGTCTAGAAATTGATCACAGACAAGAATTGATCACCTTAGCACTTTATAATAAGCACTCATAGAAAAATGGAGCTTGAGATCAAGAGAAAATGGAGTAAAAATCATTTTGGGAATGTTTTGAAATGAAAGAGAAGAAGAAGGCATTTAAAGGCTACCAACCGCTGCCTAGACGCACATGGCAATGCCCTGTGCACACGGCACCTCGCGCACACATGCCAAGGACAGGTGGAGGCCAAGCCAGGTGGCATTCCAGTGCGCACGCTGGCTGGCTACCGCACGTGTGGGCACGCGCATGCTGCCTTCCTGCCATGCGGGTAAAAGGCAAGGATGGCAGGGCTGGCTGAAGCCTTCAGCGCGCATGCAACCTTCCTATACGTGGGTGATGGCTTGGCTAGTGCTATACCAGCAACCAGCCACCAACACTTTGGCAAACACCAAAAATATTCTCGAATGGACCATTGGGATTCATCTGGGGTCCCGCAAATGCAAACAAACTACACTACTCAAGTAAAAATGACATTCTGGACTCAACGGAAGTGACAGAATTCCCAATGGAGGTTAATTTAATAAAAAGTTGGACCCACGCCCAAATGGCCATCTTTCCAAAACGAAATTCAATTTCCCAAAACGAGTTCAGAAGCCTCATGATCTGAACTAAAGGTCCCTCTAGCCTAAAGTCAACATTTAAAAGCTAACAACACGGACAAAATTTCCATCCGAGTCCGTCTTCTCTTAATATTGACCAAAGTCAAACTTTCAAGCTTAACAAAAAAGGAGATAAAATCAAACCAAAAGCTCTCAAGCCCTGACCAAGGGTCCAACTAGGCCTAAATCTACTCTTTGGAGCTAAAGAAACTGCCGAAATTCAATTTCGAGCACATTTGCTAAGAATGTTGACTAAAGTTAATAATTTCCTAAGTTAAAGCTCTAAAATAGGAAAATGGTCATAACGGCTCGGGCACCGAACCACCGGTCCTAGTAAGTCATAAATGACTTGGAGCTGCTATAGGCAAGCTCTAACAGTACAATAAAGCAAAAATACAAAAATGACCAAAAGGGTCATTGCAATTAAATCGAATAAATAAAATAACCAGTCTTTACACAAGGATAAAAACATAATACTATAGCTAAACCACATGGTTAATAGTATATCCTAAAAGTTGGGAGTAGGTGCCATCATTGCTATTGCAATTTTTGAATTGCGATAATTTGTTATCAAAACCCTAGATTCACGAATTTCATGAACACAAGAGCTTCAAGTATGTTGCCCAAATTTCCAATGTGTTATCATTGCATTTATCTTTTTTAAATATTTGTTCCTCATGAAAAAATTTCATTATAATGATTTTGTCCTGAAATTCCACCAGAGTTTGCAATATAATGCCATACACATATCATGTAGGATTTGAAATCCAATCCCCTTCATATATTCATAGACATAAGTGTGGCCATGCTGCTAATGTCTGTTTTTTTCTTTCATATGTTACTCTAAAAAAGCTGAGTAAATATTTTATGCATATAATTTATTACTTAGTCAGGAGAATTTACAACTAACAATATATGTATAGACATACTCTGCAAGACATGTTAAATCAAAACAATCTTCCTTCAAAAGATAATATTTTGCATATTCAAGATTGTAACATGTTTAAAATTTTTACCATTGTAGCATTATTAAAGTCCTTCCTGATCTTACTTTCTATTCTAGTAGCTACTTTCATAGTAATACTGATCCATTTTTATAATATGGTGCATATAGAGTGGATTCTTCTCTTTGTTTATTTTCTTCCCTAAAGTCTTTTCTTACTTATGCAATACTTCTGTGTCCTGTTTTAACAAAAAAAGGTCAGCTGAAGAGAATATAATCATAGGGTAAGTGGTAAACCACTTGAGGCTCCACTTAGACATGTCATATCTCTTTTTTAGATTCTTTTAAATACTTTTTCTGCTAGTATAGATAAAGCAGGTGATAATGGATCTCTCCTTGTTTCACTTCCCTTGATGATTGAAAGAAATTTTATTTTTGTCCATTAATAAATATTGAGAACTAATTATCTCTTATGATTCTGAACATCATGTAAATCAGTTTTCAGAGTACCCTATTTTTTAAATACCTTTGTTTAAAAAATCAAGGTATTATGTGATATGCCTTAGTCATGTTTAATTACTACTACAAAAAGGTCTGTGGAAACTTAAAATGTCTTTAGTGGAAATAATAATTTTTGCTATAATATTGTTGCATCCAAATGCACATGCAAGTGCACACGGTCGTATAATTAATATGAAAATTTAAGTCCAGATATCATATCCATAGAGACCTGTGGATTAATTTATCACGACCCAATTTCCCTCCTGTAGTCATACCAATTCCTATAGCCTGGAATAGTTAGTAATAGACTACCAGCTAGCTAAACAGGCAGAAGAAATAATATAAGTGAAAGCAAGAGAGAAGATTAAAGAAATAAGGAAACTAGTATATATATATATATATATATATATGGGAAAAGTAAGTTATCTCACGACCTAGTATCCCAATACAGAAGCCACTACGAAAATACAGAGTACAAAAGGGTACAAAAGGATATATACATTTGTCTCTAAATAACAAAAGAGTACATCGTACAAAAAAAAAGATAAAAGCTAATCCCCGGTCGCCATGAGATCACCCTCAGCCTAGGATGTATGGAAAGCTGCATGAGTCTGCGCGCTATCAACGTCGAGAGCTCACACTAGGATCTGTACCAAAAAGATGCAGAAGTGTAGTATGAGCACCAATTGCAAAGCAATAGGACCCTGTAGGCATCATAGGCCGACTGAGTGCATATAAGATATAAATGCAGTAAATAGTAGATATGAAGGGAAGTAGTCACAGAAGACAAACAGAGTTGTGGATGTAGCTAGCACCGATAGAATACAAGGAGAAAATAACCATACTAGGCTAGCCACAAGATATATATATATATATATATACATATATATATATATATATATATATATATATATATATATATATATATATATAACACAGAACACATGTGAAGGAAACGAGAATGCACCTGGGATCCTTGCAACAATAATATATTTAAAGAGATGGATTAAGAATAATGACGGTATACCGGTAACCTCAAGTAAAAATAGAAGGAAGGAAAGGCAAGTAAACATACTCATGCTTGAAATACAATACTACCGATGAAATCAAGCTGGTAAAACAACTCTCAGGATAGGAATAATCAGAAAGGCAATCTCATAGGATAAGAATAACCAAACAATAATCCTCAAGTACCATAATATGAAAGAATACTACCATAAGATCGAATAATGAGTCTACCTACAGTTCTAACGGGTGCCCATACACCCGAGATACACATACAAGTGAAAATAAACCCTTTGGCATTCTATACTACCAGAGCGTACACTCAGCAAATAGCAAATAAAGGTGGAATCAAACACAAATGGATGATATGATGATATGGTGCAACTAAAAGTGATAGTGGTACCGTATGCACCTCCTCCGACGCCCGTAGGCCCAGCAGGTAGGACCCATAAAAGGCTTTCCCCATATACCTCTACTATTCTGTATACCCCTCCAGCACTCTCAGCCCACAACCTGTAGTCTGGATCGGCAAGGTCCATAGAGGTCTCCGTGACCATATACTATCTCTTAAAACATCAATAATAGTGCCCGGACTTGAATCGAGTCTAAAATTAGTGGAAATAGTCAAGTCTAGCACTCTGGCCCAGCGCAGCCTAGTATAGTCTCAAAAATTAGGAGTAAGTCATATCTAGTATCGGTTCAAAATTGGAAGTAAAACATGTCTAGCAGCCTGGCCTAGCTGAGTCCTGAATTAGTGTGTAAATCATTTAAAAACCTCTTTTACTCCAAAAAGATCCTTAAAACAGTTTCAAATCCTTTTATAGCCATTTATACTAAAAATTAGACCCTCGAGTCCATGCAAGGTTAGAAAATCGGTGATAAATAGGCCCGCAGCCTTAGTAGTAAATAATGTTGAAACCCCCCGTATATGAATGATAATGGTATGCTCAAACACAATCAGTAGCCCAACAGCTCACAATCAACCTATCGGTCCTGCACAAGCACAATCTGCTCTACAACATATATAACCAGTTCTATAATCGTAAGCCAATGTCCGGTACTCATAAACATTCCCAATAACCCACCATTTATGGCAAGAGGCAATTACAAGGCCACATGGGGTCACAAGGGGTGATAGTACACAATAAGATCAAATACCAAAATGGACGTAAGAATTAAGCCAAACAGAAAGAAAACAGACGAGGTCTTGGGTGCCAAACTAATAAAACCGAACCCAAGGATGCTAAATAGTACAATTCTATCATATATATGCAAAGTCTAGGAAAATAAAACTGTAACCTACCTGTCGTCCGAAGATAAGATGCTGGAACGATGATGTCCAAGCCCGAACTGCTCTGAGAAGTACCAAAAAGCACCCACACTATCACCAATACAATCTACGCGTTAAAACAAGACCAATGATACCCATATTTCTAAAAGCTTAGCTAGGTCAATATTTGGGTCACAAGCAGGCCCGTGGTCCCTATAACCCAAAATTGGAAATGAAAAACACAACGATGATTCCAACACTGCCAGGGGGACATGCTACTAAATTGAGCGGGATTACACCATAGGAAGGTCTCCAAAATAGCGCACAAGCTTTAAGAAATAAAGAGGGAATTCAAAAGAAAATTCATAGAATTTAAAAAGGTTAGAACTTACAATTACGATGAAGAACCGACCATGGGCAAGGAATAATCACCCTAACAGCTTGGAATAAAGCCACATGGAGTTTGGGGAGCTTGGAGCTCAATATCAATGGAGGAACTCGGTTCTTGGGTAAATAAAATGAAGGGGGAAGGTTTATATACTGCTAGGGGTCCTTCTTTGCGATCGCGAAGGGACCCCATGTGGTCGTGATGACCACGCTGGCTAGACCACCCCGATTGTGAAGGCTAGCCATGCGGTTGAAAGGAAAAATGCAGAAGGGGCTTCATCGCAGCCACAAGAAGGAACCTCGCAGTCGCGTAGAGAAAAGGGTGTCAGGTCCACAAGCCCTTCATCACGATCGCATGAAGGGACCCTCACAGTCGTGAGGCCCAAAGCAGCAGACCATCGCAATCGTGTGGCCACCTTCCCAGTCGCGATTAAGGCCTGAGGCCAGCACCTGCAACAACAACTAGCAGAAAACTTAAGGAAAAAATATATCCAAATGGGCCCACGAGGCTCATCCGGGACCCTGCGCGTGTAAATAAACTATGCTACTACATCAGAACTGGCATTCCAGGCTTAACCAAATTTACGAAATTCCCAATGGAGGTTGATTTAATGAAAAATGGGCTCCAAGACCAAATAGCCAAACTTTCCAAAATGGAACCCAAGGGTCAAAAATGAGTTGGGAAGCCTCGGGACCTGAACTAAAGGTCCTTCTAGCCCAAAGTCGACATTCTGGAGCTAGCAATGCTGATGAAATTTCCCTCCGAGGTCGTCTTCTCTGAATGTTAATCAAAGTCAAACTTCCAAGTTCAAGTGGCCGAAAAACACAAAAAGCAAGACAATTCTAAATAGAAAGCTCCCAGACCCCGGCCAATGGTATAACTAGACACAAATCCAAAGCTCCAGAGCTAACAGAACTGTCAAAATTTGATTCTGATCACGTTTACCAAGAATCTTGACCAAAGTTAACAATTTCCTGAGTTTAATCGCTAAAACAGAGAAACGACCATAAAAACCAAATGAATGGCCCCAACACCAAACCATCAGTCCCATCAAGTCATAAATGGCTAGAGGCCACTACAGGCAAGCTCTAACAGTACAAAGAAAGAGATACTGCGGGATTGACCGAAAGGGTATCATCCACTACTAAAAAGGGTTTTCATCCGCGAAAGTCAAGAACAAGGGAGTACCTGAAGGCTCAAACAACTACGGATATTGAGCCCGCATCTCTCTCTCATTCTCCTAGGTAGGCTCCTCGATTGGATGGTGCCTCTACTGACCCTTCACTACCAGAATCTATATAAACCTCAATCTTCTGACATCTCTGGCTAGAATAACCACCGGCTCCTTAACAAAGGCCAAACTCTCATCCAACTATACCGAATACCATTGCAACATATTAGACTCATCCGGGATATAACATCGTAACATCGATACATGGAAGACTGGATGTATAGCTGAAAACATAATAGGCAAAGCTAACATATAGGAAACACTACCAAATCTCTGAAGGATCTCAAATGACCCAATATTCCTGGGGCTAAGCTTGCCCCGCCTACCAAATCTCATCACGCCCTTCATGGGCGATACACAGAGAAATACTAAGTAACTAGTGAACTCTAAGGCACAAAGTCTACGATATGCATAGCTCTCTAGCCTACTCTGGGCTGCCCGAAGTCTATCCTGAATCACCCAGACTCTGTCAAAGGAATCACGAAGCAAGTCTATACTCTGCGTCTTGGACTCCAAACCACCAAACTAACCCACTAGCAATTTGCAATGCCTACCGTACAATGCCTCAAAAGGTGCCATGTCAATGCTCGAGGGGTAACTATTATTATCAAAAAACTCAACCAATGGCACATACTGATCCCATAAACCTCCAAAATCAAGAACAAATGCCCGTAACATGTCCTCCAGGACCTGAATAATCCTCTTGGACTGGACATATGTCTTAGGGTGTAATGCGGTACTAACTGAACCTCTGTACCCAACTCTTGCTTAATAATCCTCCAAAACTAAGATATGAATTGATTGTCGCGGTCTGAAATGATAGAAGCTGGGACCCCATGCAAATGAACCACCTCATGGAGATAAATCTGAGCTAACCTCTCTGCACTATAAGAAAAATAAACTGGTAAGAAGTGTGCAGACTTAGTCAGCCTATCAACGATCACCCAAATAGAATCAAACCCCCGAGAAATACGTGGCAACCAAACTATGAAGGCCATAGTGATTTTTTCCCACATTCACTCCAGAATGGGAATTCTATGCATAAACTTACCAGGCCTCATGTGCTCAAACTTAACCTACTGACATTCAAGCACTGATATACAAACTACACTATGTCCCGCTTCATGCTACTCCACTAGTAAAGTTGTCTCAAATCACTATAAATCTTAGCTGCACCAAGATGGATGGAATATCTAGAATAATGCACCTCATAGAGAATCAACTGAATCCAATCGCTAACTCTTGGAACACAAAGATGACTATCAAACCTTAGAACACCATCAGAATCTAAAGTAGCATGATGGCCTCTCCCTGAACCACCTAATAAAGAAAGTCGCACAACCGCAGATCCTCAAACTGACGACTTTGAATCTGATCAACCAAAGTTGAACAAACCCCAATACTAGAAAGAACCCTACTAGGATTAGAAAAGTCAAGCCTGACGAAATAGTAAGCCAAGGACTGAATATCCAAGGCTAAAGGTCACTCTAAAACTGAAAGAGAAGACAACCTGCCCATACTCATTATCTTTTGTCTCAAGGCATCCGCTACCACATTTGCCTTGCCCTGATGGTACAAAATAGTGAAGTCATAGTCCTTCAGTAACTCAATCCATCTCTGCTACATAGAGTTCAGCTCTTGGTGACTCGTGATGTACTGAAGATTATGATGATCGATGAAGATCTAACAGTGAACCCTATATAAGTAATGCCTCCAAATCTTGAGCGCGAAGACTATCGTGGCCAACTCTAAGTCATGAGTGGGGTAGTTGCACTCATGAACCTTCAACTTCTTCAACGCATATGGTATCATACGACCCTTCTGCATTAATACACAACCAAGACCAACTGCTAAAGAATCACAATACACTGAGAAACCCTGTCCTCAACTGGCAATGTCAACACTAAAGCTGAAGTAAACAAGGCCTTAAGCCTATAAAAACTCTCCTCACACTGATTCGACCAATGTAATGGAACATCCTTCCTAGTCAGCCTAGTCAAAGGTGCTACTATAGAAGAAAACCCCATGACAAACTGTCTGTAACATCCAGCCAACCCAATAAAGTTGTAAATCTTGGTAGGAGTAGAAGGCCTCAGCCAATCCTAAACTGCTGAAATCTTCCTCGAGTCCACTCTAATCCCAGACAGTTCTGTTAGCTCTGGAGCATGGATTTTGGTCGGGTCCTGGGAGCTTTTGGTTTGGTTTTGTACGAGTTTTTGTGTTTTCTAGCCGGTTGAACTTAAAAGTTTGACTTTGGTCAACATTCAGAGAAGATGTCCTCGGATGGAAATTCTGACCGTGCTGTTAGCTTTGAAATGTCAACTTTGGGATAAAGGGACCTTTGATTCAAGTCCCAAGGCTTTCAGATTCATTTTAGGCCTTGAGGTTCCATTTTAGAAAGGTTGGCCTAAAGTTAGTTTTTGGGTACGTGGCCCACTTTTTATTCTATCGACCTCGATTTGGATTTTTGTTGATTTTGTTAAGGCTATAATGCCATTTTTAGTAAAATAGCTAAGCTCATTTGTGTCCGTAGGACCCCAGACTCATTCTCAGAGGTCCGTTTGATAAAAATCTGCCAAAGGGTGGCCTTGGCTGTTACTGTTACTGTTATGGCCGCATGGGGCATCGCCTGGGTCGCACCTGCTCCTGGGCACCATGCCGGTGCACCAGGCTAGTACCTGGCCTCTAGCGCCCCTATGCCTTCCCCCTCGCCAGCACTCCAAAGCGCCTGCAACATATGACTGTGCCTGCACACGTGCGCCTGCGCCTGTAGGGCCGCCATGGATCCTGGGCGAGCACGCTTTTTATAGATGTTACTCTCTATTATTTCCAGCTATTTGCTCACTTTTCTCATCTCAAAAATAGTATTATCACTAGGATTGATCCTAATCAGTTGCATGGCTTCGGGAATTCATCTTGTTGGCCTATAATCTTGCTTCTGTCGCTTGGGTAAGTCTTCTTTTCCCCCCAAAAGTTCCTCTTCTCCATTAAAGCCTTCATTGGTGTAGACTTGAAGCTTGCATTTTCTTGGTTTATAGCTGTTCGTTGGCGCTGATTGTTTGTTATTATGGAAATTTTAGTCTGCTAGCTCGTTCCTCTCGTCGTGGTAAGTAACTCTTGATTAATTTCTGGATTTCATCCTTCAATCTTCCCCCTCTTTTCCCTTTTTATGTGGGATGTTTGGTGCCATTTTCTTGGCCAATTATGCTAAAATTTAGAGCATGCGCTCACGGGAATAGTACATTCATCATACTTTTTTCCATTTCAAATTTCGGGTTGTGGGTCCTTGTGGGCCTGCTTTTAACCCATGTTTTCAATCTAGCTATAATTATTGCAATATGTGTATTATTAGTCTCATTTTAACGTGTAGTTTATATTCTTGATAGTTTGATTTCCATTTGGAGCTTCTCAGAGTGGTTTGAGCTTGGGCATCATCGTTTCAGCAGCTTGTCATCGGACGACATGTAGGTTACAATTTAACTCGTAGGACTTCACATATATAGTGTAAAATTGTACTAATGGGCATCCTTAGGTCGGGTTTATTAGCTTGGTACCACAGACCTTGACCGCTTCTTCATGTCCGACTCGTTTCTTTCCTCTGATGTTTGTAGTATTTGTTATAGATGACGTTATTACCCTCGTGGTCTGGTGTGACCTTATATTGACTCTGGACCATAGATAGTGGATTAGATGGGAATGTCTGTGAGTCTCAAACATCAATATCGTGATTTTAGGCTTGTTATCTATGTTGTAGAGTGATTAGAGCCTGTGTAGGGCCAATAGGTTGATTGTGAGCTGTTAGGCTATTAGTTCTGCTTGAGCATGTCATTTTCATGTATATATAGGGATTTTTCGCATATTTTACTATGGTTTTGGCTTTGGTCCCACTATTACTAGTTTTCTAAACTTTGCATGGCCGTAGGGCCCCTTTTTTGGCTGAAATGACTTAAAACGGTTTGTAACTGACTTATGTGAATCTTCTTGGGGTAAAAGAGTTAAAAGATGGTTTTTATCAGAGTTTTTCCTACTATTACTAGTCTCGGTAGGTGCGTAGTGCTAGATTGACTTTTTACTTATCTGAAATGACACTAGACTCAGTTGGACCAAGCATCAACTCTATTTTACTGCTAATTTAGACTTGGTTATGTACGGGCACCATTGATAGGTTTTTGAGACTTACTTCACTGTTTTAGACCTGGATAGAGTTTGGGCATGCATATTCAAGAATTTGGGCTACTAGCTTGGATCTGGACCCACACCGGATGATGATTTTGAGTTGGATTTTAGTATGTGGTCACGGAACTCTATGGACCTTGCCGATCTAGACCAGGGGATTTGGGATGAGTGTATCAGAGTAGGGGTATACGGTGTAGTTAAGGAATACGGGAAGTGTCCTTCTATTGAACCTACGTACTGTGCTTTTTAGGCGCTGGATGAGGTACATACAGAGTTACTATTCCACCCCGGTTTCATCATGCATCATAACATTCATTTGTATGAGGTTCCACCTTTTTTTGATATTTTCTGAGTGTATGCTCCGATAGTATGGGATGCCGGAGGATTTGTCTTCACTTGTTTGTATTCCTCGGGTGTATGGGCACCCGTTGGGACTGTAGTTAGACTTATTATTTCTTTATCGAGTTATTATGTTGATTCATACTACAATTGGATATTAAGAGTAGTATTTTGTAGCTTGACTTGGTTATTATTCCTATGCTCGAGCATGCTATCATTATTCTACTTTCCTCCTTCCCTTTTTACTTGAGGTTACCGATATACCGCTAGTTTTCTAAGCACTTCTATATATAGTTGTTGCAAGGATTCGAGGTGCATTACTTCTTCCTTTTGCCTGTGCCTGTGATATATATTCTAGTAGCTAGCCATGTATGTTGTTTTCTGCTTGTATTCCTTCTATGCTAGCTTCCTTGTACTTATTCATTATTTTATGTTATATGTGCCTAGTTGGCCTATGATACCTACTGGGTGTCGGTTGCATAGCAATTGGTGCTCATACTACACTTTGTATCTTCTGGTGTAAATCCTAGTGTGGGCCATCACCATTAACTCATGAAGACTCATGCGAGGAGGTGTTGGACTGTTCTGGACTGAGGGTGAGCTCTTGGCCATTAGAGCTTTGCTTTTAGTTTGTATTTTGTATTATGTACTCTCTTACTACTTAGAGATATTTGTATATATTATTTTGGATCCCTTGTACTCTGCTGATGTAGTTTCGGCTCTATACTATGATACCAGGTTTTGGGGATGGTTTTAGTTTCTATATATATTCTTGTTGTCCCTTTTATTTATCGTATATCCCTTGCTTTCGCTTATATTATGTTTTCTTCCGCTTTCCTGTTAGATGGTAGCCCATTACTAACTGTTCTGGGCTACAGGGGTTGGTTCGCCTACTAGGAAGTTGAAGGTGCCATCATGACCAAGAAATTGGGTCGTGACAGCTTGGTATCAGAGCCTAGGTTCACCGGTGTCATTGGTATAGGAGCCAATGCCTAGTAGAGTCCTGCAGATCGGGCAGAGATATCCGTACTTAATCTTCTGAAGGCTATAGTGGAATTTTAGGAAATATAACTCTCTTATTGCTTCTATATTGTGCGTAACATCCTTGGAAGTTTCTTAAAATCTCACTTGTTCTAATTTATTCTCCCGCAGATAGGTTGTACGAGGTCTTCAACTTCAGGAAGGGGCGAGCCTTCGACTCCAGCACCCATGACACCAGCTAGGGGCCAGGGAGGTCATAGAGGTAGGGGTCGAGGATGTGCTTGAGCAGCGGCACCCGCTAGAGCTGCTAGAGTTGAGATAGATCCCGATCATTCTTATGAGTGAGAGTTTGTTCCTGAGAAGAAGCATGTGGACCCGAGGATAGCCCAGGTGCCACCAGCTCCAGTATGTGCCTCAATGCCAGCATCAGCCCAACTCAGTCTTTAGATATTCGGGTCCTACTTCTACAATTACAAAGTATAATCGGGGATCAGCCTGCTGGGGTAGCACAGACATACGCTCAGGGGGAAGCCGTGGGTGCAACGAGTTTAGGAGGGCAACTTACTATTGTGGCTCCCTGTGCTGAGGTAATTCCAGTTTCATTTGTTGCACGAGTTTAGGAGGGCAACTTACTATTGTGGCTCCCTGTGCTGAGGTAATTCCAGTTTCATTTGTTGCACAACCTTTTTATCATCGCCCAACCATGATAGAGACAGAGTAGAAGGCATTGGGTAGAGTTTTTATATTGGCACCTCCAAGGTTTGCTGGTATATCTAGATAGGATCCACATGACTTCATTACTACTTATGAGGATATGTTACACCATTTGGGTTTGTTAGAGACTCACAGAGTCGGATACACTTCTTATCAGCTGGAGGGCCCAGCTAAGTTGTGGTGGAGGGCCCAGGTTTCTTGTAGGCCATCTTCATCACCTCCGTTGACTTAGTCCAAGTTTTATGAGGCCTTCATGGCCAAGTTCCTATAATAGAGCGACATAGAGAATCTTAGGGAGGTTCACTAGACTTACACAAGGTTCTATGACCGTATCAGAATATGAGACTCGTTTCCATTAGCATGCTCCTTTGGGGCCATAATTATGCCTACCGAGCCTGATAAAGTCTATGGGTTTGTTTGGGGGTTACGAACACAGTTTAGAGACACAACTGAGATATTGGTTGCTAGTGGTCGATTATTCTAGGCTATTGCAGACTATGCTCGTAATGTAGGGGATTTGCATCGTCATGACTCCGAGGCCAGAGATAAGAGGCCTCAACATCAGGGTAGCTACAGTGGTTCTCGTCATGGTGGTAGAGGTTCAGGCCAGTGAGGATGAGGTTATCAGCCGCTGCAGCACCAAGTTCAGTCTAGTTGACTGGTTCAGGCTTCACTCCAGTCTTCTGGTAGGTCTCAGTTTGAGCAGGGTTAGGGTAGCTAGCAAGGCTATAGTGGTCAGTCATCGAGAGGGGAAGCTTCTGGGAAATCAGGCCGTAGTGGCCATACAGGTTCTGCTAGTTCATCTTGCCAGTCTAGGCTGGAAGGGCCTTGTTATAAATGTAGTGTTGTCGGTCACTATGCTAGAGATTTCCCCTAACATGATACATTTTAGACAACCGCTCAGTCGACTCAACCTCTTTATTTAGTTCAGCCACTGGCTCAAAGAGGTGGTGGTCAGGGTAGAGGTGGTGGCCTATGAGGCAGGACAAGTGGTAGGGATGGCGGTCAGTCAGGTGGTGGTCATCGTTAGTTTATGCGGTCCCTAGGAGATCGAAGGTAGAGGCCTCGGATGCTGTGATCACAGGTACGATTTCTGTTTGCCGTCGACCATCTTATGCTTTATTTGATCCTAAATCCACTTGTTCATATAATCTACCTACTATTTGCCTTGTTTGCGGTTGACTATTGAGTCATTATCTGTGCCTATATCTATT
Source organism: Jaltomata sinuosa (assembly GCA_003996215.1). Lineage (NCBI taxonomy): Eukaryota > Viridiplantae > Streptophyta > Magnoliopsida > Solanales > Solanaceae > Jaltomata > Jaltomata sinuosa. Next base: position 61,463 of record QJPP01002517.1, on the reverse strand, counting down.
TCGACCCTAGTAGGAGATTCTTTAGTAGTGAATCGGATTTGAGGTCTTGCATGATTTCTATTGGTGATTTAGAGACTTGGGGTGACTTGTTGATCTTTGATATGTCAGATTTTGATGTGATTCTGGGAATGGACTGGTTATCCCCTCATCGTGTAGTTTTGGATTGCTATGCCAAGACCGTTACCATAGCCATTCCTGACATATCCCCGGTTGTCTGGCAGGGTTCTGTCAGCCGCGCACCATCTAGGATCATCTCTTGTCTTTAAGCTAGAAAGTTGATTTCTCACGAGTGTTTGGATTATCTAGCATATGTCCGAGATGCTAGTGCTGACCCTTCATCCCCTGAGTTGGTTCCTGTGGTTAGAGACTTCCTAGATGTGTTCCCTACCGACCTGCCAGGCCTTCCACCTGAGAGAGATTAACTTTGCTATTGAGTTAGAGCCGCGCACCAAGCCTATTTCTATTTCTCCTTACCGTATGGCTCCAGCTGAGTTAAGAGAGCTTAAGGAGCAGCTCCAGGACTTGTTAGCTAAGGATTTTATTAGGCCGAGTATGTCTCCTTGGGGTGCTCCTGTTCTGTTTGTTAAGAATAAGGATGGGTCGATGCGGATGTGTATTGATTATAGACAGCTGAATAGGGTGACTGTGAGGAATGGGTATATGATGCCGCGTATAGATGATTTATTTGATCAGCTTCAGGGTTTAACCGTAGTTTCGAAGATAGATTTGAGGTCACGCTACCACCAGTTAAGGATTATGGTGGAGGACATCCCTAAGATAGCATTCAGGACACGTCATGGCCACTATGAGTTCCTGGTGATGTGTTTTGGGTTGACTAATTCCCCCGCAGCTTTCATGGACTTGATGGACAGGGTGCTTAGCCCATACTTGGACTCGTTTGTGATAGTTTTCATAGATGACATCTTGATATACTCACGGAGTAGGAATGAGCATGAGCAACACTTGAGGATTATACTCCAGACTTTGAGAGATCATCGATTTTATGCCATGTTCTCAAAGTGCAAGTTTTGGCTTGGGTCAGTTGCATTACTAGGACACGTGGTGTCTAAGGATAGGATTAGAGTTGTTCCGGGTAAGATTTTAGTAGTTCGTGATTGGCCTAGACCTACTACTCCTACCGAGATTCACAACTTTATTGGGATAAGAAGATACTATAGGAGGTTTGTCGAGGGGTTTTCTTCCATAGCAGTGCCCTTGACTAGGATGACTAGGAAGGATGCCCCATTTTAGTGGTCGGATCAGTGCAAGGATAGCTTTCAGAGGCTTAAGGCCTTATTGACTTCAACTCATATGTTGAATTTTCCAGTTGAGGGTTAGAGTTTCTCAGTATATTGTGATGCTTCAGGGGTTGGCTTGGTTGTGTATTAATGTAGCAGAGTCATGTGATAGAATATGCATCGACGTAGCTTAAGGTTCACGAATGCAACTACCCCACTCATGACTTGGACTTGGCGGTGATAGTTTTCGCACTCAAGATCTGCAGGCACTACTTATATGGAGTTCATTGTGAGATATTCACTGATTATTTAGTCTTCAGTACATTATGAGTCAGCGAGAGCTGAACTCGTGGCAGAAGAGATGGATTGAGCGATTAAAGGATTATGATTTCACCATTATGTACCATCCGGGCAAGGAAAACATGGTAGCAGATGCCTTGAGTCGGAAGGCGGTGAGTATGGGTAGCCTAGCTTCACTTTAAGTTTTAGACCGGCCATTGGATTTGGACATCTAGTCTTTGGCTAACTGTCTAGTTAGGCTTGACTTGTCGGATCCTAGCAGGGTTCTCGCTAGTTTGAGGTTTGGTCTACCTTGGTTGATCAGATTAGGAACCATCAGTTTGAGGATTAGCGGTTGTGTGACCTTTGAGATTAGGTTGTTTGGGGTGAGGCCAACCGGGCTACTCTAAATTCACATGGGGTTCTGAGGTTTGATAGGCGACTTTGTATTCCGAGAGTTAGGGATTTGATTTTGTCATGACCCAACCCATCGTGAGTGTCACCCACCCAACCCCCGGATGAGCGAACCAATAGAGTTCCACTCTTGCCTAGACTAATATCCTAAAACCAGCAAGCATCAAAGTAAACTAGCAATGAAAATAAGATATACTACTCAAAAACTTATCATAATTGATTATCTGCGGAAAATCCCACCTAGGAACTGAAAGTCATTGTACCAAATATCAATACCAAATCTAGAGTTCGGGGATGCAACCCCAAATAAAATAAGAAATAGTTTTAAGTCCGAACAAATGGACTAAAACTCTAATGATAATCCCAAGGTAGCTCGAATCGACAGCTCACCCTTGGAGATCGGAAATGTTAGTGCTAAATCTGAGGTCTCGTCTCAGCCACTGGAAGATTTCTTGTACTCACCAAAAGAAAGACAAGTGCAGTATCAGTACACCACCACTGTGTAATGGTAGGATCATCAACTAGTATTCAAGAAAACAATATATAAATAGTACGCAAAATCAAGTAACAAGTATGGCAAACATGCAACAAATATCACGGGCATCTCTAGACTACAGGTCTCTATCTAGCTTGTTACCGCATGAATCCATATCTTACAGTTCTATTCCACCAACAAGAAACCATAACCACACCTTACCATCTAGCCCGGACCCACCCTGGAATCCCCTCTAGACAATACCACAAGTAATTGTTTAACCTGGCCTAAACCAAGACCAACTCAACAATCATACAACAGTTCCCGACCACTCAAGGACCACCAATCAATATAACTTTTCAATAACAACCCGGTCCACTCACGAAACCAATATTAAGTATCACATTAAGTAAAACAACCCGGTCCACACATGGACCAATAACAATCAATGTAATGCAAAAATCACCATGTAATATGCAATAAAGTAAACCTGTACCAGGCGTGGTACCCGTGCCAACCGAATGTTATACCCGTACTAGGCGTGGTACCTGTGCCAACCATGTGTTATACCCGTACCAGGCATGGTACCTGAGCCAACTGAATTTCAACAACTATAGTCAATATGTGAACACACACAACTTGTAAAGCCAACAAGTAAACACCATTCAAACATAGACTGTAAACCAAACTTAGACATTCCACACAATTACCCTAAGCAACGTAATGCACACAATTACTTAGACAACGAGTATAATGAATATACACATTTGTAGAAATATGAAAGCCATCACCTACCTCAAAATGATCCAATCTATATTCAACCCGAGCTTTCTTATGTTCCGGATTCCTCTCGCGTTCTTGGTCTAAAAATAACACATAATACATACAATTAACATACAGGCCTGTACATTACCCGGATTATACCAAATACCCACATCCCAGGCCACCCATGATCATTCCACCCTTTTTCCCGGGCTTTCCACCATTAATTCTCCTAGTCTTATCATTTTACGGACAAAACAGGAAATTAAACAACCCATGATCATTTTAATGTACTTAAATCAACACCCAAGAACATACATGTTTGGGAACCCCCTTCTTCCCCGAATTCCATCATCCCTAGGTCATTCCAACCATTCCCCAATTTCCCTCCTAGCAATTCTACCACATAGGAAACGTATTACAAAGTGTGGGGAACGAAAACCTTACCTTAGGAATGATTTTTGGCGGAGGAATGAAGAAAATTACCTGAAATTCGTCCAGCCCTTCTCCAAAACAAACTTGTGAAAACTGAATGTTTTGAGAGTTGTTTCTGCATTAAAAACCCATCGTCCCGCTATAGTGGTCCCCGATCTGCTATAGCGGTCCCCGATCTGCTATAGCGGTTCCGCTGTAGCGGTCATCTGCCGCTATAGCGGTCTTAAGTGAGTTGACCGCCCCTTGACCGCCACTATAGCGGTAATTTCCACCGCTATCGCGCCTGGCAGTGCTCATCACGGACAGAATGTCTGGAAATCTGCCAGTTTTGGCCATTTCACAACACACTTGGTTTTCCCGACACCTGAAACAACCCATTCACGTCAAACGCAATTCTGGGAGTTCTACTAACCCAAAAGCGATTCCGAAAAGTCCCCCGGACTCCTTTATGTCTTGGATATATGGAAAATTGGCTTAATCCAAGACACCTAAATCCATTTTTACCTAGATTTTCCTACACTCTACCTCGCTCCAAAACTGGCCGAGGCTAGCCTAGCCTAAAATTTCAAACTCCCAAACCCGGAGTTTTCTAACTCTAGCACTTGGCATGATTGGTCTACCCGTAATGATGGACCCAGTCATTATAACAGATACCAATTTATCCATCGTTCATCCCCGAATGATCAAACCCAAAATTATGGAAATAAAAAGAAGGAAGTGTAGTATCTGAATCCTCAAACAGTTGAGGGTACTTATCTCACATGTCCTTCTCGGTTTACCAAGTGGCTTCCTCACCCGGACGATGCTTCCACTGAACTTTCACCATGTCAATCACCATTTTCCTCAACTTCTGGACATGCCGAGGAAGAATCACAACCGGTTCCTCTTCACAGCAAAGATCCTTATCAAAAAGTACTTCATCCCACTTGATGATGTAGTCCCCATCCCCATGGTATCGCTTGAGCATGGATATATGGAATACCGGATGGCATCCCGACAAACTAGGTGGCAGTACTAACTTGTAAGCCACTGGCCCCACAATTTCAAGCACTTCGAATGGACCGATGAACCGAGGGCTAAGCTTGCCCTTCTTACCAAACCGCATAACCCCTTTCATTGGCGATACTTTTAGCAATACTTGTTTACCAACCTCAAAGTCCATTTCCTGGACCTTGCGATCTGCATACTCCTTCTGTATGCTTTGAGCAGCCAACAACTTGGTCTGTATGCCCTTTACCTTTTCCTGCACTTTCTTCACTAAGTCTACGCCCAGAGGCTTCACATCACCTTCCTCAAACCACCCAATCGGTGATCTGCAGTTTCTCCCATACATGGCCTCGAACGGTGCCATATCAATACTGGAGTGGTAGCTATTGTTGTACGAGAATTCACACAATGGTAGAAACTGGTCCCTATGACCACCGAAGTCCATTACAATGCTCTCAGCATGTCCACCAACACCTGAATCATTCTCTCCGACTGACCATTAGTCTGAGGATGGAAGGCTATGCTAAAGGTGAGTTGTGTACTGAACTCTTCATGTAACTTGCCCCAGAACTTAGAAGTAAATTATGTACCTCAGTCTAAAATGATGGAAAGTGGAACCCCATGCAGTCTCACAATCTCCTTCACGTAGATCTTTGCCAATTGCTGCGAATTGTAATCTACCTTGACCAGAATGAAATGAGCGGACTTGGTCAGCCTGTCAACAATGACCCAAATTGAGTCATACTTCCCTAATGTCTTAGGAAAACCCACCACGAAATCCATGGCTATCCTCTCCCACTTCCATTCTGGAATTGGCATCCTCTGAAGTAGTCCTGTAGGTCTCTGATGTTCATATTTTACCTGCTGGCAATTCTGACACTTGAACACAAAATTAACTATATCCCTTTTCATCCTGGGCCACCAGTAACGCTGCCTCAAGTTCCTGTACATTTTGGTTACACCAGGATGGATTAAGTACCATGAACCATGAGCTTGTGTCAGAATTTTCAGAATCATATCATCAACCCTTGGAAGACAAATCCTCTCCCTAAAATGCAATACACCACCAGAGTCTATCTTGACATCTCTGGACTCCCCAGATATTACCTTGCATCGCAATTTACCAAGTTTCGGATCCTGAAACTGTTTTGCCTTTATTTCCTCTATGAAGGTGGCCTTGACCTCAATGCTGGACAACAACCCACCTTGATATGAAACACCCAAGTGCATGAACTTGGCCTCTAAAGCAAAAATTTCCCTAGACAATGGTCGTTTGGACGCTCCCAAAGAAGCCAAGCTACCCATGTTAATAGTTTTCCGGCTCTATGCGTCTGCCACCACATTATACTTACCCGGATGGTATTGAATTGTCACATCATAATCCTTTAATAATTCCATCCATCTCCTTTACCCCAGATTCAAATCCTTCTGAGTGAAAACATGCCGCCGACTCCGATGATCTGTGAATACTTCACACTTGACACCATAAAGATAGTGTCTCAAAATTTTCAAAGCAAAAACCACTGCTGCCAACTCTAAATTGTGAGTCGGGTAATTCCTCTCATGCACCTTCAACTGCTTGGATGCATAGGCTATCACATTCCTATCCTGCATTAACACAACACCCAAACTATAATGTGAAACATCACAGTAAACAACAAAGTATTTACCTTTAACCGGCAAGGACAAAATAGGGGATGTGGTCAAAAGTGTCTTAAGCTTTTGGAATCTCTCCTCGCACTTGTTGGACCACTCAAATGGTACCTCCTTCTGGGCTAACCTGGTCAGATGAGTAGCAATAGAGGCAATGTTCTTCACAAACCTCCGGTAGTACCCCGCGAGCCTAACAAAACTTCTCACCTCTATCGCAGAGCTAGGCCGGACCCAACTCTTAACTGCCTAAATTTTCTGGGGATCCACCATCAACCTCTTTTCCGACACCACATTCCCCAAAAATGCCACAAAACATAACCAAAACTCACACTTAGTGAATTTTGCATAAAGCTTTTGGTTTCTCAAGATGTCCAGCACAATGTGAAGATGATTAGCATGCTCCTCCCTACTCTTAGAGTAGATCAAAATATTGTCAATGAACACGATAACAAATGAATCAAAGTAGGACTTAAACACCCCATTCATCAAACTCATGAATGCTGTCGGCGCAGTGGTCAAACAAAACAACATTACTAAAAACTCGTAATGTCCATACCGAGTCTGAAAAGCAGTTTTCAGAATATCCTCAGGCCTAATTTTCAACTGATGGTACCCTGACCTCAAGTCAATTTTTGAAAACACCGATGCATCCTGAAGCTGGTCAAACAAATCATCTATCCGGGGTAAAGGATACTTATTCCAGATGGTCACCTTGTTCAACTGTCTGTAGTCTATGCACATATGCATACTACCATTCTTCTTTTTCACAAACAAAACTGGAGCCCCCTAAGGTGAAGCACTGGGACATATAACTCCCTTATCTAGGAGTTCCTGCAGCTGAGACTTAAGTTCCCTTACCTTTGCCGGAGCCATTCGATACGGAGGAATAAATATGGGACGACTGTCTATTTCCAAATCGATACAAAAATCTATGTCTCTGTCCGGAGGCATACCAGGCAAGTCCGCTGGAAACACCTCTACAAATTTGGAAACCACTGGAACTGACTCAATAGGAGGAGACTCCACACTATTATCCCAGAGATGAGCCAAGAAGGCTAAACACCCCCTCCCTACTAGCTTCCTAGCCCAGACAAATGAGATTATCTAACTGGCTTGGGCCTGTACACACCCTTCCACTCTAGCCTATCCTTACTCGGAATTTCTAGAGTCACAGTTTTGGTGTTACAGTTTAACACAGCATAATACGGAGACAGCCAGGTCATACCCAAGATAATATCAAAATCAGCCATATCCAGAATTACTAAATCTACCCAAGTACGTAACCCCACAATTACCACAGAACAATCATGATACACATGAGTCACAATCACCGTCTCTCCAACTGGGGTAGATACATGGATAGGGAAATCAAGGATATCGCAATTCAAATCCAGACCCAATGCAAAACTAACAGACACATAAGAATATGTAGATCCTGGGTCAAATAATACTGAGGCCATTATATGACAGACAAGAATAGTACCTGTGATCACAGCATCTAAGGCTTCAACCTTGGTTCTTCCTGGAAAAGCATAGCAATCTGCCCGATCATCAATCCGGGCAACTTCTCGGGCTGGGTGCGCCGCACCCCTGCCTGCGCTACCGTTCCCTCGATCCTTCCGGCCTCTCTAGAAATTACCTCGCCCACCTAGTGGACGACCCCTAGCATTACCACCTCTGCCTGCCGGAACCACTGCACTAGTCTGCTGCTGACCCTGATTACCTACCTGCCTATGTAGACACTCCCTCTTAAAGTGGCCCAACTCACCACAATGGAAGCAATCACGGTCCAAAGTAGTCCTGCTAGCTGATGTATATGATGCTCCCTGGCCTCTAGGAGCTAAAGACTGAGCTCCCTCACGACCACGTATAGTAGCTGGCAGAGCTAACTGAATAGGACGGGCCGAGTAAGCCTGTTAATGCTGGCCTCTGGAGTACGAACCACCAAAATTTTCCTTATTCTGGGGCTTCTTGGCTAAAGCCTTAGCCTACCCCGCTTGCCTAACTCCCTCTATCTTCTTCACATAATCCACCACATCATTAAAACCCTTTCCTGAAGAAGTCATATGCACTGACAGTACCTGCAGTTCACTATTCAGACCCTTGACGAATAATCGTACTCGTTCCTCCTCAGAACCGAACATCTGTGTAGCAAAATGAGACAACGTATGAAACTTAGCCTCATAAGCTGAGACAGACATGCAACCCTGTTCCAAGTTCAGAAACTCATCCTTTTTCCGATCCCTCAAAGTATGAGGAACGTACTTCTCTAGAAACAATGCATGGAACTGCTCCCAAGTCAGTGGAGGTAGGATAGATGACTGACACTCAACATGAGATCTCCACCACTTCTTGGAATCACCCTGCAGATGAAAAATGACAAACTCAACCCCATGCTGACGTACAATACCAAACTTGTGCAACCTCTCATGGCAATCCAGGATGAACTCATAGGCATCCTCCTTGTATGTACCCTGAAACATCGGAGGTTTCAACTTAAGGAACTTAGTCAGCATCTCATGCTCATTACCTGTCATCACTGGGCCTAGCATTGGCCTGAGGAGATCATTGGTGCCTGAAGCTGCATCAATCCTTGGTGTAGTAGTAATCGCTGGCTGAGTATCCAAGGCCTGATTTGCATAAGCTATGGGTATGGCTCCAGCGCCAACCAACCCACTCAGAATATCCCGCGCCAGCCTAAAAGCTTCCGATGTCATAGTAGGAATGCTTGCACCCTCAACTGGTGCAGCCTCCTCTTGAGATCCTTTATCTTTCACAACCACTTCCACCTCTTCTGCCAAAGGATCTTAAGGTGTGGGAGGGGTTACCTCACGTGCAACAGCAGCAGCTCGAGCCCCACCCCTAGCGGGTGCGGCTCCAGCTTGTCCACTTCCCTTTGCTCTACCTCTACCGTGAACTGCTGGGCCCGCTGCTTGGACTGCTAGCCTTGCTCCATTATTCCTGGTAGTAACCATCTGCGGACAGAAGAGTGAATGAAGTTAGATAGCAATTCGTATCACCAGATACCAATTGGAATCGAGTTATAGCATGAAGGAAAAGAAGAAGAGATAGTTTTTACTAAAGCCTTGTAGCCTCTCGAAGAAAAAGTACGGGCGTCTCTGCACTGTTCCGCAAGACTCTACTAGACCTGTTTAGTACAACAAGATCAACAAACCTAGGCTCTGATACCATTTTTCTCATGACCCAACCTGTCGTGAGTGGCACCCACCCAACCCCCGGATGAGTGAACCAATAGGGTTCAAACCTTGCCTAGACTAACAGCCTAAAACCAACAAGTATCAAAGTAAACTAGCAATGAAAATAAGATCAATTACTCAAAAACTTATCATAATTAATTATCTGCGAAAAATCCCACCTAGGAACTGAAAGTCATCGTACCAAACATCAATACCAAATCTAGAGTACGGGGATGCAACCCAAAACAAAATAAGAAATAGTTTTTAAGTCCGAACAAATGGGCTAAAACTCTAATGATAATCCCAAGGTAGCTCGAATCGACAACTCACCCTTGTAGATCAGAAATGTCGGTGCTAAATCTGAGTTCTCGTCTCAACCGCTGGAAGATTTCCTGTACTCACCAAAAGAAAGACAAGTGCAATATCAGTACACCACTACTTTGAATGGTAGGATCATCAGCCAGTATTCAAGAAAACAGTATATAAATAGTACGCAAAATCCAGTAACAAGTATGTCAAACATGTAACAAATATCATAGTCATCTCTAGTCTACAAGTCTCTACCTAGCTTGTTACCGCATGAATCCATCTCTTACAGTTCTATTCCACCAACAAGAAACCATAACCACACCTTTCCGTCTAGCCCAAACCCACCTTGGAATCCCCTCTAGATAATACCACAAGTAATTGTTCAACCCGGCCTAAACCAAGACCAACTTAATAGTCATACAACAGTTCTCGGCCACTCAAGGACCACCAATTAATAGAACTTTTCAATAACAACCCGGTCTACTCACGAAACCAATATTAAGTAGCACATTAAGTAAAACAACCCGATCCACACACGGACCAATAACAATCAATGTAATACAAAAATCACCATGCAATATGCAATAAAGTAAACCCGTACGAGGCATGGTACCCATGTGAACCGAATGTTATACCCGTACTAGGCGTGGTACCCATGCCAACCATATATTATACCGTACTAGGCATGGTACCCGAGCTAACCAAATGTCAACAACCACAGTCAATATGTGAATACTCACAACTTGTAAAGCCAACAAGTAAACACCATTCAAACATAGACTGTAAACCGAACTTAGACATTCCACATAATCACCTACCTCAAAATGATCCAACTTATATTCAACCCAAGCTTTCCCGTGTTCCAGATTCCTCTCGCGTTCTTGGTCTAAAAATAACACATAATACATACAATTAACATATAGGCCTGTACATTACCTGGATTATACCAAATCCCTAAACCCCAGGCCACCCATGATCATTCCATCCTTTTTCCCGAGCTTTCCACCGTTAATTCTCCTAGCCTTATCATTTTTTATAGATAAAACAGGAAATTAAACAACCTGTGATCATTTTAATGTACTTAAATCAACACCCAAGAACATACATGTTTAGGAACCCCCTTCTTCCCTGAATTCCATCATCCCTAGGTCATTCCAACCTTTCCCCAATTTCCCTCCTAGCAATTCTACCGCATAGAAAATGTATTACAAAGTGTGGGGAACGAAAACCTTACCTTAGGAACGATTTTTGGCGGTGGAATGAAGAAAATTGCCTGAAATTCTCCCAGCCCTTCTCCAATACAAACTTGTGAAAACTGAATGTTTTGAGAGCTGTTTCTGCATTATAAACCCATCAGCCCTCTATAGCGGTTCCCGCTCCGCTATAGTAGTCATCAGCCGCTATAGCGGTCTTAAGTGAGTTGACCGCCCCTAGACCACTGCTATAGCGGTAATTTCCACCGCTATAGTGGTGACATTTTTCATGCCTGATAGCGCTCATCACAGACAAGATGTCTGGAAATTTGCCAGTTTTGGCCATTTCACAACACACTTGGTTTTTCTGACGCCTGAAATAACCCCTTCATGTCAGACACAATTTCGGGAGTTCTACTAACCCAATAGCGATTCTGAAAAGTCTCTCGGACTCCTTTATGTCTTGGCTACGCAGAAAACTATCTTAATCCAAGACACCTAAATCTATTTTTACCCGGATTTCCCTAGACTCTACCTCACTCCAAAACTGGCCGAGGCTAGCCTAGCCCATAATTTCAAACTCCAAAACTCAGAGTTTTCTAACTCTAAAACTTGGCATGATTGGTCTACCCCTAATGACAGACTCAATCATTACAGATTTAGTTGATTCGTCATGAGACACATTATTCTAGATATTCCATCCATTTTGGCGCAGCCAAGATGTACATAGATTTGAGACAGCTTTACTGGTGGAGCGGTATGAAGTGGGATGTAGTGGAGTTTGTATCTCAGTGCTTGAACTATCAGCAAGTGAAGTTCGAGCATATGAGACTTGGTGGTTTAATGCAGGGACTTCCCATTCCTGAGTGGAAGTGGGAAGGGATTACTATTGACTTCATAATAGGATTGCCATGTACTTTTAGGGGTTTCAACTCTATTTGGGTGATTGTGGATCGGATGACTAAGTTAGCGCACTTCTTTCCGGTTCAAACTACTTACAGTGCCGATAGGCTAGCTCAGATTTACCTTCATGAGGTTGTTCGATTGCATGGGGTCCCAGCTTCTATCATTTCAGATCGTGGCACTCAGTTCATATCTCAGTTTTGGAGAGCTATTTAGCGAGATTTGGGTCCATAGGTCCAGCTTAGTACTGCATTCCACCCTCAGACATATGTCCAGTCCGAGAGGACTATTCAGGTCCTGGAGGACATGATTCGGGCCTATGTTCTTGACTTTTGAGGTTCTTGGGATTAGTTTGTGCCTTTGGCTGAGTTTGCTTATAATAATAATTTCCATTCAAGCATTGGCATGGATGGAACCTTTCGAGGCATTGTATGGTAGGTGTTGTAGATCACTGGTTGGTTAGTTTGATGGTTTGGAGTCTAGGCTGCAGAGTACATATTTGCTTCAAGATTCCTTAGACCGAGTTTGAGTGATTCAGGATAGACTTCAAGTAGCTCAGAGTAGGAAGAAGAGCTACGCTGATCGTAGACTTCATGCCCTAGAGTTCAGTGTTGGTGACCTTGTGTTTCTTTGTGTATCGCTAATGAAGGGCGGGATGAAATTTGGTAGGGGGCAAGCTTAGCCCCAAGTATATTGGGTCATTTGAGATTCTCCAGAGAGTTTCTAGTGTTGCCTATCAGTTAGCTTTGCCTTCGATGTTTTCAGCTATGCATCAAGTTTTCCATATGTCAATGTTGTGATGGTATGTTCCAGATGAGTCTCATGTATTGCAGTAGGATTCGGTCTAGTTGGATGAGAAGTTGGATTTTGTTAAGGAGTTGATTGCTATTTTGGCAAGAGATGTTAGGAGATTGAGATCTAGTGAGATTCCAGTTGTGAAGGTTCAGTAGAGGCACCATTCCATCGATGAGGCTACCTAGGAGACCGAGAGAGAGATGCAGGCTCAGTATCCGCAGCTGTTTGAGCCATCAGGTACTCCTTTTTCTTGACTTTTGAGGATGAAAGTCCTTTTTAGTAGTGGATGATGTAATGACCCTTCCAGTTATTTCGCGTTTAAGCCTTCTTTGTATTGTTAGAGCCTTTCTGTAGTGGCCCCAATTATGGTTTATTAGGACCGGTGGTTCGGTGCCCTGTCCATTTGTTTGGTTGTTGTGTATGTTTCCCTATTTTAGAGATTAAACTTAGGAAATCATTAACTTTGGTCAACATTATTACTAAACGCGCTCAGAATCGAATTTCGATAGTTCTGTTAGCTCTAAAGCATGGATTTTGGTCTAAATAGACCCTTGGTCAGGGTTTGGGAGCTTTCAGTTTGGTTTTCTGTGAGTTTTTATGTTTTCTCGCTAGTTGAATTTGAAAGTTTGACTTTGGTCAACATTGAAGAAGACGACCTCGGATGCAAATTTTGACCGCGCTATTAACTATGGAATGTCGATTTTGGGATAGAGGGACCTTTGGTTCAAGTTCCAAGGTTTCCAGACTCATTTTAGGCCTTAAGGTTCCACTTTGGAAAGGTTGGCCTAAAGTTGGTTTCTGGGCGCGGGGCTCACTTTTCATTCAATCGACCTCTGTTCAAATTTTCATTGAATTTGCTGAGTCTGGAATGCCATTTTTAGTCAAATAACTAAGCTTGTTTGCTTTCGCAGGACCTCAGACTCATTCTCAGATGTCCTTTTGATAAAAATCTGCCAAAGGGTGGCCTTGGCTGTTGCTATTACTGTCATGGCCGCTGGGGCATCACCTGGGCCGCGCCAGGCTAGGCCCTGGCCTCTAGCGCCTTTGCGCCTTCCATCTTGCCAACGCACCTGCAACGTATGGCCGCGCCTGCACCTGCATGTCCACCGTGGCGCCTGGGCGGGCCAGCTTTTTATTGCTGGTACTGATAACGCTCAAAGTACCACTCCAATTAAGAAGCGTAAGCGATCGTTGTCAAATATAGAACCCAACAAAGGTTGGGGTCGATCCCACAGAGAATATGGTGAAAGTTAAGTCGTTAGTGAATTAATTGACTAATGGTCAATAGTTTCCGATAAATAAAGGGGTTTTTTTATGTGAACAATGTGTAAACAAAACGAACAATAATGTATGAGAATAATCAGTAGGAGAATGAACTAGGGAAGTGTTTACCATGGCATTGGTAACGATGTCGATCCCAAGCTTAACCGGGTTCTTTCTATATGCGTGTCACGATGTGATTGAATTAATGGTATCATCTAAACGTTTCTCAACCAAATAGATGAATTTACTTTTCAATTCTCTCGAACTTGAAAAGGTGTGCTTTTAGATTTCAATCCTAAACATCAAGTAGATTAATCTAGTTACAGCATTAATCATAAGACGAGAGTTGGTAGTCTCGAATCCTCGTCGTTAATCAAGTTTCCCGGTTTTAATCTCTTCACTCAAGCAAATTAAACCTAGGCATGTTCTAATGTTTGCAACCACTAGAAAACGTTAAATAATGAATGATTAACAATGTGACAACATATATATTGAACCCGACGCTACCCGGAATTTATCTTGCTACTTTTGCCATGGCTCCCACAACCCTAGTTGTGGGAGTTTTAGTTAATCATACTAGAAGAAGAAGAGAAGAAATTCATATTCATAATAAAGAGAAAAGATCCTTACAATGTAATGAGAACAATCTTCAATTATCCAAGAACAAGAACAACAAGATCCCAAGAATAATCAAGAACAAGATTGAGGAGGAAGAAAACGTGTTGGCGTGTTTCCTCTCTCAAAAATCGCTCAAAATGCTCCTAAAATTATTGAGTAATGTATGTAAAAACTATTGGAAAAGCAACATGTAAAATAAACCTAACATAGGGTATTTATAGGAGTCTAGGAAACAAATCCCAAAAACGTCCGAATTCCGCGTAGCGGACTGCCCAGGTGTGACGACCAGGCTGACGGACCGTCACTGGCTTGACGGACCGTCGCCTGGACCGTCACCCTTAGGCAGTGGTGCTGCCTTGGTGTGATGGTTTGGGTGATGGACCGTCACACCCTTGACGGACCGTCGCCTGAACCGTCACTCTTATCCAGAATGCTCTTTTTCTCGTATTTCCTTCCGTTTCCATGTTTGTCTCCATTTCCTGAAAATACAACATAAAAACATCAAAAACGACAACGGTTGCTTGAAAACGTACGAGTGTTCTTAGTTTAGAGACGTTGAAAGTGCCATAGAATGGCGGCACATCAACACCCTCAACTTAAAACGTTCGCTTGTCCTCAAGCAACATGACACAAAAACAATAATACGACGACTCAACTAAGAAAACAAACTCGTGTCTCTAGCAACTCATGGTCATTCATTAGTTCATTAAATCAAGCTCCCTCGTAGCACACAAATGTATGAACCACTAACTTGCAAGGATCCAAACATATCATTCCGATATGATAGAATATTATGAATACACACGCGCAGCTATCCTAACATTCAATAGGCAATACAGAAATCTTGGTGCCCTCACCACAAAGAAATCCCACACACAAGATTTGGGACTAGGTAAGCGCTCACACTCACAAATGATTTCAAACAATGCACATGCGATACCATAGGCTTGCCCTTACTATTCTATTTCAGTTCTTCAGAAAGCCGCTCAGGATCACTACAGGACTTGTTTAGGCTTGTAATGAGGCTTCAGGTGCAGGTAGTATACATTTAGGGGTTAGTGACTAAGCCCTCCTTGGAACCACCGACGTCTTATTACCACATAACTTTACTTTGTCCATCCTTATTCACCTTTTTATTTCCTTCTCTCTAGCTACAGGTGCGACCTATTTATCTTGACAATTCTTTTTATTACTTTTTCGATCTTTTTCATCTCTTTTTTTTTCTTTTCTTAGGCACACACCCGAATTTTCATTCTATTCACAACCAATCTTCTCCATCCTCTTTTTCTTATTATTCACCTCTATAGTAGCCACCCTGAACTTAGGCTGATTGCCTGCGTTGAGGTGCACAATGTCCAAGGGAGGACCAGGGCCAAAACAGGGTTTACCTCTATAGTAGCCACCCTCAACTTAGGCTGATTGCCTAAGTTTAGGTGCACGATGTCCAAGGAAGGACCAGGGCCAAAATAGGAATTCGAGTTAAACAGGTATGGTGACAGGTTATTGAAAGAATAAGATCAATTATGGCTCAAACAGGGATCAAAGGGACTATTTGCATTTGGACGGTTTTATAGGTTAAGTGGACTGCATACAAAAAGGGCCTGTGATCCTTTCCTAAGCAACCAAACTTCGAACTTAACAAAATAGACCGGGCAAGTTCTAGATGCATGCACAGAGTAAGAATTTATAACAATAATCTCACACACTCTTGGCACCAAGAAACTATATCGCTACCAACTATCAAACAACCGCTCGGCTTAAGCATACTCATTCTAATCATACTCACACAATGACATTCAAGGATCCAGACAGTCAATCGTTTCAACATAAGTACAAAACCAGAAAATTTTTAAAGGAGGCTCCTTTTAGTCAAGAAAAAAAACGCCACATGCTTTCTATAGACACTTAGAAAACAACTAAAAATTTAAACGACAACCTAAACATGCCGGTTCTACTAGATAGCACACCGGAGGGAAAAGAACTCGGCAACAAAAACCCTCAGTGGTGACTCACAGGTTTCCCCACACCCTCAACTTAGACTCATGCATTGTCCCCAATGCATACATATGAAAGCTAAAAACTGTGAGAGAAAGGAATACCTGTGAAGTGGATAGGACTCAGATTCTGGAATGATGTTGGAGACCGCCAGGGTCTCCAAAATAGGAGAAATCAATGGAGTGTGTGCACACGACAACCTCATGTTGCATTCCAGCTTCTTCTTTCATTGGCTCCGCAGCTAGTCGCGACAACTTCTTCGCTCTTTCTTTGCAGATTCTCTTGCGGTGTTTTCGTTTCTTTGATCTATTTTCACCGCCTTCCTCTACATGTTTCCCTTCTCGCACCATCCTTCTCACAACAGATAGAGTTTCGACCAAACCCTTCTCCTCAAGATACACATCCGCAGGAGCTTCCTCAATAACATTGACGACCGCGACCACCCTCATGTCACTTGGTTGCTTCATCAATTTAGACACATCGAACTTGACAGCTTCATTGTTTAGTCTGAAGGTCAGTTCATTTCTTTCCATGTCAACCAACACTCTTGCCGTGGCTAACAGTGGTCGTCCCAAGATTATGGGAACTTCAAAATCCACTTCGCAATCCAGGATCACAAAGTCAGCTGGGAAGATAAGCTTACCAATCTTGACCAGCACATCAGATAATATTCCCACTGGTCGCTTTACTGAACGGTCAACCATCATCACTCTTATGGACGTTAGTTTAGGAGCTCCCAAACCCAGTTGTTTATAGACAGCTAGCGGCATCAAGTTGATGCTAGCACCCAGATCACACAAGGCTTTCCCGAAGTTGAGCTTCCCAACAGTGCAGGGAACAGTAAAAGCGCCTGGATCTTCCTTCTTTTCGACTAACGATCTAGAGGAAATAGCACTGCAATGGTGGAGGTTATCTTCTGGTTCGAAACTTACCGACCTCTTTTTGGTAATCAAGTCCTTCATGAACTTGGCATATCCAGGCATTTGTTCAAGCGCTTCGACCAGAGGGATATTTATTGATATCTGCTTCAGCATGGTCATGAAATTCAGGAACTTACCATCTTCCGCTTTCTTCTTGAGGCGTTGTGGGAAAGGAGGTGGTGGTTGAGGCATCATAGTTGGATGTTTTTCGGCTTCCATGCTTTCCTCCGCGGGCTTTAGCGTTTTCTCCTCTACCGCCTCTTCGTCATCCGCAACATCACCTTGAGTCTGAATTACCGGATGTGATTCTGGTAACGTTCTACAGCTTCTGGTGGTGATCGCCATACAACTCGCATCCTTCTTTGGATTTTGGACGGTGTCGCTCGGCAAGGTACCCGTCCTTCTTGGATTTAAGGATGCCGAGATCTGCCCCACTTGTTGTTCCAATTGCTTTATCAAGGTGGAATGAGAATCCACCACTTGACTCAATGTTGATAACTCAGTCCTCATCTACTTTACCCCAGAGTCAGTCGATTCCACCTTCAGCAGTATCTTTCCCATCATGTTTTCTAGCTTGGACATCCCTGCCTCGTTGCTAGCTTTGTCCCGATTACCAGGTGTTATATACAACCCACCTCTATCGGTGTTATTCCTCCAGTTTCCTTGGTCGCGATCTCTGTAGCCAGCCTTTTCATAGAAGTTGTCCTTCTGATAGGTCCGACCTTGGTTTCCTTGGCCATTGGCCTGGAAACCCCCTAAGTAATTCGCCTCCTCATCAGTTTCCAACTCTGCTGCTCTGCCTTGGGACCCCACAGCTTTTACCTTCTCCATACCTCCTGAACACAAGTGCTTTGTCAGTAGGTCCAGCTGCGTTTTTAGATGCGCCATGTCTTGGTCGCGCTCCTCCTCTTTTCTGCGCTTCTCAGCTGACACACCAACTGCATAAGTACTAGCTGGTACCTCTGTATCACGTGTATGCCAGGCCCTGTTGGTTTTGGTGAGCCTGTCCAAAATAGTTGTGGCGTCGGCAAAAGTGCGACCCATAAACGCTCCACCTGCTGCATTGTCCAACGTCGGCTTGGTAGCCGAATTCAGTGCCCTATAGAATGTTTGCATCAAAAACTCGTCGTTCAGCTGATGGTTAGGGCATTGTGTCAGCTTCTTCTTGAATCGCAACCAGGTCTCGTGCAATGCTTCGTGAGGTTACTGCTTGAAGTTGCTAATCTCGTCCTCAACTGTATCATCCTAGAGGGAGGAAAGAACCTTTCTAGGAAAGCTCCTTTCAACTCTCCCCAAGTTGCGATAGAGTCGGGGGTCAGCTCTGTCAACCATAACGCTGCCTCATCAGACAGAGACAATGGAAACAACCTGAGCCTGATCGCTATCTGACTCACTCCCGGCAATTCAAAAGACTTGCAGATACCCACAAAATTCATCAGATGCTGGTTTGGATCGTCCCCAGTGGCACCGCGGAATACTCCTCTCAAGTTCAACAGTTGGATCATCGTGCTAGTGATGTTGAACTTGGCTCTGGGCGCTAGCGGTGGAAGAGCAATGGCGCCCGTAGCGCCAACTCCATCCAAGTCGATATCCTCATCATTCAGCATAATATCGTCCTGCAGACCACCAGCATTCAGATTTTGTTGGGCCTGCAGTTCTGCAGCGAGCTTTGCTGCCTCTTGTTGTGCGGCCATATTCCGCCTTAATGTTCTAGCAAGCTTGGGGTCGTAAGGTAATGTTGATTCACCCGAGCGCTGGGTACTTGGCATGCACAACTCTGTACCCTGTCAAAAACAAAAACAACAAATAAACGTAAAAGCAGGAAAGTATGACTAAGAGTAAAATAAACACACCGGACTTAACAAACAACCGTAATCCCCGGCAACGGTGCCAAAATTTGATAACGCTCAAAGTACCACTCCAATTAAGAAGCGTAAGCGATCGTTGTTAAATATAGAATCCAACAAAGGTTGGGGTCGATCCCACAAAGAATATGGTGAAAGTTAAGTCGTTAGTGAATTAATTGACTAATGGTCAATAGTTTCCGATAAATAAAGGGGGGGTTTTGTGTGAACAATGTGTAAACAAAACGAACAATAATGTATGAGAATAATCAGTAGGAGAATGAAATAGGGAAGTGTTTACCATGGCATTGGTAACGATGTCGATCCCAAGCTTAACCGGGTTCTTTCTATATGCGTGTCACGATGTGATTGAATTAATGGTATCGTCTAAACGTTTCTCAACCAAATAGACAAATTTACTTTTCAATTCTCTCGAACTTGAAAAGGTGTGCTTTTAGATTTCAATCCTAAACATCAAGTAGATTAATCTAGTTACAGCATTAATCATAAGACGAGAGTTGGTAGTCTCGAATCCTCGTCGTTAATCAAGTTTCCCGGTTTTAATCTCTTCACTCAAGCAAATTAAACCTAGGCATGTTCTAATGTTTGCAACCACTAGAAAACGTTAAATAATGAATGATTAACAATGTGACAACATATATATTGAACCCGACGCTACCCGGAATTTATCTTGCTACTTTTGCCATGGCTCCCACAACCCTAGTTGTGGGAGTTTTAGTTAATCATACTAGAAGAAGAAGAGAAGAAATTCATATTCATAATAAAGAGAAAAGATCCTTACAATGTAATGAGAACAATCTTCAATTATCCAAGAACAAGAACAACAAGATCCCAAGAATAATCAAGAACAAGATTGAGGAGGAAGAAAACGTGTTGGCGTGTTTCCTCTCTCAAAAATCGCTCAAAAAGCTCCTAAAATTATTGAGTAATGTATGTAAAAACTATTGGAAAAGCAACATGTAAAATAAACCTAACATAGGGTATTTATAGGAGTCTAGGAAACAAATCCCAAAAACGTCCGGATTCCGCGTAGCGGACTGCCCAGGTGTGACGGCCAGGCTGATGGACCATCACTGGCTTGACGGACCGTCGCCTGGACCGTCACCCTTAGGCAGTGGTGCTGCCTTGGTGTGACGGTTTAGGTGACGGACCATCACACCCTTGACGGACCGTCGCCTGAACCGTCACTCTTATCCAGAATGCTCTTTTTCTCGTATTTCCTTCCGTTTCCATGTTTGTCTCCATTTCCTGAAAATACAACATAAAAACATCAAAAACGACAACGGTTGCTTGAAAACGTACGATTGTTCTTAGTTGAGAGACGTTGAAAGTGCCGTAGAATGGCGGCACATAAGGTACACTCTTATTTTCAACTATTTTCTCACTTCTCTTATCTCCAAACTAGTATTCTCTCACTAGGATTGCTCCTAATTAGTTCCATGGCTTCGGGAATTTGTCTTGTTGGCCTATAATCCTGCTTCCTCGTTGCTTTGGTAAGTCTTCTTCTTCCCTCAAAAGTTCCTCTTCTCCATAAAAGCCTCCATTGTTGTGTAGACTTGAAGCTTGCATTTTCTTGGTTTATAGCTGTCTGTTGGCGCTGATTGTTCGTTATTGTGGGAATTTTAGTCCGCTAGCTCGTTCCTTTTGTAGTGGTAAGTAACTCTTGATTAATTTCCGGATTTTATCCTTGAATCTCCCCCCTCTTTTTCCCTTTTTAAGTGGGATGTTTGGTGCCATTTTATTGGCCAATTATGCTCAAATTTGGAGCATGCGCTCACGGTAATAGTACATTCATTGTACTTCTTTCTGTTTCCAATTTAGGGTTTTGGGCCCTGCGGGCCCATTTTTGACCCGCGTTTTCAACCCAGCTATAGTTATAGTAATATGGGTATTATTAGTCTCATTTTAACGTGTAGTTTATGTTCTTGATAGTTTGATTTATGTCGGAGCTTCTCGGAGTGGTTTGGGCTTAGGCATCATCATTCCAGCAGCTTGTCATCGGGCGATAGGTAGGTTATGGTTTAACTATTTAGACTTCGCATATATAGGGTAAAAATATACTAATAGGCATCCTTTGGTCGGGTTTATTAGCTTGGTACCACAGACCTTGACCGCTTTTTCATGTCTGACTCATTTCTTTCCTCCGATGTTTGTAGTATTTGTTATAGATGACGTTATTACCCTTGTGGTCTGGTGTGACCTTGTATTTACTCTGGACCATAGATGGTGGGCTATATAGGAATGTCTGTGAGTCCCAGACATTGATATCGCAATTTTATGTTGGTTATCTGTGCTTATGAGCGATTGGAGCCTGTGCAGGGCCGATAGGTTGATTGTGAGCCATTAGGCTATTGGTTGTGATTGAGCAATGTCATTTTCATGCATATAAAGGAATTTTTTGCATATTTGACTATGGTTTTGGATTTGGGCCCACTATTACTAGTTTTCTAAACTTTGCATGGCCTTGGAGGGCAGTTTTTGACTGAAATAACTTAAAAATGATTTGGAACTGACTTATGTGGATCTTCTTGGGGTAACAGAGTTAAAAGATGGTTTTTATCACAATTATTCCTACTATTACTAGACTCGGCAGGGCCGTAATGCTAGATAGACTTCTTACTTATTTGAAATGACACTAGGCTTGGTTGGACCAAGAATCAGCTCTATTTTGCTACTGTTTTAGACCCGATTATGTCCGGGCACCCTTGACGGGGTTTTTAGACTCAGTTCACTGATTTATACCTAGATAGAGTCTGGGCATGCATATTCGATAATTTGGGCTACTAGCTTGGATTTGGACACACATCGTATGATGATTTTGAGATTTAGTATGTGGTCACAGACCTCCATGAACATTGTTGATCCAAACCAAAGGCTTTGGGATGCGTGTGCCAGAGGAGGGGTATACGGTGGAGTTGAGGTATACATGCAGTGTCCTTCCATTAAACCTACTTACTGGGCCCTTTAGGAGCCGGAGGAGGTATATACAGAGTTACTATTCCACCCTAGTTTCATCATGCATCATACCATTCATTTTTGTGAGGTTCCACCCTTGTTTGTTGTTTGCTTAGTGTATGCTCCGGTAGTATGGGATGCTGGAGGATTTGTCCTTACTTGTTTGTGTTCCTCGGGTGTATGAGCTCCCGTTGGGACTGTAGGTAGACTTATTATTGCTTTATTGAGTTACGATTCCTTATGTTGATTCTTACTACAATTGGATATTGAGAATAGTATTTTGTAGCTTGACTTGGTTATTATTCTTGTGCTCGAGCATGGTATCGTTATTCTGCTTTCCTCCTTCTCGTTTTACTTGAGTTTAGCGGTATACTGCTTATTTTCTAAAAACTTCTATATATTATTGTTTTAAGGATCCCAGGTGCGTTACTTCTTTATTTCACCTATGCCTGTGATATATATTCTAGTAGCTAGCCATGTATCTTGTTTTCTGCTTGTATTCCTTCCATGATAGCTTCCATGTACTTATTCATTGTTTTATGTGACTATTTGCTTCTATTCTGCTTATTACTTCTCTTTTATCTTATATGTTCCCAGTTGGCCTATGATACCTACTGGGTACCATTGCTTAGCAATTGGTGCTCATACTATACTATGCATCTTCTAGCGCAGATCCTAGTGTGGGTCATCAGCGTTAGCTCATGGAGACTCATGCGAGGAGGTGTAGGACCATCCCAGACTGAGGATGAGCTCTTGGCGACAAAAGCTTAGCTTTTAGTTTGTACTTTGTATTATGTACTTTCCTACTACTCGGAGACATTTGTATATATTATTTTGGATCTATTGTACTCTGCTGGTGTAGTTACGACTCTATACTATAATACCAGGTTTTGGGGATGGTTTTAGTTTCTATATATATTCCTATTGTCCCTTTTGTTTATCGTATATCCCTTGCTTCTGATTATAGTAAATTTTCTTCCACTTGCCTGTTAGATAGTAGCTCATTACTAACCGTTTCAGGCTACGGGGGTTGGTTTGCCTACTGGGGAGTTGTAGGTTACATCATGACCGAGAAATCGGCGAGAAATTGGGTCGTGACACAATACCTCAATAATAGTGCCCGGACTTGAACTGGGTCTAAAATTAGTAGAAATAGTCAAGTCTAGCACTCTGGCCTAGCCGAGTCTAGAATCAGTGTGGAAATCATTTAAAAACCTCTTTTACTCTAAAAAGATCCCTAAAATAGTTTCAACTCCTTTTATAGCCATTTATACTGAAAATAGGCCCTCGGGGCCATGCAAGGTTAGAAAACCAGTGATAAATAGGCCCGCAACCTTAGTAGTAAATAATGCTAAAAAACCCCTTATATGAATGATAATTGTATGCTCAAACACAATCAGTAGCCCAACGGCTCACAATCAACCTATCAGCTCTTCATAGGCTCAATCAGCTCTACAACATATATAACCAATTCTATAATCGTAAGCCAATATCCGGGACATACGGATATTCTCAAATAACCCACCATCTATAGTCCAGAGGCAATTATAAGGCCACACGGGGCCACAAGGGGTGATACTACACAATAAGATCAAATACTAAGATAGAATCAAGAATTAAGCCGGACAGAAAGAAAGCGGACGAGGTTTGGGGTGCCAAACTAATAAAACCCAACCCAAGGATGCTCAATAGTACAATTATAGCCTATATACGCAAAGTCTAGGAAAAGAAAACTGTAAGCTACCTTTCGTCTGATGATAAGCTGCTGGAACAACGATGTCCAAGATCGAACTGCTCCGAGAAGTCCTCAAAAATCACTCACACTATCATCAACACAATCTACGCATTAAAACAAGACCAATGATACCCATAATGCTAAAATTATAACGGGGTTGAAATTTGGGCCACAAGAGGGTCTGTGAGCCCCACAACATAAAATTGGAAATGAAAAACACAACAATGATCCCGACACTACTAGGGGGATATGCTCCAAAATTGAGTGGGATTACACCATAGGAATGCCTCCAAAATAGCCCACAAGCTTTAAGAAATAAAGAGGGAATTCAAAAGATAATTAATGGAATTTAAAAGGGTTAGAACTTACAATTACGATGGAGAACCGACCACGGGCAAGGAATAATCACCCTAACACGTTGGAATAAATCCACATGGATTTTGGGAAGCTTGGAGCTCAATATCAATAGAGGGACTCGGTTCTTGGGTGAAGAAAATAAAGGGGGAAGGTTTATATACTGCCAGGGGTCCTTCATCGCGATCTTGAATGGACCCCATGAGGTCGCGATGACCACGCTGGCTAGAACACTACGATCCAGATGTATAGCCACGCGGTTGTGAGGAATAAAGAGGCAGGGGCTTCATCGCGGTCGCGAGAAGGAACCTCATGGTCGCATAAGCAAAGGGCATCGAGTCCATAGGCCCTTCATTGAGATCGCGAGAAAGGATCCTCGTGGTCATGATGCCCAACGAGGCAGATCATCGTGATCACATGGCCTCCCTCGCGGTCACGATTAAGGCCTGAGGCCTACACCTGCAACAACAACAGCAGAAAACTTAAGACAAAAATGTCTTCGGATGGGCTCACGAGGCACATCCGGGACCATGCATGGAAATGAAGTGTGCTACTGCACCAGAATCAACATTCTAGATTCAATGGAATCGATAAAATTCTCAATAGAGATTGATTTAATGAAAAGTGGGCCCCAAGCCCAAATGGCCAACCTTTCTAAAAAGGAACCTAAGGGCCAAAAATAAGTCTGAAATCCTCGGGACCTGAACCAAAGGTCCTTCCAGCCCAAAGTCAACATTCCGGAGCTAACAATACAGACAAAATTTCCATCAGAGGCCGTCTTCTCTGAATATTGACCAAAGTCAAACTTTTAAGTTCAACTGGCCAAAAAACACAAAAAGCAAGATAATTCTAAATCGAAAGCTCCCATACTTCGGCCAAGAGTCTAACTTGACCAAAATCCATGCTCCGGAGCTAATGAAACTGTCAGAATTTGATTCCAAGCACGTTTACAAAAAATATGGACCAAAGTCAATGATTTCCTAAGTTTAAGCTCTAAAACAAGGAAACAACCATAAAGACCAAATGAACGGCCCAGGCACCGAACCATCAGTCCCAGCAAGTCATAAATAACTTGGGACTGCTACAGGCAAGCTCTAAAAATATAAAGAAAGCAAAAATGCGAGAATGACCGAAAGGGTCATTACATAATTATTACTAAATTTAACTAATGCTAATTATTTATTCAAGCAATAAGATCTCAAAGTTATTTTTATGTTTAATTAATCTAAAACTAAAATATTGTGCAAAACAATTCTATCCTCTACCTTCTTATTTATCAATGACTCTTTCGTAGTCAATGATGTCCCCTATAATGAATAAGACAACACCTACTACAATATATGAATGCAATCTAGATCTTTTCTTGGAACCACTCCAAGAAAAATACTACAATATCTGAATGCAATCAAGATCTTTTCTTGGAACCACTCCAAGAAAAATAGCTATTACAAACTAAAAAATTGTATTAATAAATCTTGATAGAAATATGTTCTTGGTTATAGCAGCAACTTCTTCTTCGAGACTCTTTGTGTAAAACTAGAAACACTTTGAAACCTCCATTTTTGGGTGTCATAAAACTCTAAAGGTTGGACATGGTGATGTATACATCAGAGTAAGTAGCCGCCTTCCAGCTCTCTAGTCCAACTTAAAATTGGTTCAATTCTTACCATCATTGCCAACCTAATTTGACTGTCTTCTTTTTGTTAACATGTAGGAGCTTCTTAATCTCCTTATTTGAAACTAATTTCATGTGCAACTTCATGGAAAATTTCCTTGTATAAGTCCAGTTCCTCGTTGAATTAAATTCTCCTACATTATAATTTTTCATGGAATCTCAATGCTCACATGAACAACTTCATGCTTATTCTATCTTGACATTCTCCATCTCTAGTTAGAGGAACATATTCTCACATGAGTTTTTCTGACAATTTAGCTTGTATATTCAGTTCTTCTTAGATATTATGAGGATATGATTTGTGATACTTCTTCCTTCATTCTTGAACATTTGGATTTTTATTTGTAAATTTATCAATCATCAAAACTTTACATGATATTGAATGTAGATCCAGCGATTATTGTACTTTAGTACTAACTAACTATTATAACTAAAGAACTATATGGATAAATCTTGATCAAAACAAGTTCTTTGTTGTACCACTAGTTTTTTCTTTGAGACTCTTTGTGTAGAACTGAGAACAAATTAGAATACTCTAAGGACTTTATCTTTGGGTGTCGTCCAATCTAAAAGTAGAATTTGTATTGTATATATAGGAGTAGGAATTCACCTTCCACCACTCCAACCTAGCATCAAATTTTTTCAAGTCTCTCCATGAATTTATCACGATTCAATTTCTCAGGTTATGATGACACCTACAACCCCCCAGTAGGCGAACCAATTCCCGTAGCCCAAAATGGTTAGTAATGGGCTACTACCTAACCAATACGCACAATAAGCAAAAACAAGTGAAAGCAGGATATAAAGATAGCAAAGCGGAAACAATAACCTGAATATATACATAATGAAACTACATCAATCCCAAGACTTAGTATCGATAATACAGGAGCTTCTAACAGAATACAAGTACTAGAAGTAACAAAATGACAAGTAGAACTGTCTCCGAATATACAAAGAGTAACAGTAAAAGATGAGATGTGGTCAAGCCCCGGTCATCAGGCGCTCACTCTAATGTCGAATATCTAAAACCTGCACGAGTCTCCACGTGATCAACGACAAAAGCTCACACTAATATCTGGATCAAAGAGTGCAGAAGTGTAGTATGAACACCAATTACTTAACAAAGGGTACCCATTTGGCATCATCGGCCAACTGAGCGCATATAAAATAAAAAAGTAATAATAAGTAGATAACAAGGAAATAGTCACGGAAAACAAGAAGGAAGCACAAGGGACTAGTACAAGGAGTAATCAACCAAGAGTTACAAGTATAACATGCTAGCAGAGAAGATATACATATATAGAAACACAGGTAAAAGAAGGAAGGAGGACAAACCTGGGATCCTTGCAAAACAATACATATAAAAGAGAGCATAAAGAGAAGGACGATAGAACGGTAACCTCAACAAAAGGGAAAGAAGGAAATCAATTTAACAACCGAACTAGAATCCATAAACTAACATAAACATGCTGAAGACATCAATTCCAAGACAAGAATAGGCAGAACACAGTTTCTCAAGAATAAACCTAGAATGGAATAACTAAACCACAAGCACCTAGATCCGCTAATGAAAACCCTGACAAAGAATAGAACTCAATACCCCAAAACCGCTCAGAAGGCTACACAATCAGTATCTCAACAATGCAAGTCCCACTAGACTCGCAATAATCATAGTCCCAAAAGTCGGTGCCTCAAAAGGCTAAAACCATGACTCCAAACAGTACCCAAGGTCATAACAAGCTCTAAGAAATGAACAGAGTAAATATAATCCACCTACAGTCCCAAAAGCCGCCCATACAACTCAGGAATGCAATCAAGTAAAAACAAACCCTCCGGCCGCCCATAAAACTGGAGCATACACTGAGCACACAACAAATAAAGGGGGGATCTGAACAAAATATGCATGATGATATGATATGATGAATCTGGAACAAAGTGCGATCGCAGTGCCGTATGTTACCCCCTCCGGTTCCCCAAAGGCCCAATAGAGGCAGGATCCATGGAAGGACCTTTCCTGAGTACCTCTCCTACACTGTACACCCCTCCCTCTGGTCACCATCGGCCCGTAGCACTTGGTACAGAATATTAGGGTCCATGGAGGTCTACTCGTATACCACATACTAACAAGAAACTTAAATATCTCAACAATCGAGATCTCGTAGTGCATACCTGGGTTCAATCTGAGTCTAAATCAGTAGTAGAAATCTCAAAAACCCCGTCAAAGGGTGCCTGAAGTGTATCTGGGTCTAAATTAGTAATCATGTCTCAATAACCCTCATAAATGTGCCTGGAGCATATCCAAGTTTAAAATAGTAGTAAATCAAGTCTGATGCTCGGCTTTACCGAGTCTAATATCGTCTCAAATAACTCTCAAAACAAGTCTAGCACCACGGCACAATCATATTTAGTAGAAGTATGAAAACTGGTGATCAAAGTCATTGAAATATCCTCTTTGTACCCAGAGGTTTCATAAAAGCCAGTTCAAAACCCTTTCAAAGTCATAATACCGAAAATGGGCCCTCGAGGCCATGCAAAGTTTAGAAAACATTTATAGTCAGCCCGAAGCCAAATTAGTAGTAAAAACATACAGAAAATATTTTTCATGTATGATATGCTCGCAAATAATAGAGTAGCCCAAAATGGCGCACAAACATTGCTATCGGCCCTGCACAGGCTCAAAAGCTCTACATCAGTCATAACCAGCCTAGAATAATATCTCTATGTCTGGGACTCACGGATATTCCCAAATAACCCACCATCTATGTTCCAGAGTCAATACAAGGCCACACAAGACAACAAGGGTAATATACAATACTACACGAATACTACAACCAACGTATGAAATAAATGGACTGAAGAGACGGACAAGATCTCGGGTACCAACCTAATACAACCTACCCAAGGATATTAATTAATGTATTTATAGCCTATATACGCAGAGTCTAGGTAGGAAAAGCCATAACCTACCTGTCATCCGATGACTAGCTGCGGGAATGGCGTCGTCCAGGCTCGAAATGCTCTGAAAATCTCCGAATCATGAAAGCACTATTAACACAATAATATACACATTAAAATAAAACTAACGATACCCATAATTCCATAACCATAACCGGGTCAAAATCTGGGTAACAAATGGGACCGTGGGCCATGCAACCCAAAATCAGAAATGATAAACACCTGTGTTCCTTACCATCCCGGGAGCACATGCTCAAAAATTGAGCGGAACAAATAATAAATAGGGCTCCAAAACATCCCACCCATTCAAGAAATTAAGAGGAAATCAATGGAGAAAACGAGAATTAAATAGAGGACTTACCTGTCTTAGAAACCAATAAACGAGCTAGGATCAATGATATATTATTCTCCAACCAGTTAGGGTCAAAAAATGGTGACATATGGAGTATTTGGGGTCTTTGGCTATGGAGGAACGGAGTTGGGAAAATGAAGAAGAAAAATAGAATTAGCCAACTTAAGCTGACTGCCTTGGCCTATGCGAACGCGACACACGCATCGCCTAGGCGAAGGAAAGAATGAGGGGCAGCTGGAATTGCCCTATGCTTATGCGTCCAGCTCCCCGCGTAGGCAAAGAAAAAAATTGGGGCGGATGGAATTCCTCTATGCCTACGCGGCAAGCCCCACGCGTAGGCGAAGAACAAAATTAGGTCGGCTGGAATTGCTCTATGCTTACGCGGTCAGCCCCACGCATATGTGAAGAACAAAACGGTGTTATGACAACAACCAGCTGCCAAGGGCAGATTTTCACACTTTGGGTCCCCGAGAATGCATCCAGGGTCACGTGAACAAAAACAACCTGAGCTATTCAACTAGAAACGACATTTCGGATCCAACAGAATTGACAAAAATCTCATCGGAGGTCAATTTAATGAAAACTGGGCCCCACGCTCAAAGATCAACCTTAGGCCAATTATTTCCAAAACGGAACCCAATGGCCAAAATCAACTCCGGAAACCTCAATACCCAAAACAATTGTCCCCCTAGCCTAAACTCGATGTTACGGAGCTAACAGTGCTAACAGAATTTCTATCTGAGGCCGTCTTCTCCAAATATTGACCAAAGTCAACCATAAAAGCCTAACTGACCTGAAAACACAAAACGAGAGAGATTTCAATGCTGAATAGCTCCCAGATCCCGACCTATGGTCCAACTAGACCAAAGTCCATGCTCTGGAGCTAATGGAACTGTCGAAATTTGATTCCGAGCACGTTCACCAAGAGTATTGACTGAAGTCATCGATTTCAAAAGCCTAAAGCTCTAAAATAAGAAACGGACAAAAAGACCAAATAGACGGCCCCGACATCGAACTACAAGTCCCATCAAGCCATAAATGACTTGGAGCCGCTACAGGGAAGCTCTAATAGTACAAGAAAGGCAAAAATGCATAAAAGACCATAAGGGTCGTTACATCATCCACTACTAAAAAGACTTTCGTTCCCGAAAGTCAGGAATGAAGGAAATACTAGGGACTTAAGAACAACAGATACAAAGCCCGCACCACTCTCTCAGAAAACTCGGGTAGCCTCTTCGACTGAACGACACCCAATAGAATGAAAACATGAAAGACAACCAAGCCTAAACTTCATACTAGCCAAGCTAGATTCCAACTCAAACTCAAAAACTCCATAGATTTGCAAACCCAAACTGAACCTCGAGAAACTCAACCATTAAGCACCGATACAACACTAAAACTAGAGAAACAAGGCGACCAACACATAGAGATCGAATCTTTGAAACCACAACCAAGTTTACTAGAAAAGCCAACAACCAAAACTCTAACTCATGAACCCGCTGATCCGTAAAACACTTTTATTCTGAACTGAACCCTCTTGCACCACAAACAGGAAGCTACATACAAGTTGAACAATAAAACCTCCCTCGAAGCATCAACTGACACACCGAAGATCCATAGTTTCTGCTTATACTCTACCACGAGGGAAGTCACCCTTTTTGCTGAAACTCTTTCCAAGCCAAGCTATAGTCTGCTAGCCTTTTCCATCCAAGATAACAACTCAAAGCATATCCTCAAAAACTGGGGTTACCTGACCCGACTGACCGTCAACCCATGAATGAACTCTTTTGCTAACATTAATCTCGCTAACTGAACCCAACTGAATAACCCATCTGAACCCGACTGAAGTTTGCACATCAGGGTTAGGAAAGGCATGAATGAACACCCTGTGTTGACGGAGAAACTTCCAAACTATAGAACGAAACCAACGTCGCTGAACCGTGCCAAGTCTAAATCAACTGGAAGCAAAATAAACCAGGGCAACCTGTCAAATAGACCCAAACCAAAACCAAGACCCTGCAAGGAGTGTGGTAAGCCTACCAAGAAGCCCATAATCATCAACTAAGCTCCAAAGTCAAAGAAGTACATGTTGCTACTCCATATACTCAAACACTATTCGAATTTGACATCACCTTACTAACCTCACTTTAGAATGAAGTCTACCATACCACAAATATCCAGTCAGGACACCCCGTAGGCAAAAGAAAGGATGTCTGAAGTCCAAGGTCGCCATCTAGTAGTAGAAATTTGCATAACCCGTCAACTCACCTCCTTGGCTCGAATCAACCGCTCCACTGCATCAGTACACAAACCACCAACTCCGAAGCATACAATATACAAAACTTCTAATCCATATTGGCTGAGTTTAACAAACACTGGAACCCCACATCAAAGACAACCCTTGAAGAATCAACTAATCATCCTATCAAACTCTTCACAAACAAAGACAACCATCAGTTTTAAGGAATCATTAGAACCCAAGATAGTTTTGCTATTCGTAACCTGCACAACCTGATCACTTAAAGTATACACCACTGGTGAATCTCAATCTTATGCCGCTGAGTCTGTCCAACCATGGTAGAAGGAACCTCTTACTATCTAGAACACTACTGAAATCTGGAATATCCAGCCTTACTCAAAGGTTAGCCAAGGACTAGGTGTCCATGACTAACTACCACTCCAAAATGGAAATAGAGAAGCTAAGGTTCCCGTACCCACTGCCTCTCATCACAAGGATGCTGCAACCAATAGGAAACTTCCACGAACCACCCAACATAGTCTGCTAAGCCACGATCCTAAATACCATCACCGATTCAAAAAGCTTATTGATTTGATTCATCCCATTTAATTTATTTGTGCGAGAGGGAGGCTGTGAGTCACCTGGGCTACGGATTTTTCTGTTGGTTGTTCTGAAAATTGAAACCAATCAATGCTCCTGTCGAACCCACGAGTAGATTCATCCACCATTGAAGAACACTAATAGAGTTGGATCCAACTAGGCCATGAATACATAATTTGCCCAATTCGTAGATGCTACTGAAACTTGGTTTCCCCCAAAGAAGATAACAAGGAAGCCAAGGTCGAAGCAACAAGCCCCCAAAGGTAGTATTGGGAATGACCATTACCTCAATCTCGGACTGGAAGGAATCTTGACCTCGAATCTATCAAAGGAAATGACACCATAACCTGAACACAGTCGATGCAAATCACCAACATACAAACAAAAACAAACTCTCTCTCACCACCTTAGTCAACTACCAGAACACATACATACACACAAGGAGTCATTACCCTCCTTTGCAAACCAAATGAAACCTTTTCCATGGATACACTAAATTCCACAAATTCTTTCCCAGAAGACTCTGGAGTTGTTCCCTTAGCTCCTACAACTTTTACTGGCAACACTTAGACACAATTCCATAGTCAAAACTCTACCAAAATGCCACAATGAAATGCTCAACCAGAGAGCTACGATCAAAATTCACTCCAACTAGAATTGGGAAACAATAACACAACCGAACCGAACAAGAAACTGAGGAAGACTATGGGAATAACCCACATACCTGCCAATCTCCTAAAATAGCCAAACAAAAAGGGTCGACTCTAAACACCCAAGAAAACCAAACCAACACAATGACTCCTAGAAAACGCAAGATAATAGCCTAGGAAACAAACATCTAGAATCTCTCAACAAAGAAGACTCAACACAAGTCTAGAGCCACAACGAAATTGGAAGCAAAACCAACCAGAAAAGAGGCTAACAAGAACAACCCACGAGCCACAACTCTGGGTAAAACACCTTACAAGGATAACTCACCCCCATCCACTACTAAGGAATAAACTACCAATAAAATAATGCATAAACACTACAACTCAGGTAGTCAAATAACTAAACAAAAAGCAGGTGGGCGTATAAGCAAATAAATGATAGAAGGGATAGAATCGTTATGCAAGCATTCCTATCACAAGCCGAAGGTAACATGAGCCTTACCTGGAGCAATGATATCAGGAGCCTCTAAACTCGAGCCCACCAAGAGGGGCATCGAATTGATGGGGTCTAACTTTAGACTGAGTAGTCGAAGCTGAAAGCTCAACCATCCCACACCGGGGACAAGCTCTATAAAGGTGACTAATCTCTTCATAATCATAACAACCAAGATGATTGGTATACACGAACGTGGGGAAATCCCTAGCAAAGTGCCCATGTTCACCGTACCGATAACAACCTTTACCTGAACCACTTGCACGAAAGCCACCTCTAACCATTTGGGGACCACCCCTACTACCCAACACTCCACCTCTAGCCGGTGGCACTGAAGCCCTGGGAGATAACATCTACTGACCCTACTGACTAGAAAGTAGGATTATGGGACAATCCCTAACAAAGTGTCCATGCCCACCGCACTGAAAGCAAATTCCACTAAATACATACGGGTAGGAATATCTCACTAAACCTAATCGGCCGCCATGACCTACTCAACCTGAATGCAAACCTCAAAAAATCAAACCCATACTATGCCCACTAAGCTCAACATGTCCAGTACCACCACCCTTTGAAACCTGTGGAGAAACCAAAATTGGCCTGGTAGATAAGAAGCAATGGAACCTATTTCTGGTGGAGAACCCCCTACCTCAAGTCTGAGAATCTGGGGAACTACCCTAGAGATGATGTTTCTTAGCACTACCTCTATAAGCCTCATGGCATAAACCCTAGATAGGCCAAGCATGATCCACTACCAGAAGGAAGGCCATCCCAACTGTAACCAAATACACAGTTGCCAAATGAAGCAGTGAACTCAAACCTCCTACAAAGCTCTGAACTCTGTCAAACTCTGAAGGCATAGTCCTAGAAGAACGTCTAACTACCTCTTGAAATCTCGCCTCATACTCCAATACCGACATACCACTCTGCTGAAGAATTGGGAGCTCAACCCTAACTAAAGCACCACTCAAAGAACCAGGTACTGAAATACCCACTGGGGACTCATAGTCCTAGCCATGATGTCTTGAAGAACTAGGGTAGCTATGAATCAATCGGAGGCTGGTCTTACCCCACACCCCCTATCTGATGCGGTAAGCTCTCACTCTGAAGTCCTAGCGCTGACGAAAGCACTGAATCAACAGGCACAAAAGCCTCGACACCAACCTCTATCAAACTCATCTTTGGCATCTGGGAAGGAATGAAACAACCAAAGTCTTAGAAGTCAATAGAGCCAGGAGCGCACGATAAGGAGCCAAGAAAATGAAACTTTTCCTAACAATGCCCTGTAGCCTACCGCAGATAGGATACATACATCATCATACCAATCCATGAGACTCTACTTAGAAACTTGCTTTTGTACCACGACACCGGTGAACTTAGAGCTCTGATGCTAAGCTATCACGACCCCATTTCTCAGGTCATGATGGCACCTACATACCTTAGTAGGCGAACCAATTCCCATAGCCCAGAATGGTTAGTAATGGGCTACTACCTAACAAATACACACAATAAGCAGAAATAACCAGAAGAAGAATATAATGATAGACAAAGCAGAAGTAATAACCTGCATATATACATAATGAAACTACACCAACCCTAAGATGTGGTATTGATAGTACCTAAGCTTTTAATAGAATACAAGTTCTAGAAGTAACAAAATGACAAGTACAACTGTCTCCGAATATACAAAGAGTAACTATACAAAATGAGATGCGGTCAAGCCCCGGTTGTCAGGGGCTCACCCTAGTATCGAATGTCCAGAAGCTGCACGAGTCTCCACGCGATCATTGATTAAAGCTCACACTAATATCTACACCAAAGAGTGCAGAAGTGTAGTATGAGCACCAATTGCTATGCAATGAATATCCAGTAGGCATCATTGGTCGACTGAGCGCATATAAAATATAAAAGCAATAATAAGTAGATAATAAGGAAATAGTCACAGAAAACTAAGAGGATGCACAAAGGACTAGCACAAGGAGTAATCAACCTAGAGTTACAAGTATAGCATGCTAGCAGAGAAGATATGCATACACAGAAACACATGTGAAAGAAGGAAGGAGGATGCACCTGGGATCCTTGCAACAACAATACATATAAAATAGAGCTTAAAAAGAAGGACGGTAGAGCGGTAACCTCAACAAAAGGGAAAGAAGGAAAGCAATTCAACAACCAAACTAGAAGCCATAAACTAACAGATATATGCTTAAGACATTAATTCCAAAACAAGAATAGGTAGAACACAGTTTCTCAAGAATAAAACTAGGATGGAATAGCTAAACCACAAGCACCTAGATCCGCTAATGAAAACCCCAACAAGGAATAGAACTCAATACCCCAAAATCGCTCAGAAGGTGACACAATCAGTATCTCAACAATGCAAGTCCCACTAGCCTCATAATAATCATAGTCCCAAAAGATGGTGCATCAAAACGCTAAAACCACGACTCCAAACAGTACCCAAGGTCATAACAAGCTCTAAGAAACTAAAGGAGTAAATATAATCTACCTACATTCCAAACGGCCACACATACAGCCAAGGAACGCAATCAAGTGAAAACAAACCCTTTGGCCGCCCATACAATCGGAGCATACACTAAGCACATAGCAAACAAGGGTGGAATCCAAGTGAAATATGCATTATGATATAATATGATGAATCTAGAACGAAGTGTGATCGCAGTGCCGTATGTTACCCCCTCCGGTGCCCCAAAGTCCCAATAGAGACAGGATCCATGGAAGGACATTTCCCGAGTACCTCTGCTATGCTGTACACCCCTCTTTTCGATCACCATCAGCTCGTAGCACTTGGTACAGAATGTTAGGGTCAATAGAGGTCTACTCGTAGACCATATACTAATATGAAACTCAAATATCTCAACAATCGAGATCTCATAGTGCGTGCTCGGGTTTAATCCGAGTCTAAATCACTAGTAAAAATCTCAAAAACCCCG
This sequence comes from Jaltomata sinuosa, assembly GCA_003996215.1. Classification (NCBI taxonomy): domain Eukaryota; kingdom Viridiplantae; phylum Streptophyta; class Magnoliopsida; order Solanales; family Solanaceae; genus Jaltomata; species Jaltomata sinuosa. Next base: position 25,200 of record QJPP01002517.1, on the reverse strand, counting down.
TCAAAGGTTGCCCGAAGTGTATCCATGTCTAAATCAGTAATCATGTCTCAATAACCCTCATAATGGTGCCCAAAGTGTATCCGAGTCTTAAATAGTAGTAAATCATGTCTGATGCTCGACTTTACCGAGTCTAATATTATCTCAAATAACTCTCAAAATAACTCTAGCACCACGTCTCAACCAAGTCTAGTATACGTATGAAAACTGGTGATCAAAATCATCGAAATATCCTCTTTGTATTGAGAGGTTTCATAAAAGCCAGTTCAAAACCCTTTCAAAGTCATAATACCAAAAATGGGCCCTCGGGGCCATGCAAAGTTTACAAAACATTTATAGTCGGCCCGAACCCAAATCAGTAGTAAGAACATGCAGAAAACCTTTTTCATGTATGATATGCTCGCAAATAATAGAGTAGCACAAAATGGCTCACAAACATTCCTATCGGCCCTGCACATGCTCAACAGCTCTACAATAGTTATAACCAGCCTAGAATAATATCTCCATGTCTGGGACTCATGGACATTCCCAAATAATCCACCATCTATGTTCTAGAGTCAATACAATGCCACACAGGACCACAAGGGTAATATACAATACTACATGAATATTACAACCAATGTATGAAATAAATGGACCGAAGAGACGGACAAGGTCTGGGATACCAACCTAATACAAACCACCCAATGATACTAATTAATGAAGTTATAGCCTATATACGAAGAGTCAAGGTAGGGAAAGCCATAACATATCTGTCATCCGATGACTAGCTGCGGGAATGATGTCGTGCAGGCTCAAACTACTTCGAGAAGCTCTGAATCATGAAAGCAGTATCAACACAATAATCTACACATTAAAATAAGACTTACGATATCCATAATGCTATAAACATAATCGGGTCAAAATCTAGGTCACAAATGGGCCCATGGGCCCAGCAACCCCAAAGCCGGAAATGAAAAACACCTATGTGATCCTTACCATCCCAGAAGCACATGGTCAATAAATGAGGCTCCAAAACATCCCACCCATTCAGAAATTAAGAGGAAATAAATGGAGAAAATGGAAATTAAAGAGAGGACTTACCCGTCTTATAAGCCAATAAACGAGCTAGGATCGATGAAATATTATCCTCCAACCAGTTGGGGTCAAAAATGGTGATATATAGAGTATTTGGGGTCTTTGGATATGGAGGAACGGAGTTGGGTGTGTTGGGAAAATGAAGAAGAAGAATAGAATTAGCCAACTTAAGCTGACTGCCTTGGCCTATGCGAACATGGCCAAGGCGTCCCCTAGGCGAAGGCAAAAAAGAGGGGCGGCTGGAATTGCCCTATGCCTACGCGGCCATCTCCTAGCGTAGGCGAAGAACAAAATTGGGGCGGCTAGAATTGCTCTGTGCCTACCCGACCATCCCCATGTGTAGGCAAAGAACGAAATTGGGGCAGTTGGAATTGCTCTATGCCTACGCAGCCAGCCCCACGTGTAGACGAAGAAGAAAATGGTGCTATGACAGCAACCAGCTGCCAAGGCCAGATTTTCACACTTTGGATCTTCGGGAGCGCATTTAGGGTCCCATAAACAAAAAATTACCTAAGATATTTAACTAGAAACGACATTCCAGATCCAATGGAATTGATGAAAACCCCATCGGAGGTCAATTTAATAAAAAGTGGGCCCCACACCCAAAGATCAACCTTAGGCTAGCTATTTCCAAAATAGAACTCAATGGCCAAAATCAAATCCAAAAGCCTTGGGACCCAAACCAGTGGTCCCTCTAGCCTAAACTCGAAGTTCTAGAGCTAACAGTGCTGACATAATTTCCATCTGAGGTCGTCTTCTCCAAATGTTGATCAAAGTTAACCATACAAGCCCAATTGGCCTGAAAATACAGAACGAGAGAGATTTCCATGCTGAATAGCTCTCAGATCCCGACTAGCAGTCCAACTAGACCAAAGTCCATGCTCCGGAGCTAACAAAACTGTCAAAATTTGATTCCGATCACATTCACCAAGAGTATTGACTGAAGTCAACAATTTCAAAAGCCTAAAGCTCTAAAACATGAAACGGCCACAAAGACCAAACAGACGGCCCGGGCACCAAATTACCAGTTACAGAAAGTCATAAATGACTTGAGGCCGCTATAGGCAAGCTTTAACAGTACAAGAAAGTCAAAAATGCATAAATAATTGAAAGAGTCATTACATAATTCAATCCTAATTTGACTTGATCTTCTGTTTAATCGCCGTTGGCCTTTTGTTCTCCATATTTTAAGCTAATACCATGTGCATAATTCATGGAAACTTTCCTTGAATAGAATTTCAATACCTTGAAGAATTGAATTATCATGTATCACAATTCTCTAATGATTCATGACGCACACGTGTAACAACTTAATTTTGATAGTCTCTTTTCCTGCTTAGAGGAATAAGTGCTCTGATAAGTTTCCCTTGCTGTTGTAACTTTTTAACTTCTTTAATTTATTTTTTTTGATAGATTTGTGAGGACTTGGTTCTTTAATCTTCAATCGTCATTCTTCAGTCCCATCTTTATACATGTTGTCTCTTGTACCAATTATCAAAATACTATATAATCTTAAATGTAGATTCAGAGATTAGAGTGCTTCAACAAATTTTTTTAGTAGTTTATAATTATATATTTGGGTTTTATTTCTATTTATATTATTAGGAGAGTTTAATTTAGTTAATGCTTAATCACAAGTCCTTGTGAGATCGATATTTGTTTTAATTACTTATTACTTGTATGAGCGCGTATACTTGCATGTGCATTAGGGAGCAACAAATATTGTTTTTAATTATTTAATATTTTATATTTATCAATTTTTAAATTAAGGAAATATATTATACATTCATATTGGAGAAAATTCAATTACCTAGTACAACATGCTAATTTCCATAAAATTATTCAGAAGGTCTGGCAAACTACTATTGGTGGGGCTTATATGTGGCAAGTGTGGAGTAGGTTAAAGTATGCCGAAGAGGGGATAAAATAGTTGAACTCCTAATATTATAAATAGGTTTCAGAGAAGATTAAAACTTATAGGAGTTAGCTGAATGTTATAAAAGAGCAAATGAGAGACCATTATCAATATGCAAGTTTTTCTATTAGGGGAAGGAGATCAGACAGTGAGAAATTGAGCAATATAGAAGAAAGCATAATGAGGCAGAAGTCTAGAGTTCAGTGGCTTAAGCTTGGAGACTCTAATAGTGCTTATTTCTTTGCGAGTATGAAAAACAGAATCTGTTCGAACTCCATCAATATCCTAATCAATCAACATGGTGATATAATTCAGTCATAAGAGGGTATAACATAGGAAATCACACACTTTTATAAGGCACTTCTGGCTGCAACATCAGTTAAACTTCCTGCATTGAATATGGTGGTTATGAGAGAGGGTAGATTCTTATATTGGTATCAACAACAACAATTGATTTCTCCAGTTAGTAGAGATGAGGTTATTACATCTTTTAAGGGCATTGATGATTCAAAAGCTCCTAGATATGATGGATATAATACTATCTTCAGAAAGCATGGCCTGTTATAGGAGAAAATGTTATCAAAGTTGTGCTTGAATTTTTTTCCATAGGAGATATGCACAAGGCCATTAACTGTACTACAATAACTCTTATTCCTAAAGTCCCAAATGCCTCAAGAGTTACCAAGTTTTGATCTATTGTATGTTGAATAGTGCTTTACAAATTTATATCTAAGATAATTACCGAAAGAATGTAACTCATTATGGACTTCATGGTTGACAACTCTCAAGCAACTTTTGTGCCAGGTAGAATTATCACAGACAACATTATCATGAGTCATGAACTGGTGAAAATATATGGATGAAAGGGTGTATAACCTAGATGTATATTGAAGGTGGATATGAGGAATGATTATGACTCCCTAGAATGACCCTATTTGAAGTAAATCTTGTTATGTTTGAGATTTCCTCTTACATTTGTCTCCTAGATTATGACATATTTCACTACTGTGTTATATTCTATCATTGTTAATGGCTAGCCGACTGCTTCTTTCCAATCTAAGAAAGGCTTAAGATATGGAGACCCTGTATCTCCATATATGTTTATCTTAGATATGGAATATCTTGAAAGGTATTTAAAGAAGCTCAAAGATAATTTGAATTTAATTTTCACCCAAGTGTGGATGGATGAAGATTGTGTAGCTTGATTTTGCTGATGACTTGCTGTTATTTGGTAGAGGGGACCCTACTTCAGTATATTTACTCTATGAATGCTTCATTAAGTTCTCCCATGCTTCAGTCCTTGTTGCAACTACTGAGAAGAACTCTATCTACTTTTGGGGGATCAGTCAGGCTGATCAGTGTCAGATTCTCCAGGAGTTAGGCATTACAAAAGGTGATCTTCTATTCAGATACCTTGGAGATTCTCTCAGTATTAAAAAGACTACAGTGCTCCAATATAGACCATGACTTGACATAATAATTGGTAAAATCATGTCATGGAACTCAAGGTTTCTCTCTTATGCAAGCAGGCTGCAACTGATTAAAATAATTCTATTATCCATCCATATTTTCTGGTCCCAAGTGTTTGTGTTGCCTAAGAAGATCATCCGACTGATTGAGTCTCTTTGCAAAAGATTTTTGTGGACTGGGAAAGCAGAGGTATCTAGGAAAGCACTCATTGAATGGGAAACCTTATGCTGGCCAAAACCTGCAGGGGGTCTAAATGTACTAAGTATTTACCACTGGAACAAGGAAGCTATAGCTAAGATGCTCTGGAATGTATGAAAGAAGAATGATACTTTGTGGGTGCAGTGGATCCATAGTTACTACATAAAGGGGAGGGCAATCTGCGAAGTGCATATTTCTCAAGCCTCGTAGATTGTTAAGAAGATTCTTAAGGTAAAAGAAACTTTCGGAGCTTCTGGACTATCGTTTGATGATGTTAATCATATGATCTCCTTTTCAATCAAGAAGCTATACCAGAAACTGAGGGAAGACTTTGTGAAGGTGCCTTGGAGGAAACTATTATGCAATAATTTGGGAGCTCCCTAGTGATGCTTCATACTCTACTGGCTATTCAGTTTAGGCTGCTTACCAAGGATAGGCTAGCAAGATGGAAAAATTTGAACGATTTTTTGTTCCCCCGTTGTGAGAAGGAACCAAAAATAATAGATCACTAGTTCTTACAGTGTTTTTACTCTGCTGCATTATAGGAAAAGGTACTAGGATGGAAAGGCATTCATAGGGGTGCTTTGCAATGGCATGAAGAAGTGCACTGGGTAGTTTCACAAGATAAGAGAGGAAGTAACACTACAATAATCTATAGGATGTCCTTGGCACGCAGCTTATATAAGATATGGATGGAGAGAAACAAAAGGTTATTTCATTAGCAGAAGATGACAATTGATAAAATGTTAAAGCAAGAAGTACAAGATATTCATTATTGTGGTGCTAAGCAAGTAAAACTGTAGAATAGACTTTTTAGCTTAAACTAATACCCTTAAAACTCTTAGTGATTCTAGAACTGATTTTATAGTTTGAATGGAAGCACAAGTCTGGGGTTGTCCAGGCTTGTTGGACAATTATTTTGTAATGTTCTACTTGGTAATAAAATTCTTTATTACCAAAAATATATTAGAGAAAATTAATAGTCTTATTTATTTTGCATGTATAGATCTTAATACAAAATATTAATATCAGATGTATATTAAATCTTAATGTATATCTTACTATTGAAATATGTATGACAATTTGGTCATTTTAATCTTAATAAATAAATGAGGCCTAAGAAACGTATTTTTATATAAAAATTTTATGGGGCAGTCAATTTTGACACTGTCATTTAGTCTGTACCCATTTTTCAAATTTTCTTTTACATATATACCACTTTCGACAAATAGTATCTGAAGTTAATAAACTTGACAGAATAAAACTTCTTTGTCTAAAATTACATATAACAACTTCAGTGACTTTAAATTCAAATAAAAATGGACTTCATTCATTTTTGTCATGCTTCATCCATTTCTATTTGAAGTTTATGCTCTTATTGCTAAAGTTCAAGAAAAAATTACTCAAGTCAGGCTAATATAACTGAACTTCCATGGTATATGGATGAATATCAAGCAAAAAATAGCGGAAGTGAGGCAATAATGACTTAACTCCAACCTTATGCACCTAAACTTTAGCCGTATAAGACATCAGACATAATTTTTAAATCTAGATTTTGGTAATACTAACTTAAGACACTGTATGTATGAAGTTATCTTAAAATGAATACACATGAAAAATAAATTTACAAGCATATATAAATTAAATGACATCATCAAAATCATGTATATGTCCGCTTTGCCCGGCTTTCCTTCACTATGTTACGATCCAAAACAAAAGAAAATGTATTTCATGCATGATTTGAAGGAATATTGTGAATACTCATCAGCTAAACTCTATTCACGATATAATGTTTCAAATATTTAATGAAACTCTACCAACCATTTCTTTATTACATTAATCTTATGACAAATTCTAAGTTAATGGGTTTATTGATCTGACTAACTTTGAGAATCTAACTAATTGACAAGATTAATTTATTTTAAATTTAAATATATACATTCTAACTACACATAAAAAGCGCAAAGTTTACAATGTTTATATAAAAAAGAAAATAAATGAAAGGGAAGGAAAGCCATCTTTATGACGTGTTTTACTTCTAGCTATCTAAGAAAAGGAAAAAAAACCAAAAATTAGGTATGTTTATAATTATGTAGAATGACTATTTTAAATTTTTTTTGGTACTTTTTGTTTTTTCTCCAAAGTTATCCTTTTAGGATATTAAAATAGATAGATAGAATTTATAGGAAAACAATATCTTGTTATTTGAATTTAATTTTAAAATAATAAATTTCAATTATGTATCAAAAGTTGAATATCAAGAAGAATTCCAATCAATAAAGCATAAATGATATGTTTATCTTAAAACATCAAGATATGAGTTATAACTTGAATTCTGATTTTTGTCTCAGAAAAGTATTCACAATTCAATATATTCAAACATATGGCATTTCTTCAAAAATAAGTGAAACTTCACAATTTTTTTGTTCTTTTATGTAATAAAATTTTGATGGCTTAATTTTAAGGAAAAAAATAAAGATTTGTTAAAAATAATGAAAACAAAGGAAAATCACAAGAACAAACAATTGCAAAGACCATTGAGCAAACGACGCTTGCGGATAAGTCCTGAATTTTTTATGGCTACTGTTGTCTGGCCATCAATCACCAATCTTTCATTACCAAACTATCTCTCATACCACTTAATAAATAAAAAGGTAGTCCCTATCAACAGAATGCACAATCATTTCTTTGATTGTCCTTTTTGTCAATAGAAACTCTTTTATTCTTTCTATTAAAATCAAACTAAGAAAAAATAAAAAGACAATATGGAAAAGTTGAGATTTGTTTTTTTGTTGTTAGCGTTGTGTCTTTCAGCATCGCTGGTGAAAGGAGGAGATCCTATTTTGACCTTTGAATGGAAAGTCACTTATGGTACTATCTCTCCCCTTGGTGTGCCCCAACAAGTCATTTTTATCAATGACAAATTTCCAGGACCTATAATCAATGGAACATCCAATAATAACATTATTGTTAATGTCTTCAACCAGTTGGATGAGCCATTTCTTCTCACATGGAATGGTATCCAACAGAGGAAAAACTCTTGGCAAGAAGGCACCCTCGGCACCAATTGCCCTATTCCTCCGGGGAGCAATTTTACATACCACTTCCAGGTCAAGGATCAAATTGGAAGCTTTTTCTATTACCCCACTACGGCTTTGCATCGAGCATCTGGTGGATATGGTGGGATAAGTGTCCATAGTCGCGCATTGATTCCCATCCCCTTTGATATTAACCCTGTCGATGAGTTTTTTGTCCTTGTGAGTGATTGGTACACCAAAAGTCATACCCAATTGAGAAAGTTTTTGGATAGTGGGCGCTCGATGGGAAGGCCTGATGGAGTAATTATCAACGGAAAAAGCGGAAAAGGCGATGGCAAAGATGAGGCAATGTTCTCTATGACCTCAGGAAAGACTTATAGATATAGGTTCTGTAATGTTGGCATGAAAGATTCTATCAATGTTAGAATACAAGGGCATACCATGAAATTGGTGGAAATGGAAGGATCTCACACTGTGCAAAACATGTACGATTCACTTGATATTCACTTGGGACAATGTGTCTCTGTCTTGGTGACTGCTGATAAAGACCCCAAGGATTACATCCTAGTGGCCTCAACGCGATTCACCAAGGAACCCCACACTGCTACAACCACAATTCGCTACATTAATGGCAAAGGCCCTGCCTCACCAGAGTTGCCAAAGGCCCCAATTGGCTGGGCTTGGTCACTCAACCAATTCCGCTCTTTCCGTTGGAATTTAACAGCAAGTGCAGCTAGACCTAATCCACAAGGGTCTTACCACTATGGGCAAATCAATATTACACGCACCATAAAGCTAGTGAACACAGCAGGGACAGTGGATGGAAAGCTTCGATATGCCATTAATGGTGTCTCACATGTGAATCCTACTACCCCAATTAAGTTGGCTGAATACTATGGTGTTCAAGATAAGGTTTTTAAATATGACCTTATGGAGGATGATTATGAACTTCCAGCTGGGAAAGCAGAAGAGAAGATCACACTAGCACCCAATGTAGTTAACGTCACTTATCGCAACTTTGTGGAGATCATTTTTGAGAACCACGAGAAGAGTGTTCAATCTTTTCACTTGGCCGGATACTCATTCTTTGCTGTTGCGTGAGTACATTGGCCTAAACCTTTTCTCTCCCTTTAAAATATCTTATTCCTATTCAAGAATGCTAGTTTCACTACTCACACGACTAACATTATTACATAAGAAAATCTAGGATATAATGAGTATAATGTTGGAATATTAAAGATTGAACGTGTTAAGTTTGAATTATGAATTTGCTTATGTCATTACAATAGTAATTTAATGAAATGACCTTGTGCATGCAGGATTGAACCGGGTAAATGGACCCCAGAGAAGAGGAAGAACTACAATTTGCTTGATGCAGTATCAAAGAATACCATCCAAGTTTATCCAAACTCATGGGCAGCCATAATGACCACTCTTGATAATGCTGGTATGTGGAACTTGAGGTCTAACTCAGTGGAAAGACAATACTTGGGGCAACAACTTTACTTTAGCGCCCTCTCTCCAAAAAGAGATTTGAAAGATGAATACAACATGCCAGACAATGATGTCTTGTGTGGCATCATCAAGGATATGCCTCTTCCAAAATCTTATTTTGTATAACTTTTTTTTATAATTTAATAATATTTTTTTGGTCTTAACTCTGATGTTTTATGGTAAAGAATTGTCAAGTTCTTTCATGTAGGGTTAATATTTTGATTAAGAGTGAGGTCTTTAGCTTTCTTAAAGAAAAAAATTGACGAGAAGGATGTTTATATGTGAAAGGGATTAAAGAGTTGAAACAACTGAAGAAGAAATTGGCTGGCCTTCTGTCCAAGTGGAATATAAATTCCTTATTTTTTGCTTTAAATAGCATAGTCAAGAAATGAATTTGTTATTTGTAACTTATTGCATTGAGCAACTCACTTATAAATAAGTGGACAATGGATGTTTCCTATCCTCCTTTGTACCTTTTATATTTTTCTATATTTCTCTTCTTCATACTTTGGGTTGAACTTTCTAACTATTTACTTTTACTAAAATAGGGTACTCAAACATGATATATTTGATAAATACCTTTACATGTGGTTTTATAAGTTTTCACTAAAACCTTATAGCATGACGAGTAAGGAAATGGGATCTATGAGTTTGTCACAACTCAAAAACTGAGGTCATGATGACACATATTCTAACCCCTCCCAGTATTTAAGCAAAATCTTTTCACATAAATAGGAATTTAGATAAATGCAGAAAAGAAGACAATAAGATATGAATAACCCAAAGTCTCCCCGATGTCATATAAAAAAAGCAAATGCATAAGCAACTTCACCTCACGATTTAATGTCACATTTACAAGAGCGATCTTCTATAAAGAAGTGTCAAAACTAAAATACAAGTTGTTTGTGAAGTAAATAAGACATCAAGTAAAGATAGTAAAAACTTAGTCAAGTCTCTGAATGCAAGGAGCTCACCACAACTTTTAATCAAGAACAACTCCATGAGATCAGGAATCGTGCTAGAGACATGTATCAGGATCTACATCAGAAAAGATACAGAAGAGTAGGGTGTGTACAAACCACTATTACTTAGTAGGTATCATAAGCTACTGAGATTAAGCAGCTACTATATTACATAAAGAATGTTAAAGTAACTCTCCATGCAGAAAAGTCACATCAGTTCAATATCAATATAATAACAAATGGAAGTATACGATGATAGCAGATGAGATGCAACGTAATGCAAAGGCCAATGATCAAACTGATATACACACCCTCCACAGTGACATGCTGGGAGGTGTGACTTATTGGGGAATCTTGAGATCCATATATCCGCTCGGACCAATTCCCTATCAAATATGCAAGTGAATCTGCTCGAAATTGAGATCCATATAGCAGATGAGATGAATGTTTCCTATCCTCCTTTGTATCTTTTATATTTTTCTATATTTCTCTTCTTCATACCGTGGGTTGAACTTTTTAACTATTTACTTTTACTAAATTAGGGTACTCAAACATGATAGATTTGATAAATACCTTTACATGTGGTTTTATAAGTTTTCACTAAAACCTTATAGCATGACGAGTAAGGAAATGGGATCTATGAGTTTGTGACGACTCAAAAATTGAGGTCATGATGACACATATTCTAACCCCTCCCAGTATTTAAGCTAAATCTTTTCACATAAATATGAATTTAGATAAATGCAGAAAAGAAGACAATAAGATATGAATAACCCAAAGTCTCCCCGATGTCATATAAAAAAAGCAAATGCATAAGCAACTTCACCTCATGATTTAATATCACGTGTACAAGAGCGATCTTCTATAAAGAAGTGTCAAAACTAAAATACAAGTTGTTTGTGAAGTAAATAAGACATCAAGTAAAGATAGTAAAAACTTAGTCAAGTATGTGAATGCAAGGAGCTCACCACAACATTTAATCAAGAACAACTCCATGAGATCAGGAATCGTGCTAGAGACAGGTATCAGGATCTACATCAGAAAAGATGTAGAAGAGTAGGGTGTGTACAAACCACTATTACTTAGTAGGTATCATAAGCTACCGAGATTAAGCAGCTACTATATTAAATAAAGAATGTTAAAGTAACTCTCCATGCAGGAAAGTCACATCAGTTCAATACCAATATACTAACAAATGGAAGTATACGATGATAGCAGATGAGATGCAACGTAATGCAAAGGCCAATGATCAAACTGATATACACACCCTCCACAGTGACATGCTGGGAGGTGTGACTTATTTGGGAATCTTGGGATCCATATACCCGCTCGGACCAATTCCCTATCAGACATGCAAGTGAATCTGCTCGAAATAATTTCCTTCAAGCATGCACGTAAATCTGCCTGGAATAAGTTTCCTTGGGCACATTTTCAAAACATTGTTTTCTTAGTACTAAATTAGTGATCAATGAGAATTAATGATTATGCATGATCTTTGTAATAAAGTAAAGTTCATATGCAACACGTATAGTTATAATGCATTTTAACTCATAAGAACAGGCTACAAGACTCAAAATCAATTAATTTTTCAATCTTACCCATAGGCCACACAATCTCTACTCTACTCATTTACTTCTCATATCATGCCCATCATGACAACCCATTCCTTATATAGGTAATGATGCATTAAACAAAAAATAACACAATTTGGAATATAATCTTTCAAATTTCTCGCCACTAAGAAAACTCGATTTTGGGTATCAATATTAAATTATCGCAATAATTATTTCAACTCAATATTTCATCAAATCCATAATAAGATTTATGCAATAAGCTTCTACACAAGCTATGTTTCAGGATAAGTGTCACGACCCGATTTCTTGGTCATGATGGCACCTACAACCCCCCAGTAGGCGAACCAATTCCCGTAGCCCAGGACAGTTAGTAATGGGCTACTATCTAACAAATAAGTGGGAGAATAGATAACAGGAGTGTATATATATATATATATATGCGGAAACTAAATCAAACCCCAAGACCTGGTATCATTGTATAGAGCCAAAACTACATACATGGAGTGCAAACGATCCAAAACAATATATACAGATGTCTCTTAATGGTAATAGAGTACATGAAGCAAAAGATAAACTAAAGTTAAGCTCCGATCGCCAGGAGCTCACCCTCAGTCTGAAGTAGTCCCCGACAGATTTCCAAGCACGAATCACAGCAATCTAACGACGATGGCCCACGCTAGGATCTGTACCCAAAGATGCAGGGGGTAGGGTGAGCACCAAATGCGAAGCATAAGGTACCCAGTAGGTATCATAAGCTGACTGGGCACATATAAGATAAAAGCGTAGTAACAGACAGAATAGAAGCAAGCAGTCACAGAAATCAACAAAAAGTACACAGGAACTAGCCCAGAGGGAAATCAACAGAACCACATGTGAGGCCAGTAAGAAGAATATACACATCATAGGCATAGGTGAAAGTAAGAAATAACGCACTTGGGGTCCTTGCAATAACAGTGTATACATAATAAGTTTACGAAGTGGACTGTATACCGGTAACCTCAAGTGTAAGAAGAGGGAAAGAGTAATGATAGACATGCTCAGGGACATGAATCAAACTCAACTAATCATAACAATCTCAAATCCAGAAACTAACAGTCTAGCAGTAACCAATTTCATACTTAACCGAAACAAGGAACAATTCTGTAAGTAAATAGCAAGAGTCTACCTACAGTCCCCCGGCCGCCCATACAACCGAGGAACACAAACAAGTGAAAACAAACCCTCCGGCATCCCATACTACCGGAGCGTACAATTAAAAAACAACAAACAAGGGTGGAGCCTCAAACAATGAATGATATGATGCATGAATATCTCAAGTGAAATGCTATATATGTATGTACCTCCTCCGGTGCCGATCCGGCCCAGCAGGTAGGTTCCATGGAAGGACACTGCCCGTATACCTCTACTCCACCGTATACCCTTCCTCCGGCACTCGCAGCCCAAAGCCCTAGGCCCGGATGGCAAGGTCCATGGAGGTCCCAGACACCATACTAAAACTCAGTGTCAAACATGTCGTCCGGAAGCAAGTCCGGGTTCAAGATAGAGACTCAGTCTCGAATATGCATGCCCAGACCCTGTCTAGGACTAAAGTAGTAGGAAAATATCTCAAAAACCCCTCCAAGGGTGCCCGGGCATAACCGGGTCTAAACAGTAGAAAGTCATCTCATGTGCTCGGTCCGACCGAGGCTAAAAATCATCTCAAGTAGCAAGAAAACTCAACTAGCACCCCGGCCCTGCCGAGTCTAGCGTTAATCGTAAAACAAGTGTTTTAAAACATAATTTTACTTTCTTTACCGAGGAATATTCACAAGTTAAATCAAACCATTTCCATTAAAAAAGAAACAGCCCCCGGGGACATGCAAGGTTAGAAAATAGTGCCAGTAGGCCCGAAGCCAAAACCATAGTAAAACATGGATAAAACCTCTTTATATGCATGGAAATGGTATGATCACACACAATAGCTGCCAAGCAGCTCACAATCAACCTATCGACCCTGCACAGGCCCACAGCTACTCAGCAAGCATAACCAGCCTAGAAGGATAATTCTATGCCCGGGACTCGCGGACATTCCCAAAATCCACCTTCTATGTTCCAGAGTCAACAAGGCCTCACAGGACCACAAGGGTAAATAAAATATATCGGCAAATACTACAAGCAACGAAGGAACAAAAGTAGGCGGACATGAATAAAGCGGTCGAGGTCTGTGGTACCAACCTAATAAACCAACCCAAGGATGCCCATTAATACAATTTTATTCTATATATGCAGAGTCTAGGGAAAATAAATCGTAACCTACCTGTCGTCCGATGACAAGCTCGAACCTCTCCGAAAAGAAGCTCCGAAACAAAATCAAACTTGAACTCGGGCTTGAATAACTTGACGTCGAAAATTGATTTTCTTTCGGTGATCGAACGAGGTGTCAACGTAGTTTCTTTCCACCAAATACTCTCCATGGTATGAACATATATACATAATTTGCAACTTTTGCTGACAATATATAACAATATTACCTAAGCTAAGTTAAGGATAAATACTAATAGTATTTAATTAATTAATTAATTAAATAATGTATGCCACTAATCCTAATATGAAAAGCCCACCACATCATTACAGGTTGTTGTCAACTCCCTCCACTTCCACGTGGGTGTGGGGTTGACACACCCAAGGATATTTTTGTTACGGTATATACATACTCGGGTATTGCATAAGTTCGTGGTAAAATAAATATAGTTTTTTGAATATACCATAATTAATAGAAAATTATTTCAAATAAAACCTACTATATTATAATAATAATTTTTAACATCACTAAATTTACTATCTCCGTTAAAATATTACAATGTATAAAAACCTTATAAAATAAATACATATACAATTATATCGTAACAAAATATTTTTCATAAACTTTTAAAATATTTTTAAAAGGTAATAATAATATAACTTTTTACCAAATTCAACTTTCAAATAAAATATTTTCAAATACACGCGATGTTAATAAATTCTCAAACTTAGGCTCGCAATTCATCAACGCACGATTTTGATACTCAAGAACTCTCTTGGAATCCTCCCTTATGTTTTCTCACTGTTTCAGAACTGAAATGGCATTTTAAAACGTGAAGTTGAGGCTTAAATCAAGTTTGACCCGACCCGGTTCGCGACCCGGTTCGCGACCCGGTTCGCAACCCGGTTCCTGCCAGACAGTCCGCGGTAAAATAGTCATAACTCTTTACTCCGAGATCAGTTGGATGTGAGGTTTTGTGCATTGGAAACTAGACTCGTATACCTTCGATTTGGTATTTTGGGGGACTTCTAACTCTTTATATATTGAGAGAAAATCCCTGAGACATTTTACCCAAAGTTCAAAAAATTTATTAAAGAAACTTACGATAACTTTTGCCGACTTACTTGTCTTCAAAACTTATCATACGACCAAACAAATGGACCCAGAAATAAACTACCGGTCCCGACAAGCCTTAAATTACTTGGGGCCGCTACAAACAAGCTCTAACGGCACAAGGAAAACGTATACGCGGAAATGACCGGAAGGGTCATTACATCATCCACTACTAAAAAGGAATTTTTGTCCTCGAAAGTCAAGGTCAAGGGGGTACCTGAAGGCTCGAACAGCTGCGGATACTGAGCCAGCATATCTCTCTCGGTCTCCCAGGTAGCCTCCTCGGCTGGACGGTGCCTCCACTGAACCTTAATAACCGGGATCTCTCGAGACCTCAATCTCCTGACATCTCTGGCCAAAATAGCTGCCGGCTCCTCAACAAAGGCTAAACCCTCATCCAACTGAACTGAATCCCACTGCAACACATGAGACTAATCTGAGACATACCGATGCAACATCGAAACATGGAATACAGGATGTATAGCTGAAAACATCAGAGGCAAGGCTAGCTGATAGGCAACGCTACCAACTCTCTGAAGAATCTCAAACGGCCCAATGTACCTGGGGCTAAGCTTGCCCCGCCTACCAAATCTTATCACGCCCTTCATGGGCGATACACGGAGAAACACCAAGTCACCAACACTAAAATCTAAGGCACAAAGCCTACGATCAACATAACTCTTCTGCATGCTCTGAGCTGCCCGAAGTCTGTCCTGAATCACTCGGACTCGGTCTAAGGAATCTCAAAGCAAATCTGTGCTCTGTGGCCTAGAACTAAAACTATCAAACCAACCTACCGATGATCTGCAACGCCTGCCATACAAAGCCTCAAAAGGTGCCATGCCGATACTCGAATGGAAGCTGTTATTATAAGCAAACTCTGCCAAGGGAACAAAATGATCCCAAGAACCTCCAAAGTCAAAAATACAGGACCTGAAACATCTCCTCCAGAATCTGAATGGTCCTCTCAGACTGCCATCTGTCTGAGGGTGGAAAGCAATACTAAGATGAACCTCTGTACCCAAATCTCGCTGAATAGCCCTCCAGAACTGAGATGTGAACTGAGTGCCGCGGTCTGAAATGATAGAAGCTGGGACCCTGTGCAACCGAACAATCTCACGAAGGTAGATCTGAGCTAACCTCTCTGCGCCATACGAAGTCTTAACCTAGAGTAGCTCGACTGGTCTCACCCTAAACAACCCAATCATGAAGGTCACACAACTGCTGATCCTTAAACTGACGGCTCTGAATCTGATCAATCAAAGTAGAACGAACCTCAACACTGGCGAGAACTCTGCTAGGATCAAACAAGTCAAGCCTAACCAAACAGTTAGCCAAGGACTGGATGTCCAAGGCCAATGGTCGCTCTGAAACTGAAAGAGAAGCTAGGCTACCCATACTCACTGTCTTCCGGCTCAAGGCATCCGCTACGATGTTTGCCTTGCCCTGATGATACAGAATAGTGAAGTCATAGTCCTTCAGTAACTCGACCCATCTCCTCTGTCTCGAGTTCAACTCTCGCTGACTCGTGATATACTGAAGACTACGGTGATCGGTGAAGATCTCACAGTGAACTCCATATAGGTAATGCCTCCAGATCTTGAGCGCGAAAACTACCGCCGCAACTCTAAGTCATGATGGGGTAGTTGCGCTCGTGAACCTTCAGCTGCCTCGACGCATATGCTATTACTCGACCCTGCTGCATCAACACACAACCAAGACCAACCCCAACGACCCAAAGCAATCATCACAATACACGGAGAAGCTCTGACCCTCAACCGGCAAAGTCAAAACTGGAGCTGAAGTCAATAAGGCCTTAAGCCTCTGGAAGCTATCCTCACACTGATCCGACCACTGAAATGGGACATCCTTCCTAGTCAGCATAGTCAAGGGTGCTGCTATGGAAGAGAATCCCTCAACGAACCATCGTTAGTAACCTGCTAACCCAATAAAGCTGCGGAACTCAGTAGCAGTAGTAAGTCTAGGAATTGCGGACCTCCCTCAATGAACATATATACTTTTATGATGACCGCATTTGTGGTTGTTTTTCTGCATTTATGGAGGCATGGGTGAATAATGACCTCCATATATGTGATGAAAATCTCTGTTTTTGCAAAAATTGCTGGGAGTGTTTAAATTCAGGCCTTCTTCTCTATTTCATTTTAAAACAAACTTTGAACTGGTTTTCTCTCCAATGTTCTTGAGCTCAAGCTCCTTTTCTCTCTGTGGACTGATTCTAAAGTTCTGGGGTGGTCAATTCTTGTCTGTGATTATCTCCTCATCTTCAATTGGTATGTTTTCTCGTCTAATTCCTTAATTCTCTCTTTGAAATTCCCTCCTAGATTTTATGTTTCCATGGGATGTTTTGAGCCCTTTTACTACTCAATTTTTGCTCTTTTACAGAGCATGCACTCCTGGAAGTGTTGGGAGCATCATTGTGTTTTTCATTTTCGATTTTGGATTGCAGGGCCCATGGCCTCGCTTGTGACCTGGATTTCATCCCGGCTAAATTTTTAGCAATATGGGTATCGTTAGTCTTGTTTTAATGCGTAGATTACATTCTTGATAGTGTGTTAGCTATTCAGAGCTTCTTAGAGTAGTTCAAACTTAGACAAAATTGTTCCAGCAGCTTATCGTTAGACGACAGGTAGGTTATGTTTTCCTTTACATAAACTCTGCATATATAGCCTATAATTGTATTATTTAGCATCCTTGGGTTGGGTTTATTAGCTTGTCACCCCAGACCTTGTTCAATTTCTTTTTGTTCATTTTATTTTACACGTCTTTTGTAGTGTTCGTATTTGTTGTGTAGTATCACCCCTTGTGGCCTTGTAGTTGCCTTTGGACCATAGATGGTGGATTATTTGGGAATGTCCATGAGTCTCGGATATTGGATTACGATTTTAGGCTGGTTATCTATGTTGTAGACTGGATTGAGCCTGTGCAGGGCTGATAGGTTGATTGTGAGCCATTGGGATACTGATTGTGTTTGTGCATACCATTATAATTTATATAAAGGGTTTTTCTTCATTATATACTACTACTTTGGTTGCGGGCCTACTATAACCATTTTTTCTAAACCTTGCATGGCCTCGAGGGCCTGTTTTAAGTATAAATGGCTATAAAAGGATATTAAACAGATTTTATGGATATTCTTGGATTAAAAGATGTATCATGATGACTTTATCCCTGGTTATTCACACTTAAACTAGACTCAATCAAGCCGATTGCTAGATTTGTTTTTACTACTGATTTAGGCCTGGTTATGCTCTGGGAACCCTTTGTGGGGTTTTGAGATTGGACTTACTGATTTAGACCCAGATAGACTCTGGGAACTCACTTTGAGATTATAATCACTGGTTTAGACTCGGATACACTCTGGACGGTTATATTTGAAATTCTGATATTTAGTAAGTGGTCGAGGACCTCTATCGACCTTGCCGATCTGGACTAGGGCTACGTGTTGTGAGTTCCGAAGTAGGGGTATACAGTGTAGTTTAGGTATACGGGTGCATTCTTCTGTGGATCCTATCTATTGGGTGTATCGGCACCGGAATAGGTACATACAATACTACTGTCATACCTAGCTTTAACATATCACATCATATCATTCATTTGTTTTTGGTTCCACTCTTGTTTGTGTTTATTGAGTGTGCGCTCTGGTAGTATGGGATGTTCGAGGGTTTGTTTTCACTTGTATGTGTTCTTGGGGTGTATGGGCACCCATTGGGACTGTAGGTAGACTATCTTATGCTATCTTAATGCAGTACTTGTTAGAGGCTTTTCGATCGTTGGTAGAATAATGGATTCTATCTTATTGTGGCACTGGTTAGTGGCCTTCCGAGCTTTGGTGATGTAACTTATTCTATCCTAGAGATGTACTTGTGAGGTTGCTTTCTGATTATTCTTATCTTTAAAGGTTATGTTATTAGCATAATTTCATTATTAGTATTGTTTCAAGCATGAGTATGGTTACTTGCCTTTCTTTCCTTCCCTTTTATTTGAGGTTACCGGTATACCGCCATTCTTCTTAAACTCTCTCTTTATATATTGTTGTTGCAAGGATCTAGGTGTGTTCTCCCTGTGTTCCATGTGTTACTTATCTCTTGTGGCTAGACTAGTATGGTTGTTTATCTCCTTATATTATATCTGTGCTAGCTTCTGTGTACTTCTCTGTTTGTTTTCTTTGACTACTTTCCTTCATATCTACTATTTACTGCTTTTATATCTTATATGCGCTCAGTCGGCCTATGATGCATACTGGGGACCCATTGCTTTGCAATTGGTGCTCATACTACACTTCTGTATCTTCTTGGTGCAAATCTTAGTGTGATATCTCTCTATTGATTGCATAGAGACTCGTACAGTACTTCAAGACATTTGAGACTGAGGGTGAGCTCTTGGCGATCGAGGCTTAGCTTTTATATCTTCTTTTGTAACAGACACTCTTTTGTTATTTGGAGATAGTTGTATATATTCTTTTGTACCCTTTTGTACTCTGTATTTAGTAGTGGCTTCTGTAATATGATACCAAGTCGTAGGATGGTTTAGTTTTCCTATATATATATTCCAGTTGTGTATTTTCTTTACTTATCTCTCTTGCTTCCGCTTATATTTCTTCTTCCGAGTGTTTATTTTGCTAGTAGCCCATTACTAACCATTCTGAACTATGGGGATTGGTTTGCCTATAGGAGGTTGTAGGTGCAATCATAACCTGAGAAATTGGGTCATTACATTTTAAGGGAGGGGAGAAGTTCATTTCTCCCACTTTGCAAAAATCACCCCCTCACACCCACACAAAAATGCTCTAAACTTCAACACCCCATTCATTGGTTTTTCAAGGTAATTACTCTTCCAAAGACTTCACACCATGATTATGACATCTAGATTACATAGATTTTGTTCCCAAGTTGCTTGATTTTTTTAATAGAAAATGGGGCTTGGGGTATGGGGTAGTTCCCTTCCCTTACAGGGTCAATTTACAAAGCATACTTACTAGATTTACATTGTTAACGCATTGACACTGACCCTCATGCAGTTTCCACAAACATGGAGTCCTAGACTCGAAATAGGGTAGAAATGTTAGAAAATATTGTTGAATTATTTTCAATTCTTGGGGCTTCATTTTTGAAGTTTAAATCATCATAAAAACAACGAATAAGAGTGGTATGCTAGCGGGTTATGCACAATCTGTAGGAAAAATTAATAAAATAGAACACATTTTCATAAATTGCCATTTTTGACATTTAGCTTTGCTGGGCACAACGAATTTGTGGCGATGAGATGCTTCTCATTGTGACGGCTCATCGTGATGAGGTGACGCTCATTATGATGAGAGGCCTAAAATAGTAAGCTGTACAGGCTGGAAAACATTTTCCAACAGGATCCTTTTTGACATCCTAGCCTCTTTAATCATTCCTTGCCATTTAAATGTTAACATATTATGTAACACTATTATTTTCCCTTTCACAGAGATGAACATGGCTAAAGGAGAAGCAGTGGAATACGAACAATTTGCAAACAAGGAGCGCCACTGGTGGTATTTGGATCGAAGGAACAAGAGATTTATTCAAGAGAGGAGCCTTCTTAGTTTTGATCTAGGGAGGGAGCCCGAAAAATTAGAGATCAAAGAGTAGGCGTCAGAGTTCTATAATTGGCTAAAAAACATCAAGTGGCTACCACTGGTCAGATACACGATGAGGTTAATGAAAATTAGGTTCGGGAGTTGTGTGCCCATATTACCACTATTAACTGGGGCTCACTAAATCCCATAGTCTATGTTTAGGGTGAGCACATTAGGATCTCTGTTGTGGAAATAAATAACGCTTTGGGTTTGCCAAATCCCGATGAGACTGAATACTGGGTGCGGAGGGGAATTTATAGTTGAGGAGCACAAGGATTCGGTTCCTAAGGCCTGACAAAAGACAAGTATTGCCAGCATCCACTTCACCCCAGATGCATTGCAGTTGGTGGCTGGGAGGGTCTGTCCTTCTAGCAACACCTCGGATTTGACCTTTGCTCGAGCCCTGATGGTGTATTCCTTGATAGAGGGTGTTCCGATAAATGAAGGGGAAAGGATTATGGAGGAGTGGAGATACATCATGACATTTCATATTAGGGACCTCCACTTTCTTTCATTCATTTCTACTCTGTGAAGGCAGGCAAATGTGACCATAGAGCCCACTAACTACATTACTAAGATTGATAAGACCTTCGACCTTTTGAAGGTGAGAGGTGCTTCTAGCCGCAACAAGAAGAAGAGAAAGATAGATTCAGAAGGAGGGAGAAACAGTGTCCAGTGTGGTGATGGAGTGAGGGCTAGTTTGACATTGGAAAGGGTGACCTTGGAGTCACTCGAGGTAGATGTGGTGGCGATGAAGGCCATACTTGAGAGTTCTTTATTTGTCCTGTTTGAGACAATGCTTTCTTCAACCTCCAGATTGTCAAATGTAAAAGGTACTTCTTTCCCCTTTCCTTATTTAACTCATTGCCACATGCCCATATAGAGCTCCGCAAAGAGTTGGATATGGAGAGGAAGAAGGGATGCTCTTGGGATAAGCTGCTGGTGCAAATATGGAAAGGGATCAAGGCCCTTCTAAAGGAGTTCACTCCAGGAAACAAGATCACCAAGGTGATACGAGAGGATGCCTAGGAATTCTCCTTCATCAATAGGTTGGTCAAGGAGGAGTCTAGCGGCTTGAGTGGCGAGAATCGATAGAGTGGCTAGAGCATTCCCCTCCCCTTATTCCCTCGTATTACTGCTTTTATTTTCCCATGGAGGGCCCTTGTTAGACAATTTCTTATCTTTTTTGCACTTTTTAGATGGTCTTTATTTCTATCATTTTGGATTTATGGTGCCATTGGTGGAACCCATAAGACTATGGTCTTGTTTGTAGGCCAAAATCTTTTGTGGAATGGTTTTCATATGTTTCTATCTCTTGAAAAATTCATTGCACGAGTAGAGTCCCAAAACAGGGGACTGAAATTTGAGATTATATTTTGTGCCACTTTGTTGCGATGACTGTTGCTTTGTCACGATGACTTATGGTGATGAACACTGGCTTATCGCTACAAAGATCTTTGTCGCATTGACCCGTTTCCTCATCGGGATAGACCACTGCGATGAGAAGTATCTTGTCGTGGTGTGGTCTCAGGCAGATTGCTGCTATGAAGTGGAAATATTTCAAAAACATGACACAAGTATACTCTTTTTTCTTACCTTTCAACGTACAAATTCATATTGATATAGATTTAACAGTGAGTTTTCATAACTCCTATCATATAACAACTTCGTCATCTCTTTAAAAAATTACAATTCAACTTGTACCTTAGCACATAACAATCAAATCGTTATCCCATCTATCAGTAATTGAACACATCATCAACAACACAAAATTTCACAGTCAACATATCATTAAAACTCCTTAAGGTGAGATTCCAATTGACATTCACTAGATACCAATTTGTTCCATCCAACAACGAACAATTTATGCCAAGATACCAATTGGAATAAGCTAGATGCTGCTCACACTCAACTAAGGGAGACAACAGACAAGGACAACACAATAGGAAAAGAGGAAGAAAAACCGCACCTAAATGCCGCATTGATCCCTGAGGATTTGATGTGGACATCAACACACCAATCTATAAGACTCTACTTAACATTTCTATTGTACACGGGAGACCGAAAACCCAGGCTTTGATACCAACTGTCACGACCCTAATTATGGTAGGATTGTGAAGGCACCTATTTTGATTTATCAAGATAGGAGAACCCTGAGCCACCCAACCATAAGCATGCAAATGTCCTTTTAAAACGAGTTCAATGATACTAACAATAAAAAATAACTGAATAATCTCAATTAATAACTTATCAACTTAAATACACATTTGTTATTTCCAATACTAAAAATACCATAATTTCCCAAGAAATCTGGTCTAAACTTGTACAATAGTGGCTAATGGAAGATAAGACAATAAAAGGAAAATGTCACAACTCCTGTCTGAAGAGTAGAGCACAAAAGTGGTTTATGGAGACTCTTCAATCCAAGTACGAACTTCAGACAACCTGTCACTTATCTACATAAAGAAAAGGTATAGCAAGAGTAGCATCAGTACAACCACACGTACTGGTAGGTATCTTGGACCGACTATGATTAGATCACATAAATCATGCACAAAAATTAACTTATAACATATAAGCTCCACATTTAACATTCAACAAGATCATTCCTACAATGACTCACACCAAAGTACCTCTTGTTTATCCCAAACCATCCCAAGGAACCACATTCTCGTGTTCTGGCTAGTTTCCTTAGTTATCTCAAACATTTTGACACGATCATGGGGTGTTTCTTATTTCACATACCATTCTTCTCTGTTCACACCTAACATTACTTACTCAATTAAAATTAGTTGTAAAACATTACCAGACTTACCCACTTCCCAAGTTCTCCCCAGCAAATATTTTGCTTAGACAACAACCACTTTCAGACTCAACTCATAAAATGATCATAGATACAATAATAAATTAATACAGGTACACATAGTATAGCTACAAGAAACCATATACTTATCCCAAACAAATATGACAGACATCGACATGTATCAAGCCAAAACAAATAGTAGGTAAAAGACACCTCAACACTCAACAATTAGTTCAGTTAACAAATAGTCATCTTAAGTCAATTCAGCAGCAGTAACATCAAGTTAACAATTCAAAGAGTACCAACACAAGAATGCAAGAGAGTTCACTTTCAATAGTCATACAGAGGAATCTGTGTCTATCTTTATCTTATAAACACATCTAGTACCACTAGTCTCATTTCAGTTCATAAACCAGCTCACCATGAATGACCATACAATAATGTAATGCAAAATAAAGAGTGTACACACATGCTAAGGGTCTTATTTTTGAATACTAGCCATGACCTGTAGGGGACCATATGTGTCATTGTATAATACCGGCGTGGTATTCGATCCATATTAATTATCAATATCCATATCAAAGCAACTATATTCTCAAGCCTATCCCTCATGGTATTCAAAGTGCCTCAAAACACACTTACGCTTATTCATCTCAACTTAGTCATCACTTCCTGCACATATAGCTTATTCATCCAAGCATAACAGGAAAATATATGCAATTCAAATATGTCCAAAGACCAATCATAATTCACGTAATTTAACCACATAACATGCAATAAAATGAGTATCAACTCTAATTAAACATATTATGCATACAAGACTTCACCAACCCCTATCCATCAATTCAACTATGTCCCAAGGACCACAAAATCAACTCCAACAATCCACCCTCTTATCGGTGTTAAACTAGGTT
Source organism: Jaltomata sinuosa (assembly GCA_003996215.1). Taxonomy (NCBI): domain Eukaryota; kingdom Viridiplantae; phylum Streptophyta; class Magnoliopsida; order Solanales; family Solanaceae; genus Jaltomata; species Jaltomata sinuosa. Next base: position 741 of record QJPP01002517.1, on the reverse strand, counting down.
TTATTTACAAATCAAACAATCATAATTAATCTTAGCTTTTACTGCCGACCAAGTTCTCCTATTTACCAGGTCTTTCCATTAAGATAATTCTTATTAGGACACCCTTCTATTCTCCGAATTAGGGAGTGCAACAATTAGATCAAACCATCAAGAAATTAGAAGTCAACACAACATGAATGCAACAAGTTCACATAGGTTATCAATTATCACTATAATTAATTCAAGATTCATCCTAGAAGTTGACACTTCACCATCTAGTTCTCTCTACGATTCAATTCTTTCCTTTTCATTACACACAACAATGTAAGACTTAAATCATTATATCCGAACTCATTCCTTTACATGAGAATTTGCAAAACATAATATAATTATTCACAAGTTTTGGTTTATCAACTAAATCCAACTATTTCCATCCCGACTTCATCCCCTAAGGCCTAATCATGTTTTCTCTGTTAATTTTCTATACAAAATTCACGATTACTAATCAAAGTCCTTGCTACTACTTAAATCATAACATACTTTGACGCCGAGCGACTGCTTAGATGTGGACATTTTGATTTTGTTCTTATTCCAGGATATCCAAAAGGGGAATCACTAAGAGGAGGGAGAAAATCTGACCTTCCTAAGAGCTTTTCCTCTTTTTCTTGTTTTTCTAGGGTTAGAATAGGTCTGAAACATTTTTAGAAGAAAACCTCCTTTCTGGAAAATAATTTTGAGGCTGAGACCCATTAAGAAGGGTTC
>QJPP01002516.1:0-317697 GCA_003996215.1 Jaltomata sinuosa | reverse complement strand
AGGCTACCCATACTCACTGCCTTCCGACCCAAGGCATCCGCTACCACGTTTGCCTTGCCCGGATGATACAGAATAGTGAAGTCATAGTCCTTCAGTAACTCGACCCATCTTCTCTGTCTCGAGTTCAACTCTCGCTGACTCGTGATATACTGAAGACTACGATGATCGGTGAAGATATCACAGTGAACTCCATATAAATAATGCCTCCAGATCTTAAGCGCGAAAACTACTGCCGCCAACTCTAAGTCATGAGTGGGGTAGTTGCGCTCGTGAACCTTCAGCTGCCTTGACGCATATGCTATTACTCGACCCTGCTGCATCAACACACAACCAAGACCAACCCCAGAAGCATCACAATACACGGAGAAGCTCTGACCCTCAACCGGCAAAGTCAAAACCGGAGCTGAAGTCAATAAGGCCTTAAGCCTCTGGAAGCTATCCTCACACTGATCCGACCACTGAAATGGGATATCCTTCCTAGTCAGCATAGTCAAGGGTGCTGCTAGGGAAGAAAATCCCTCAATGAACCGTCTGTAGTAACCCGCTAACCCAATAAAGTTGCGAACCTCAGTAACTAGTAGTAGGTCTAGGCCACTCACAAAACGCTGATGAATCTTTCCCGGATCAACCCTAATCCCATCCTTAGGACACCACGTGCCCTTAGGAATGCAACTGACTCAAGCCAAAACTCACACTTTGAGAACTTGGCATAAAGCCGATGATCTCTCAAAGTCTGGAGTATAACCCTCAAGTGCTGCTCATGCTCATCTCTACTACGCGAGTATACCAAGCTGTCGTCTATAAAAACTATCACAAATGAGTCCAAATACGGGCCAAGAACCCTATGCATCAAATTCATAAAGGCTGCGGGGGCATTAGTCAACCCAAAAGACATCACCAGGAACTCATAATGGCCATAACGTGTCCTGAATGCTGTCTTAGGGATGTCCTCCGCCTTAATCCTCAACTGATGGTAGCCGGACCTCAGATCAATCTTCGAAAACACGACTGAACCCTGAAGCTGGTCGAACAAATCATCAATCCTTGGCAACGGATACCTATTCTTCACTGTCACCCTATTCAGCTGCCGATAATCAATACACATGCGCATCGACCCATCCTTCTTCTTCACGAAGAGAACAGGAGCACCCCAAGGTGACACACTAGGTCTTATAAACCCCTTAACTAACAGATCCTGGAGCTGCTCCTTAAGCTCCCTCAACTCAGCAGGAGCCATACGGTAAGGAGGAATAGAAATGGGCCTAGTGCTCGGCTCTAGCTCAATAGCAAAATCAATATCTCTCTCAGGTGGAAGGCCTGGCAGGTCGGTAGGAAACACATCGAGGAAGTCTTTAACCACAGGAACAGACTCAGGAGAAGTGGGGTCAGCACTAACATCTCGGACATATGCTAGATAAGCTAAACACCCACGGGCAATCAACTTCCTAGCTCAAAGACAAGAGATGATCCCAGATGGTGCATGGCTAACCGAACCCTGCCACACAACCGGGGATACACCGGGCACGGCTATGGTAATGGTCTTGGCATAACAATCCAAAACCACACGGTGAGGGGATAACCAGTCCATGCCCAGTATCACATCAAAATCTAGCATATCAAGAACCATCAAATCACCCCAAGTCTCTGAATCACCAACAAACAATATACAGGATCTCACAATCCGATCCACTACTAAAAAATCTCCTACTGGGGTCGAAACAGAAACAGGAACAGATAATGGCTCACTAGCCAACCCCAAACAAGGCACAAAGTAGGCAGATACATATGAACAAGTGGATCCAGGATCAAATAAAGCCATAGCAGGCTGATGGCACACAAAAATCGTACATGTAATCATAGCATCTGAGGCCTCTGCCTCTGGTCTCCTAGGGACCGCATAAAACTGACGACGACCTCCACCTGCCCGACCGCCATCCCTACCACCTGCTCTACCGCATGGCGCACCACCTCTAATCTGACGACCAGCCCCTCTAGCCGGGGCTGAACTGCCCGTAAGGGCTCGGCTAACTGAACTGTACCCTGCTGAGGGCAATCTTTAGCAAAATGACCCATCGCACCACAAGTAAAACAAGCCCCTGACGGCCTACTCAGTCGAGATGAACCTGCAAATCCCGAATGACCACCACGACCTGATGCCCCAGAAACTGTACCCCTCGAAGACTGGCCGCTATAGCCCTGATGGCTGCCCTGTCCCTACTCGAACTGGGTACTACCAAAGGTCTGAAGGGAAGACTGAACTGGTCGGCTGGACTGACCCTGGTACTGCTGTGGCTGATAACTCCGGCTCCACTAGCCGGGCCCTCTACCACCATATCTAGAACCACTATAGACACCCTGATGCCGAGGCCTCTTATCTCTGGACCCCTGATCATGTCGCTGTAAGTCCTCCACAGTGCGGGCATAGTCTGCAATAGCCTGGAATGACCGACCACTGGCAATCAATATCTCAGCTGGCTGCCTAATCTCCGGCCTCAAACCCCATACAAATCTGCGAATCCTATCAGCTTCAGTAGGAATGATCATAGCTCCGAACGGTGCTAGCTGATGGAAACGGGTCTCATACTCTGAGATAGTCGTAGACCCCTGTACCAGGTGAGTCAACTGCTCCCTGCGACGCTCCCGATCACTCTGGGGTAGGAACTTGGCCATAAAGGCCTCGTAAAACTCAGACCAGGTCAAAGGAGGTGACGACGGTGGTCTACAAGCAACCTGAGCCCTCCACCATAACTTCGCTGGGCCCTCCAACTGGTAGGTAGTGTAACCAACCCCGTGAGTCTCCAACAAACCCAGATGATGCAACATCTCCTCACAGGTGGTAATGAAGTCATGTGGATCCTGTCCAGAAGTACCCGCAAACCTCGGAGGTGCTAACCTCAAAAACCTACCCAATGCCTTCTGCTCTGACTCTGTCATAGCTGGGCGAGGAGCAAGAGGCTGTGCAACAGATGGGACCGGAATAACCTCCGCACGGGGAGCCATAGTAGCAGGCTGCGCTCCTGAGCTCTGTGCACCCAGGGCTGCCCCCTGAGCGGATGTCTGCGCTACCTCTGAAGGCCGCTCTCCAATCACACCCAAAAGCTGCAATAGTAATCCCCGAATATCTGGAGACTGAGCTGTGGGTGGAGCTGGCACAGAAGTGGGCACTGGAGCTGGTACTAGAGCTGGCGCTGGAGCTGGTACTCGAGCTGGCGCTGGAGCTGGTGGTACCTGGGCTGCCCCCTGAACCACATGCTGCTCGGGCTCTATCTCCACGCTAGCAGCTCTAGCAGGTGCCACTGATCGAGGGCGTCCTCGACCCTTAGCTGGAGTGGGAGGCTCATCCTTGCGTGCTGCCGATGATCTCGTACGAACCATCTGCGGAAGAATGAAGTAGAACAAATGAGATCTCTAAAAACTTCAAGGGTAGTACGCACGACACAGAAGCAATGAAGAGTCGAATTTCCTAAAATGTCACTGTAGCCTCCCAAAGATTGAGTACGGACGTCTCCGCCCCGATCCGCAGGACTCTACTAGACATTGGCTCCTATACCGATGACACCGGTGAACCTAAAGCTCTGATACCAAGTTGTCACGACCCGATTTCTCGGTCATGATGGCACCTACCACCCCCGGCAGGTGAACCAATCCCTGTAGCCCAGAACAGTTAGTAATGGGCTACTATCCAACAAATAAGAGAACAAGACGAATAAAATAGATAATAGGTATATAAATATATACATATGCGGAAACTAAACCAAACCCCAAGACCTGGTATCATAGTACAGAGCCAAAACTACATACATGGAGTGAAAACTATCCAAAAGAATATATACAGATATCTCTGAATGGTAATAGAGTACATGAAGCAAAAGATAAACTAAAGCCAAACTCCGATCGCCAAGAGCTCACCCTCAGCCTGAAGTAGTCCTCACAGATCTCCAAGCACGAATCACAGCGATCTAACGGCGATGGCCCACGCTAAGATCTGCACCCAAAGATGCAGGGGGGTAGGGGTGAGCACCAAATGCGAAGCATAAGGTACCCAGTAGGTATCATAGGCCGACTGGGCACATATAAGATAAAAGCGCAGTAATAGACAGAATAGAAGCAAGTAGTCACAGAATCAACGAAAGGTACACAGGAACTAGCCCAGAGGGAAATCAACAGAACCACATATGAGGCTAGTAAGCAGAATATACACACCATAGGCACAGGTGAAAGTAAGAAATAACACACCTGGGGTCCTTGCAACAACAGTGTATACAAAATAAGTTTACAAAATGGACGGTATACCGGTAACCTCAAGTGTAAGAAGAAGAGAGAAAGAGTAATGATAGGCATGCTCAGGGACATGAATCAAACTCAACTAATCATATCAATCTCAAATCCAGAAACCAACAGTCTAGCAGTAACCAATTTCATACTTAACCGCAACAGGGAACAATTCTGTAAGTAAATAGCAAAAGTCTACCTACAGTCCCCCGGCCGCCCATACAACTGAGGAACACAAACAAGTGAAAACAAACCCTCCGGCATCCCATACTACCGGAGCGTACAATCAGCAAACAACAAACAAGGGTGGAACCTCGAACCATGAATGATATGATGCATGAAGATCTCAAGTGCCATAGTATCTCTGTATGTACCTCCTCCGGCGTCGATCCGGCCCAGCAGGTAGGTTCCATGGAAGGACTCTGCCCATATACCTCCACTCCCCCGTATACCCCTCTTCCGGCACACGCAGCCCATAGCCCCTGGCCCGGATAGCAAGGTCCATGGAGGTCCCAGACCCCATACTCAAAACTCAGTATCAGAACATGTATCAAGATAGAGACCCAGTCTCGATATCAAGATATAGAACCAGTCTCGAATATGCATGCCCAGACCCTGTCCAGGACTAAAAATAGTAGGAAAATATCTCAAAAACCCCTCCAAGGGGGCCCGGGCGTCGCCGGGTCTAAACAGTAAAAAGTCATCTCATGTGCTCGGTCCAACCGAGCTAAAAAAATCATCTCAAGTAGTAAGAAAACTCAACTAGCACTCCGGCCCTGCCGAGTCTAGTGATAATCGTAAAACTGATGATTTTAAACCACAAGTGAAATCAACCATTTCCAAATCATTTCCATAAAAAAAGGGCCCCCCGGGCCATGCAAGGTTTAGAAAACAGTGTCAGTAGGCCCGAAGCCAAAACCACTGTAAAACATCGATAAAACCTCTTTATATGCATGGAAATGATATGATCACACACAACAATAGCTGCCCAACAGCTTACAATCAACCTACCGACCCTGCACAGGCCAACAGCTACTCAGCAAGCATAACCAGCCTAGAAGGATAATTCTATTGCGCGCGGGACTCAGCGGACATTCCCAAAAATCTCACCTACTCTATGTTCCAGAGTCAAAACAAGGCCTCGGCGGACCACAAGGTGTAAATAAAAAATATATCCGCAAAATACTACAAACAACGAGGAATTAAAAATACGCGACATGATAAAGCTGGTCAAGGTCTGTGGTACCAACCTAATAAACCAACCCAAGGATGCCCATTAATACAATTTTATTTTATATATACGGAGTCTGGGGAAATTAAACCGTAACCTACCTGTCGTCCGACGACAAGCTGCTAGAACAACGATGTCCAAGCTCGAACTACTCCGAGAAAATCCAAAACTAAATCGGAATCGAATTTGGATTTGGGACGGAACAACTTGACGTAGATAATTGATTTTCTTTTGGAGATTAAATAAAACGTGACAACATTTTCTTCCCATCAACACTCTTCAATAATTAGTAAGTATATATGTGCATATGCACACAGAACGTGGGCATACAGGGGCTTATTCCCTTTGCTAGAGTCAGCAATGTGTGCTTATATAAATGCACTGCCACAACATGATATACTAGTGCTGCCTTCATCCTCCACTTACACGTGGGGGTGGAGGTGGCAACCAATTTCTCTCCGTTAGGTTTATACTCGGGTATTGCATAAATTCGTGGTAAAATAAATATAGTATTTTAAATATACCATAATTATTAGAAAATATTTCCAATAAAACCTACTATATTATAATAATAAATTTCAACATAACTAAATTTACTATCTCCGTTAAAGTATTACGGAGTATAAAAACTTTATAAAATAAATACATATACAATTATAACGTAACAAAATATTCTTCATAAACCTTTAATATATTTGAAAAGGCAGTAATAATATAATTTTTTACCAATTTCAACTTTTAAATAAATATTTCAAATACACGCACGATGCTAATAAAGTTCTTAAGTTTAGGCTCGTAATTCGCCTACGCACGATTTTGACACTCAAGAATTCTCTCGGGATCCTCCCTTATATTTTATCACTATTTCGGAACTGAAATGGCATTTTAAAATGTGACGTCGAGGCTTAAATCGCGTTTAATCCGACCCGGTTCGCGACCTGGTTCGCAACCCGTTTTCTGCCAGACAGTCCGCGGTAAAACAGTCATAACTCTTTACTCCGAGATCATTTGGACGTGAGGTTTTGTGCGTTGGAAACTAGACTCATAGACCTTCGATTTGGTATTTCGGGGGACTTCTAACTCTTTATATATTGGGAGAAAAGTCCCGAGACATTTGACCCAAAGTTCAGAAAATTTGTTAAAGGTCTTACGATATCTTTTGTCGATTTGCTTGACTTCAAAACTTAAACGTGGAAATGACCGGAAGGGTCATTACAATAAGCCTGGAAACCACCCAAATAATTTGCCTCCTCATCAGATTCAAACTCTGCTGCTCTACCTTGGGAACCCACAACTTTCACTTTCTCAATACCTCCTGAAAACAAATGCTTTATCAGTAGGTCCATTTACGTTTTTAGATAGGCCATATCTTGGTCCCGCTCTTCCTCCTTCCTGCGTTGCTCTGCTGACATACCAACTGCATAAGTGCTAGCTGCTACCTTTGTATCCCGTGTATGCCAGGCCCTATTGGTTTTGGTGAGCCAGTCCAAAATAGTTGTGGCCTCAATAAAAGTGAGACCCATAAATGTTCCACCTGCTGCATTATCCAGTGTCGGCTTGGTAGCCGAATTCAGTGCCCTGTAGAATGTCTGCATCAAAAAATTGTCGGTCAACTGATAGTTTGGGCATTGTGTCAGCTTTTTCTTGAATCGCAACCAAGTCTCATGTAAAGCCTCATGAGGTTGTTGTCTGAAGTTGCTAATTTCATCCCTCAACTGTATCATCCTAGAAGGAGGAAAGAACCTTTCTAGGAAAGCTCCTTTCAACTCTCCCCAGGTTGTGATAAAGTCGGGGGTTAGCTCTGTCAACCATAATGCTTCCTCATCAGACAGAGACAACGGAAACAACCTGAGCCTAATCGCTGTCTAACTTACTCCATGTAATTTGAAAGACTTGCAGATACCCACAAAATTCATCAGGTGTCGGTTTGGATCATCACCAGCAACACCACGGAACACTCCTCTCAAATTAAACAACTGAATCATTATGCTAGTAATGTTGAACTTGGCCCCGGGCGCTAGCGGAGGAAGAACAATGGCGCCCGTAGCACCACCTCCATCCAAGTCGATATCCTCATTATTCAAGTGATGCTGAGCCTGTTGAGCCTGCTGTTCTGCAGCGAGCCTTGCTGCCTCCTGCTGTTGTACATTCATGGTTTGCCTTAGCGTTCTTGCGAGCTCGGGGTCGTAGGGTAATATTGGTTCACCCGAGCATCGGGTACTTGGCATGCACAACTATGTACCCTGTAACAAACAAAAACAACAAATAAAAGTAAAAGCAGGAAATATGACTAAGAGTCAAATAAACACACCGGACTTAATAAACAATCGTATTCCCCAGCAACGGCGCCAAAATTTGATACGCCCAAATTATAACTCCAATTACGAAGTGTAAGCGGTCGTCGTCAAATATAGAACCCAACAGAGGTTGGGGTCGATCCCACAGGGAATAAGGTGTAAGTTAAGTCGTTAGTGAATTTAATGACTAGTAATCAATAGTTTCCGGTAAATGGGGGGGGGGTTGTATGGATCAAATTTTGATTGTTTCAAATAACAAATTGCAAGTTTTAACGAGTAAAATTCAGTAGAAGCGGTGAACTAGGGAAGTGTTCACCATGGCGTCATAATAATTTCGACTCAAAGCTTAACCGGATTCTCTCTATATGTATATCACGATGTGATTGAATTAATGGTATCATCTAAAAGTTTCTCAACCAAGTAGATGAATTTCCTTTCCAATTCTCTTGAACTTGAAAAGATGATCTTTCTTATTTCAATCCTAAACATCAAGTAGATTAATCTAGTTACAACATTAATCATAAGACGAGAGTTGGTAGTCTCGAATCCTCGTAGTTAATCAAATTTCCCGGTTTTAATCTCTTTGTTCAAGCAAATCAAACCTAGGTATGTTCTAATGTTTGCAACCATTAGAAAACGTAAATAACGAATGATAAATCACGTGACAGCATATAAATTGAACCCAATGCTACCCGGAATCTACGTTATTACTCTTGCCATAGATTCCACAACCCTAGTTGTGGGAGTTTTAGCCACTCATGCTTGCAATATGAAAGAATGAAGTAATAGTCTTCATATGAGAAGAAAGAATTCTTACAATAGAAAATTATTACTTTACTTTGAACTTCGTAAAATCCCAGCACCAATGGTGAAAATCCCAAGAACAATGGAAGAAGAGGAAGAAAAATGAGTTTGTGTCGTGTTTTCTCCTCCCAAACTCGTCCAAAAAGTCTTACAAAATATTAGTTAATGAATAATTAAAATAACCCTAACACAGGGTATTTATAGTAGTCCAGGAAAATAAAGTCCAAAAAGAGAATTTTCAGAATCCCGCTTTGTATTTGGTGGCTCACTTGACGGACCGTCACATGAGTGACTGGCCGTCATGGTGGCCGTCGCCACTATCCAGTGTTGCTACCAGACTTGGTGGCCTGGGTGATGGCCCACCAAGTGTGTGGTGGCCAGTCATCCCAGCCACCACTCCTATCCAGTGTTGCTGCCAGACTTGGTGGCCTGGGTGACGGCCCACCAAGTGTGTGGTGGCCAGTCATCCCGGCCACCACTCCTATCCAGTGTTGCTACCAGACTTGGTGACCTGGGTGATGGCCCACCAAGTGTGTGGTGGCCAGTCATCCCAGCCACCACTCTTATCCATTGGGGCTCTTTGATCATATTTCCTTCCTTTTCTATGTTTGTCTCCATTTCTTGCAAATATAACATAAAACATCAAAAACGACAACGGTTGCTTGAAAACTCACAATTATTCTTAGTTAAAGGAGTCAAATGTGCCGTAGAATGGCGGCACATCATATGGGGCCTACTTTTAATTAAATCAATCTCTAATAGGAATTTTGTCAGTTCTATTGAGTCCAGAATGCCATTTCTGGTAGGGTAGCATTGTTTGTCTGCATGCATGGGGTCCTGGATGAACCTCGTGGGCCCATATAGTGACTTTTCAACTTGAGAAAATTGCTTGTTGTTGTCGCAGGTGCAGGTCTCAGACCTTAATCGTGACCGTGAGGAAGGACACACAATCACGATAGCCTTTCTCTTTAGGCATGACGACTGTGAGGTCTCTTTCACGCATTCACGATGAAAAGTCTATGGACGTACACCCTATTGCTTTTCACGATCGCTTGGCTGGACCATCACAATCGCAATGGACTAGCCAGCATGGTCATCACGACCGCATTGGGTCCTTCACGATCGCGATGAAGGACCCTGCCAATATATATAGCTTCCTCCTTCATTTTCAAACATTCAAAACTGAATTCCTCCATTTCCATTGAGCTCTAAGCTCCAAATTGCAGTTTGGGATCACTTTAGGCTGGTTGGGTGATTATTTTCCAGTCCGTGGCCAATTCCCGTCTTTGAATTGTATGTTTTTGGCCCTCAATTCTGTTAAATTCGCTAGTTAATTCTCGATTTGTTCTTGGTGTTTAGGGGCTAATTTGGGCTCGTTTTTTAGCATAATTTTGCTCTATAAATTGAGCATGTAATCCTTGTCCCATGAGGGATATTTTCCCTGTATTCATTTTTAAAATTTTGATGCGGACCCCATGGGTGATTTTTCACTTGATTTCTGACTCAAATTGTTATTTTGCAATATGGGTATCATTGTTTGTATTTTAATGAATAGATTATCATTATGATAGTGTGGCAGCAATCGGAGGCTTCCCAAAAAGGAAAAGCTCCAGTCTAGTAGGTGCGAGAATGTGTGATCGGCTTCCAGGTAGGCTACAACTTACTTACTTCTAGACTTAGCTCGTATAAGATGATGGTATGGTTTGTGCTAATTGTTGGTGGGAATTTATGGATTGAATAGTGTATATTAAGGGATTTTGATTCTCGTAGTTGGTTTAGGGCTTTAGCTTAGATTCAGAGATTAGGAACCTTAGTATTACCCTTGCTTATACCTGCAGGTCTTAGCGTAGCCAGTGTAGACCTTTAGTTGTATTTAATTATATATCCTTGTTTGCCTTAGCTTAGTTAGTCGGCCTTGGGGTGTTGGGGGTGGTTAACTTAGATATTCATAGTATGGAATTCCCAGTAGTTCTCGTGATAGGTTAGAAGCTTGTTTTAAATGTTTCTGCTTAATCATTATGTTTTCGTCTTGTTATTTGTATTTATGTATTTATTGCCCCAAAATGCATTGGAATTTGCTGGACCCCAGATCAGTTTACTTATTCCTTAACTCCTTTTGCCTCATTTTTTCTTTTAGCGAGTTTATCATGAATTATCCGCGTTAGTTTGATTTGGGATAGTTTTTGCCTTGGAGTATGTTTTTGTAGGAAGTTGTTAAGAGTTCTATTCTTTTATGTGCTATTTTTAGGATATTGGCCTTCCCCTTGACTTGTGAACTTAGTTGTCTTAATGCGAAATAACTAGATTTGATTATTCTTCTGTGTTCTTGTATTATTGTTGTTTTCTTGTGGCATATGAAAGATTTGGTTTAAGACACTGTTTTCGATTTCAGAAATTGATTTTTAAGAACAGTTTTGGTACATGACTTTTGTAATGACCCTCTAGGTCATTTTCTTGATTTTCATGCTTTTTCCGCATTTTGAGCTTTTCCACAGCAGGTCATTGATGACTTACTGGGATTGACAGTTCAGTTCTCGGGGAGTTCATTTGTGTTTTAAGCTCATTTCCCTGTTTTGCAACTCTTAAGGCTGGTAAAGTTGACTTTGGTCAATATTTGGAAAAGACGGCCTCAGATGGAAATTCTATCAGTGTTGTTAGCTCTGAAACGTTAACTTTGGACTAGAGGGACCTTTGGTTTGGGTCTGAGGCTTCTGGACTCATCTTAGGCTATTGGGTTCCTTTTTGGTTAAAGTTGGTTTTTAGGCGTAGGGCCCACTTTTCTTTGAAACGATCTGTATTGGGAGTTTCGTCAATTCCATTGAGTTTGGAAAGCCATTTTTGGTAGGGTAGCATGTTTGGTTTGTGTTCTTGGGGTTCCAAATGAGTCCCAAGGGTGCGGTCAGAGAATTTTGATGTGTGTTGTTACAGCTAGCGTTGCTGGTGTTTGGTGTGGTGCGCCTGCGTGCCCGGGATACACCTGTGCTGCCGCCCTTGTGGTCACCAGCCGCACCTGCAACCTTGGGTGACATCCACAGTAGGCACCCCTGCGCTTCTTTTATTACACCTGCAATGCCTCCCCTGCGGAATGTTCACCGCACCTGCGGGGGTTGGGGGTTTGGTTGATCACCGCCCCTGGGGTGGTCTGGGTGCAATGGCGACGCTGCACCTGTATAATTTTGACTACAGGTGCATCGATCACTGGATGCACCATCATTTCATTCTATTCCAACTTCTTTTCCTCCATTGTTAGAGCTCGGCCAAGAGGGGAATCACCCATTTCTCATCGTTTTCACAAACTTGTGAGGTGATTCTCTTTCCCCTCAATTTCTAGTACTTGTCCTTGTATTTATTCCGCATCTTGGTGGTCTTTAACCCATTGTTTTCCCAAGTCTAAAGTATTGTTTTTGGATCATTTGAGGTCCGAATCCACTTCCGTCTTCATCCAATATTTGGGACATGCGTTCCTTATCACATAGGGGACATTATTGTGGAATTTAATTTAAATTTTCATAAGCGGGCACCCAGGGTGATTTTTGGACCCGATTTTCGGTCTGAAAGTTTGTGTAGCAATATGGGTATCATTATTCTCATCTTGACACCTAGTTTATGTTTATAATATCATGGCAGCAGTCTGAAGTTTCTCAGGGGAGATATGCTCTGGTCTTATAAATTATGCGCGCGTGTTTGACTTTCAGGTAGGTTACGACTTACCTACTTTTAGACTTTGCTCTTATAAGGTATTTATATGGTAGATTGCTAATTGTGGGTGGGTTATTGTGCTTTGAATACAATATTTTAGGTATTTAATTCTTATAGCTTATTTAGAGGCCTTAGAGTAGGATATCGATTGGGAATTCTTAGCTTAGGTCGTAGCTCCTTCCTAAATACTTGGCATAGTTTTCTTGGGTTTAGAATTCCTAGCCTTAACTTAGCTTAGGCCAGTGGTAGTTTGGGGGTGATTAGACTAGGAAGCCTTAGTATAGGATTAGGAAAGGATTTCGCGGTAGAGTAGCCTTTTTCTATTGTTTTATATTTACTTTTACCACTTTTCCCTCATTTTACTTTTTATTTTGGTATATTGTATATTGTGGGCCCAATGCGTTGGATGCGGGACACCAGGTCAGTATAAATCTTCTTTTTCTCCCTTAACTTATGGTTCATGGCTTGTTTTAGTACGACTTCATTTAGTGACTGGAGCAAGCATAGTTTTGACTTGTTGCTTGATTTAACCTAAGTTTTAAGTTAGTGGACCATTATAGGTTCTGGATTCTTTTAGGTTTGGGAGTTAGTGTGGCATTTTCTGAATAGCACTTACCTTAGGCTAGTCCCTTTGCTTTAGTGCATAGACCTTGGTTGTCTTATGTGTGTTATGTTTTGGCTTGGTTGTGCTCCTTGGCTGTTTATTCATACCTTAGCATGGCATATGGTTGACTTGATTTTCAAGATACTATTTTTGGTCAAAAAGAGGATTTATGAGAATATGTTGAACGACTTTGGCTTACTTAAAAGGGGAATTTGCTTTTTTTAGAAAGATGGATCTGATAAACTTGCATGCTTGAGGAGCACATATACAGGTTTTACTTTCTGCATTTATAGTTGAACCTAAGGGTGGCCTGCGGGGTGATTCGAGGATCCTATGGGGTAGCTCGCAAATCTGTTCCCAGTGTTGTCTATTTACTTTATGTATACGTAGTTGAACCTAAGGGTGGCCTGCGGGGTGATTCGGGGAGCCCACGGGGCGGCTTGTGAATCCGTTCCTCGAGGTTGTCTACTTTTACTGCATTGGCCACACATAGCATTGCACCCAACTCGTACCACATGTCATGGCATGTCTTTGCATCCCTTCTCTACCCATCAGGTCGATTGCTAGTTAGTATTGCATGTTGCTTGTATCCTTTGGGCTAGTGGAAACCAGTTGGATTCTGTGGTTATTGCTTGTACCTTCTGGGCTGAAAGGGGGTCCAATTGGGTTTACTTGTTGCCATTCGTATCTCCCGAGGTATGTATCATACATTTTCTCTATGGTATTTTAGTCGATTATATTTCTTGTTGAGTTATTCTCGTGTCTTATCGTAAATTGTCTAGCATTGGTAGGTTAACCTATTTCTGACCCTTCTTTTCTTACCTTTAGAATATTCTCATTTACTTATACTTATATCTTATTTGAGCTTAGTCGGCCTATGATGCCAACTGGGTACCGCATGGTTTTTGGTACTCATGCTACATTTCTGCATCTTTTTCTGATGTAGATCTTAGTGCGGGTTATCGTCGTTGATGCTTTCCTCTAGCAGTGTTGCTAATCGAAGATATCGGGTGAGCTCTTGGTGACCGGAGCTGATCTATCTCCTTCTTCTTTTTGACTAGTCTTTTGTTGTACCCTCGGAGACTGTTCTGTATTTATTATTCCTACCTAGCACATCTATGTTGTAGCAACTCTTGTACCGACTGATACCAGGTCTTGGGGGAAATCTTATATATTTTGTTCTCTCCTCTCCTCATCTATTTATGCTTGTTCAGTTATCTTTCAATTTTTTTTGCTGTACTTTTGCTTTTGTTTCACTCTCGGGTTAGCTTGTTACTTGCAGTTCCGGGCCAAGGGTTTAACTTATCTACTGGAGGGTTATAGTAAGTGCCATAACGACTAGAGAAATTGGTACATGCCAACTTTTTAAGGGAAAATCGAGTATATTTTATGAAGTATTGTTTTGAACTAAACTTGCATGCCTAAGGGAAAGTTCTCCGAGTGATTTTACTGGTACTTTAAACTTGCATGCCCGAGGAAAAGTATTCCGGGTGGTTTTACTGGTATTTTAAACTTGCATACCTGAGGAAAAGTGTTCCGAGTGGTTTTACTGGTATTTTAAACTTGCATGCCCTAGGGAAAGTGTTTCGGGTAGTTTTACTGCTTATCATCATGGCATGGTTATTGAGATCAGTGTTTTAAAAGGAATTCACGAGTCGAGCCTTGGCGCGAGGCATAGCCAAAATGCACTAAAGCATTGGAGGGAGACAAAAGTATCAAAAGGCGTACGCCTCACAATTTGGGGCGTTTGCCTAAGCGCGAAGCGAATGCTGAGGCGAACGCCCTTGGGCGTAAGCCCCCAAATTACTACCAATTAAAATATGTTTTTGCTATTAAGTCTCTAATTTAAGCCTAAATACTAAAATATTTAATTATTAAACTTAAATAATACTTAAATACTCAAAAGTAAAATAAAAATAGAAAATTTAAAACTCAAACTTTCATAAGCATATTTAATATTTACTTATAATGTAGTAGTTTTTTTGGGGACAAATTTATATTTTTGACATATAATAGTTTATTATATAAAAATTTGACTTATATATTGGACGTATTTGTGTTGTTTTGATTAGTTTTTTTAGCTGAAGTAGTTTTAGATATATCTTTCACTAATTTTAATTTTTTTTATAATTTTTATGTAATTTTACCACTTTTAGTGGTTTATCTATTTTAAAAATATTTATTTTAATTATACAAAATTTATAAAATATTAAAAATTAAAGGATCATGAGGCTTACGCCCCATCGCCTAGGGCCTTATGCCTCACCCCGTAACAGGTAAAATGCCTCGCCTCATGCCCCCGCCTTTTAAAACACTGATTGAGATACAATTCAGAATTAGTATACAGATTTTGCGACTCCCTCATGGGTCCTGCCTTTGCAATCTACATCTAGAGGAGGAGTATATGACACTTTTGGCACTTGGCACAAATCATATGGCATATCATGGCACGATTCCACCTTCATTACCCCAGTAGGTTGATTGTTAGTCATTATTATCTGATGTTTGCATCTTTCGGACTTATGGGGGGTTCACTTGGGTCTATGGTTTGCTGGTTGTATCTTTCAAGCTTATGAAGACTCGGTTAGGTTGTAGCTAGACTATTATACCTTACTTTACTTCACATTGCTTTACTTTTCATGTTTTACACCTTGCTCCGCTCTTTATTTTCTGCCTTATTATTTTCTAGCTATGACATGTACCCTTATACTAGCTCCCTCTTTATTTTCCCTGTAGTATATTCACATTTTTCTATACTTTTATCTTATTGAGCTCAATCGGCCTATGATGTCTACTGGGTACCGTGTATTTTGGTATTCATGCTATACTTCTGCATATTTTTCTCTGATGCAGACCCTAGCATGAGTTATCACCGCTGACGCTGTCTTGGTGTGGATTTATTATTTCGGAGATCTAGGGTGAGACAACATAAGGAGCTGACTTGTCTCCTTCAACTTTGGGGTTAGTCCTCTTTTTTGTATATTCAGAGACTATCATGTATATTTATATCTATCTAGTACTTCTTATGTTGTAGCAGATTTTGTACCGACTGATACCAGGTTTTGGGGGTTTCCTATATGACTTTTTTCCTTATTTCCGCATTATTTTATTCTCTGCTCTTATTTTTCTCTATCGTGAATCTTCTTGTTCCATTTTTAAGTTGTGTCTCGTGTTATCCCACTACTCGCTGTTCTGGGCTAAGAGTTTCGGCTTACCTACTAGTGGGAGGTAGTAGGTGCTATCACAACCTGAGAAATCTCGTCGTGATAAGGTATTTTCATGGAATGAATATTGCACTTTGGGATGATTGGTGGTTGTGTTTGGATGTCCATCTGGTTGATGAACTGCTGTATTTTTCTTGCCAAAATATGTTGTATTTTAAAGCTGAAAGATGTTACATTCTTAAGACCAAATGTCTACTGTATTTTGGACATTTTTCCTTTAGGTTGAAAATGAGTTGTATACTTGAGAAAGGTTGGTTTGATTGCGGCTATTTTGTTGTTGTATTTTGAGGCTATGTTGCACTTCTTGGCCAAATAGTTGTTGTCATGATTATTGCAATTTAGGCAGATTTGAGGGTAAGTAGTTTTTAAGTTTTGGGCATATTATCTATTACGTTCGAAGCCAAATGACTGTCGTGTTAAGGAAAATTTGATGCTAAATAGATGCTACATTTTTACCACACCTCTGTTGTATTTTGGGATCAATTTATGACTACATGTTGATACGAATCATTAGTGCATTACTGCTGCATTATCTATCTCATCTGTGGCATTTTGGGCTAATTTATGGCTTCTTGTTGATGAAAACAGTTGTTGCAACTGTGTTGTTAAATGGATGGATGCTGTGAACATTTATTGCATTTCTAAGGTCATTAATTGCTGCCTTTTGAAGGCAAATTGTTGCTAAACTTGAGGCAAAATAGTGGTTGCATTTTAGGTATATCTAAGGGTAAATAATTGCTGCGTTGTGGAAATTTTGAGGTTATCAAATATTGCACTCTGGGTATAACTAACTACTTCTTTTGAAGGTGGATAAATCATATGTTGCACTTTAGGCCAGATGTCATGTGATTGCAGAGCTAACTGTAATACCCCAGAAATCCTAAGCCTAGAACCAACTCAAAATCCTAAGTATGAAACTGTTCAGGCGTCAGACAGGATCCACGAGTCGTGAAACAGTCCATGAGTCGTGGACTGAGCCCGTGGAATCAGATCAGAGAATAGATAATTTGGTCTGAGAACCATGACCAGTGTCTACATATCGTGGATTTATCCACGACCCGTGGATTGGGTCCATGGAACTCAAACCTGAGGCCTACCATTTCTCTGAGAACCATGAACTGGTTCTACGGACCATGGAATGATCCACGAGTCGTGAACCCGGTTCATAGAAATCAGACCGGTGGCTCGACAAAAGGCCAGAAACCACGATAGGGTTTTTACAGGTCATAGAAGCATCTACGGACCGTAGAACCTGTCTGTGGAACCCAAGTCGCAATTTTTCCAGCTGATTTCTTTTATTTTCCCAGGGGTGTTTTGGACTTTTCATATCTCTTCTAATACCTAAGCTATGTCATTTTGCTTAGTCTAAGCCTAATTAATAAGTTAAAAACTACCTAAATCTCCCATTCTCCTTAAAATTATCTGACACTTAGAAAAATAGAGAAAAGAAGCGATGGTTTCTATCAAGAACAAGCAAGAGGTTTTCTTCAAGCTCAGCCCCAAAAACCCAAAGGTTTTACCGTAGAACCTTCTTCCAGGTATGAGGAATTTCATCAATGGATCCCTTTCACCCATTGAGTCCCTAGATTCAATCTGGTTCTTCAGTTTTCAAGTAGTTCTTCAGACCTTGAGTTTCTAAATTCTATGCAATTAGTGTATTTTACTATCCATGACGATATATAGGATTCCTCATATATCCTTGGAAACCCACGATAGTTATCTACTCAGATTTCTTATAGCCCTATCATGTGTAATTTCAGTATCATCAGTTCATGTATGCTAAACAGATATTGTAGTCAGTTATGTTTCAGAATTAGAATGCTATTAGTTTTCAGTATTAGTATATTGCATTCTTAGGTGATTATCAGTATTTGAGCTATCCAGTATTTTAGTTTCATTCATTGGTTTACATTCCGTTGGGAGTAGGCTTAGTACGAGCGGACAAAGGGATGAATGCTCTGTTGTCAGAATAGGCTGAGACCTTTAGTACAAATCCCTAAGTCCCAGAATTATGGTGCCACCATAGGTATTAAAGGGGTCAGCTGTCAGATTAGGTTGGGCACACTTGTCCCTTCTGAACATCAATTTAGTGGATCCACGTCAGATTAGTTTGTACCCTTGGCAAGGTATGAACACCCTTCCAGCCAGGGTTACAGGTTGGCCCCATAGTTAGCTCTGCTTGGATATGTCAGTTAATAGTAGCTCTCACGGTTTAGATTCATTACTTGCCTTGACCTTGCATTCAGTCTTTCAGTTATTCAGTTCAGCATATTACAGTACATGATTTAATACTCAGTCATTGCATCCAATTTATCTCTCAGTTCATGCTTCAATATATATTCTCTTGTTCAGTATTCATGTTTTACAACTTTTTATATATTTCGCATGCTCAGTACATCCGGAGTATTGACGCATACTTTTGTGCTACATCTTATCATGATATAGGTTCAGTCGCTCAGTATCCAGACCGCGCTTAGTGCGACTTTTCAATCCTTACTCAGCAGCTCAGTAGTGAGTCCTTATGGTTCGAGGACAATAGTTATGCTTACTCATTTCAGTTTTATATTTCAGTTTTTTTCAGACTTTTAGAGTTAGTTGGGGGATTTTCCCAATAACTTGCTTCAGTTTGAGGCTTTCAGACATAGAACTAGAATCAGCATTTGGATTATCATTTTTTTACTAGTTTAGCTTCTGCACAAATTGTATTTGATTTAAGCATGCCTAGATATGCCAGACTATGGGTTAGCTTGGGTTTAGTCGTGACACTAGGCACCGTATTGCGTCTAGGGGATAGCCTCGAGGTGTGACACTAACAACCCAGATTCATCTTTTACACTTCGGTATTTATATTTGTATCTTCACATATCTTGATACTAAAATTTATTTATGTATTGCTTAACTAGAAGAAACTCCAACATAATGTGAATTCGAGTTGCTAATTTTTTTTTTAAATCTTTCTTTAAAAACGACATCTACTCCTTTACAAAACTAACCTAAAATTATAAGTTAATTTATGAGTTGAATTAATGAAATAATGAAGTGCTATTAAATGATTTCAAATGAGCCATCCTTTTAACATTCTTTTCAAACAAACTATTTTATAGCCATAAATTTGTTTTAAATTCGCTGATCAACCAGTTGCGGATCTCCTGAAGTGCTTAATACCTTCGTCAATAAATGACCTAACCTCTTACCCTTTATCTGATTTTAAATAAAGGTATTTTTAAAAATACCTTTAAATATTAGTATCATGATTCTTAAAATTAGGCAGCGACTCTTTTACTTTTCAAAACAACCAGGATAAGTTATGAAAAGTTTTGATTAAGTTCAAAAACGATCATAACATGATGACGACTCTACTAGTAATTATTCTAGGTTCTAACCAAAAAGATTTTTTTTTGTTTGGCTAACATTTATTTATAAATATATATCACTTTACGTAATTATATGTTTAAATTTCAAATTATTCTTGTCATAGTTTTTATGGCATGATTCTGCCAAATGACATATATTTTATTTATCTTTAGAAGGACATTTAGCGATCCTGCATCCGCTTTTCATATATAACCCTTTTTCAGAATGTGTGACAATTTATTAATTCATTATGCATCTAATGGTTGCCATAGTTTCAACTCAAGTTGTTTATTGGGCCCCCGGTCTTTCAAAAAACCCACCCTAGTCTACTAGGTTAGAGATAAAATAAATTTCTCTTTTAAGTAGCCTAAGATAGCCCAATACACCAGGCATATTGAGCCTATTAGAAGATCATCTTCCGTATAATTGGCCCATGGCCAATAAAAGATAATCATCCAATTATTTGTTAAATTTAAAGAATTTGTATGCCAAGTTGTACGAACCATTGTCCCTCGGGTTTGAGAATTTATTATTTTATAGATAGTTTTTTTATTATAATCAAATGAAAATCTTCATCCGAAAGGCATCGAAAATGTCAAGAAATCCATGAATGGAGGAGATATAAGGTAATTTAGTTTAGGATTGTTCCATTGCATGATACTGATATTATTTATTTTCCTTTCCCTTATTGTGTATCTCCATTTGGTTCATTCATAAAATTTTGTATAAATATGTATTTGGGAAATTGGAGCGTCATACAAATGACATATTCATCCTTCAAACATCAGGCTTACCTTTGGCTTAAAAGGTCCTACACACACATATTAAGAGGCGTTATATATTGTTTATGTACTAAGTGCTACATAATTTGCTTTGTCCGTTCTTATTTTACTAGTGTGCTTAAATGCATATTTTTGCTTTAAACATGATTAGCCCATTATTCCACTCCAAAGTATTAGAACATCATTAGGCATATAAATTCAAAATTTGAGCTTTCCTAATATACTTTCAAAGTCCATCCAAAAGCATTCAGGTAGTCAAAACCCTACACTATTAAAATATATTCCCAAGTTTTTCAAAAAAAATTATCAGGTCATTGTATAATTTACTTTCCAAAATCTAATTATAGCTAGATTAACCAAATACTCCATCAGTTTAGAATCAATCATAACCATAGGATTTTGTACTTTCAAAGAACTTTCCAAATTCACTTTCCAGATACCACCTTATGTTGAATCTTCGAACATTCATACCTTTCTTCGAATCACATAGTTCACTTTGTTCAATTTCTTTTTCTTTCCTAAAAACCTTAGAGTCCGTCGAATGGTCAAAATTTTGTCATTTTATTTAAAGTCTACCCATTCTTTGAATCTTGAATATGTCTGTTTAAGCAAAACAAATATTATTTACTTTATATATTATCTTTGATTAACTACTATGATCAACGAACTTACACTTTCACCTTGAGTTTTTCTTTTCGTTTTAGAGGTCTATTTTTGTTATTAATCAAACTTGCTCACTTCAAAAAAATCAAAGCAAAATAGTTTCAAGTACTCACTGGTTGAACATTCACATTTTACATAGTCTAAGGCCAAGAAAATGATTACAGACTAACACTTCCTACTTGGGCTAGCAAAAAAACTCGATCCAAAATGGACCCGAGTCTAATCAGCATAGTCACATCATCCAAACCAATCCTCACTTTGTTTGTCGCAATCGACTCTAGCACTTCACAGGATTAGAAACAACCTCGGAGGTCATAGCTCATCTAGATTGGCAAATTGTTGAACTAAGCCACATAGTGATTCAGACCAAAGCAGATTCTCATACCCCCACTAAACATGACCCCATCTCTTGATGTTAGCCAAAAAAGGCCCATATCACCTTCATTTTCAATCTTAGAGAACTTTGACCAGGGAGATCATTTCACCACTTCTCAACAAATTCAAAATGCTTCGTCACTCGTCCAACTCAAAATGTTCCTCTTCTGTATACATTTTCTACTCCAAAATCTCAGAATGTATCATTAACACACAACACTTCGCCAGTGTACACTTATGCCACTGATCCACCTGTGACTCAAACCCAAGGGCTATGTTGTCTAGATACCGATCACTATGTTGAAATTAAAAATGATACAAGAACTAGTTAATGATGAAATGGTGAACATGAAGCTTAAAAATCTAGAAGATGCAATGAGAGGTATGTTCGAGATCGATAGTCACCAAATCCTGAGGTGGAGTTGCCACCAGGTTACAAGATTCTAAAGTTTAAAACAGTTTAATGGGTTGGGAAATCCTTTGTTCCATTTGAAAGTCTATTGCAAAAAAATTGAGTGGTGTGAGAAAGAATGAAAGGAGAAGAATCAAACTATTTAATCAAAGTTTGAGTGGAAAAGCTTTAGAGTGGTACTCTAAAAAGATGCCACCAAATGGCGTACTTGGGATGATTTGACAAATAATTTTTTGGATCATAAAAATGTTGAGATCGCCCCTAGCAGAATCTCAATTACAAAACTAAATTTGAAATCAACTGAATCTTTATGAAAATATACTATATGTTGGAGGCAAAAAGCATCTAGGGTACACCCACTTATGGATGAAGCAGAGATGATCACTTACTTCATTTAGGCACATAACTCAGATTACTATTAACAAATGGTGACAATGGGTGGAAAAACCTTTGTTGAAGTTATCAAAGATAAAGAAATGATTGAAGATGGCCTTAAGACGGGGAGAATAACAAGTTTGACAGTAGTACAACTCAATAGTAAATCCCTCTAAACTGGCTCCATCAGAAGTTGAAAGAAAAAGGAGAAAAAAGTTATGGTAGTGATAACTCAAGGAGGTACATCATATCACCACCAACAAACTCCACAATATCAGTCCAACTCTAAATATGCTCAGGATTCTTCATATCCATACTATCCTAGTTGACCATATCTTCTATACAACACACAACCAATACATCATTCTCCACAACCACCACAAAATCTCAAAACAATGCACCTCATCCCAACTTTGAAAGGAAACCTCCCAAGGTCATCATACCATGTCACGACCCAAATGGTCGTGAATGGCACTCACACTAACCCTCCGATGGGAGAACCATCTAACCACCAAACCTTGACCTTTATACTTAACCAAATTTTAAAATAAAAAGAAACTTAAACCAAAATAAAAGTCAAAAAATGATATAGATAAGTGCAAAATATGTATACTTAATTTTGTTATATGCAGGAAACGGAGAATTGGATCTGCTGTGGATTTAAACTTGAGTTTGGCATAGCATAAAGCCTATGACTAGGTAAGAAATTTTTATCATCTACCAACACATGACAACACATGATTTTGATAACTTGCTCGTGACTTTTAGAATTAAAGTGTGCAGTAATTGATATTT
Organism: Jaltomata sinuosa; assembly: GCA_003996215.1. Taxonomy (NCBI): domain Eukaryota; kingdom Viridiplantae; phylum Streptophyta; class Magnoliopsida; order Solanales; family Solanaceae; genus Jaltomata; species Jaltomata sinuosa. The sequence goes on along the minus strand of QJPP01002516.1, from coordinate 294,810 downwards.
TTGTATATTGAAACATCTAACTTTAATGTTGGATTTTTAGGAACTTAAATGTTCCATCCAAGGATTGGATGGATTTACCTAGGTATTGTCAAGAGTATAGTGATGGTGTTGACTCTTTCTTAGATTTTGCTTACACTTATGGAGAGCCTCAAGGTAAAGAAATTCAGTGTCCATGTTATCAGTGTGCCAATGTCTGTTGGACTGAAAGGAATGTAGTGTATAATCATCTAATAGACCACAGATTTGTTAAAAATTATAAAAGATGGATCAATCATGGGGAATGGGAAATTCAGTTGGATATTGAAGATCATATGGATGACTCATGTGATGACATTGATGGATTGTTGAATGATCAATTTAGATATGTTGCACAAGCTGAAGGAGTTTATGAAGGTCCAAATGAAGATGCCAAGAAATTCTATAACTTAGTTGAAGAGGCAAACCAAGAACTATATCCCGATTGTAAAGGATTCTCTAGATTATCATTCACAATCCATTTGTATTTGTTGAAGTGTCTACATGGATGGAGCAATGAATCATTCACGTCTCTTTTAGAGTTATTAAAAGAGTCCATGCCTGAGTGGAACATTCCTCTGTCCTACTATAAAACCAAGTCTATGGTTAAGGATCTCGGTCTTGACTATGAGAAAATTGATGCATGTCCTAATGATTGCATGTTATTTAAGAATGATCATTAAGATGATGAATTTTGTCATGTTTGTGGAGCTTCTCGATATATTAAACCTACTGAAATGGACAGTGAGGTTGTTGAGACTTCTAAAGAACCTCATCGTATTTTAGCAAAAATTTTGAGACACTTGCCACTAATTCCAAGACTCAAAAGGTTATTTATGTGCTCAAAGACAGCAGATTCATTGAGGTGGAATGACGAGGAGCGTTCTAAAGATGGAAAGTTAAGGCATCCTACTGATGGCCAAGCTTGTAAAAGGTTTGATAGCTTGTATCCAAATTTCGCACTGGATTCTCGTAATTTGAGATTTGGCTTGGCAAGTGATGGATTCAATCCATTTTGGACCATGAGTATATCTCATAGTACATGACCAGTTATATTAATGGTGTATAATTTACCACCTTGAATGTGCATGAAACCAGAATACTTTATGCTTTCTTTACTTATTCCTGGGCCTCGATCACCTGGAAATGACATTGATATTTATTTATAGCCATTGGTTGATGAGTTAAATTTTTTGTGGAATTCTGGAGTTTAAACATATGATGCTTCAAGAAATCAAACATTTCAAATGCGAGCGACTCTTATGTGGACAATCAGTGACTTCCCTGCATATGCTATGTTATCTGGTTGGAGTACAAAAGGAAAGATGGTCTGCCCTTGTTGTAAATATAGTACTATTTTTTCCTATCTGAAACATAGTAGAAAGATGTGTTATATGGATCATCGTGTTTTCCTACCCATGAATCATCCGTGAAGATCTAACAAAAGATCTTTTAATGGAAAAACAGAATTTAGACCTCCTCCTCCTTTGTTAAATGGAACTGATGTGCTTAATATCTTACAAAATATGAGCAATGCATTTGGGAAGAGGAGAAAGAGATCAAATGATGGCCCGTGAAAAAAAGGTCAATCTTTTTTGAATTACCTTATTGGGAGCACAACCTCTTACCCCATAACCTTGATGTAATGCACATAGAGAAGAACATAGTTGATAATGTAATTGGAACCCTTTTGGATATTTCTGGAAAAACAAAGGATCATACAAAGGCTCGTTATGATTTGAAAGAGATGGGAATTAGAAAGAACCTTCATCCAAAAGATACAGAGGATGGCAAGAGAACAAAAATTGCAAAAGCATGCTTCTCAATGACTAATGGAGAGAAATCAATTTTCTGTGGAGTCCTAAAGACAGCAAAGCTACCTGATGGTAGTGCCTTTCACATATCGAGGTGTGTGCAACTAGATGAAGGAAAAATATTTGGTTATAAGACCCATGATGCTCATTTCATGTTATATTACTTGTTGCCAATACCAATTAAAAGCATCCTTCCTGATCATGTTGTTATTGCTTTGATTCGTCTGAGTTCCTTCTTCCGTCGTTTATGTCAAAAAGTTATCACACTGGAGGAAATAGATTGCTTAGAAGTTGAGATCAAAGAAACAATAAATCAGTTAGAGCAAATTTTTCCTCCTGCATTTTTTGATATAATAATTCATTTGCCTATTCATTTGGCAAATGAGGTTAGATTAGGAGGTCCAGTTCAGAATTGATGGATGTATCCCTCTGAAGGAGATATGTGTACATTCAAATTGTATGTCCGCAACAGAAATCGTGTAGAAGGATCTATAGCAGAGGCATATCTGGTTGAAGAGTGTTTAACTTTATGCTCTAGATATTTACATGGGAGCGTATGCACCAGATTTAATAGAAGACCCCGAAATGATGATGAACGTGGCTCGGGTGATGCTCAAACTTGCAGTTTGTTTCCTAACAGTGGTTTTACTTTAGGAGCAAAGGAAGTTGTTGGCACTATTTTGGATAACAAGTCATTAAATCAGGCGCATGCATACTTATTGGCCAATTGTGATGAAGTTCAAGAGTATATTAGGTACTTTAATCACTTATAGTATTTCCTTTGTACTTCCAGTTTTCAACTTATTTTATTTATTGTTCTAACAAATTAAAATGCTTATTGTGCAGAGAGCATGAACTTAAGGTCAATAATCAGCCGCAAAGATCTAAGTGGAGCAAGGCTAAGAATTATAGTCAAATCTTCGCTCAATGGTTTGAAACTTGTGTTTTGCAAGAGGATGTGCCTGATATTATAAAAGAATTGGCTAGAGGACCAAATTCAGTTGCTAAAAGATATTCTGGGTATCTTATTAATGGATACAGATTTTGTACTAACATCATGATGCAATGCGTAAAACCCAAAATAGTGGTGTTACATTAGCTGCCTCAACCACAAGCTTTGCAAGCTCAAAAGATAAAAATCCAGTTGATGCAGATTTGGCTTATTATGGTAGAATAGTTGATATAGTTGAGTTAGACTATTATGGACATTTAAAGGTTGTTTTATTTAAGTGCGACTGGTATGAGGTTGAAAAAGATATGTATGGTCTTACTTACGTCTACGTTAACAAGAAATGCTCTCTGGATGAGCCTTTTGTGCTAGCATATCAAGTGCATCAGTGTTTCTATGTTCAAGATCCATATGATCAAGATAAACACTATGTTATGAAGACTATTTCGAGAGACTTGTTTAACGTAAGTGATCAGGTTGAACAAAGTTATGAAAATGAGCCTTCTGAACATTTGATGGGCCCATCTATACCAGATGATGATGGTGAAGTTGTCTTAATAAGAAATGATGTACCAAAAATAATTATTGAAGTGGATGATGTGGCTACTAAAGGATTTCTTGCTCAACAACTTGAAGTTGAGTATAATGGTGAATCTGAAGCCGAGTCTGAAGTCGAGTCTGAAGATGAGTTTGAAGACGAGTTTGAAGATGAGTTTGAAGACGAGTCCGAATAAGAGCCCAAAACTGATTTTGATGATGAACCATGACCTAATTATTTTGTTGTTAACCGATAGTGTTAGCTTACACTTTCTGTTATTTCATTGTTTGTTGGTACAAAAACCTTTAGCTATCTAATATACAGAAACACATATGAGATTGGCAATCTTTATGTATCTTGCTGGCTTCTGTTTTGTGCCTGATTATTATTTTGTTAATGACCTATAATTCTAGCTTACTCTTCTGTGTGCTTGATTATTATTCTTATTTACAAACTGCACTTGTTACTTAAATACCTATTTTTTCTATTTTCAGGTAATGGTCATCCTAAGAAGGTGTGCGGACTAATCATATTTGAGGCAGCACAGTGACACTAAATAGGTATGCCATCACTTTCTTATATCTCAGTAATGTGAACACTGAGTTTGTCATGACTTTGCAGGTAGTTTTAACTGCTGTAGAAGTAGTCTCTTCGGTCAGAAATTTCTTCTTTGGAGTAAAGAGAAGCTCATTTAAAAGTTAAGTATGTTTTGATGCTCTCACATTATTTCTTGTTCACCTCTTTTTTAGTGTTTCTTTAAACACAATTATATTTTGTGTGATTGCATCTTTAATGTGTTCGTACCTTGATTTATTGCATGTGGCATGTAGAAAGGTTCCAATATAGTTTGCAAGTTAATACAGTTTTGTATTTCTAGGTCATATAGTCCTCATTAGGATGCTTTTTAAATGTAGGGATGTTTTTAATATGGTGTAATTAGTTATTGTCATACCTCTTGCATAAGATAGTTGGAGGACTTTTTTCATCTCTTTAGAGGTAGATTATCAGTGTAATATGAAGTATGAACACATCCATAGATCTAAAGAGGATGCATCGTGAGTGCTTCTTCACGTAGATTACTTCTCTGGCTAGCTGTTCTAACTGTCTCTCATTCTTCTCAAATGTTCTGCGATAATTGATGTGTTTTTAAGCAACGCGGATTTTGTTAGATTTCTATTATAATTTGATGTGTTTTTTGTTTCTATTGTAGAGTTGAAGTCACTGAAAGAGTAGAATACATAAAGATTAGAAGAAGGTGAGAAGAATGGATCAAAGCACCGAACCCGAATAAAGCTCAAAGTCCTATGAAGGATATGATATCTAATGTTCAATACCGATCAAGTACATAATTGGCGAAGCAATATAAGATTAAGAGAGAACAACTTGCAAAAGAACACAATGATAAAACTAGGAAAGTGTAGGCACCAATGGCGCATAAAAGAAAGAATTATGAGGAGTTTGTTCCACAACAAGGGAAGAGTAAATTTCCTGGGCACAAGCCAATGATCCAATTGTCCTCAAGGCAAGAGATTAATACTTCACAGATGATTATAGGAAAAGGACAAAATACACAGAGGTTATTTCAATCTCAAATTGGAGAGTCCATTCAAAAGAAAGGAATAGAATTACCTATGCACAACCTCATGTTCCAAGCGTCTTCAAAGGTAGATGTTAATACTTCAAATATCATTGGAAAGCACAAGTTGATGAAAAGAAAAAACATGTTATTCAAGAGCTTCAAAACTGCAAAGAGGTGAAGAGGAAGTCAGTCCTACCAGCGACTAGTCTTGATCAGTTTCTAGAAAAATAAGAGATCCATGTAGATGATGAAAAATAACATGATATTCACACAATAACTAATCTGCCAGCTTCTTTAGTTGATGAACATAATAAAGGATTAGATGATCTTGCGAAACAAGTAGAAATTGGTGAGGATGGGTGTGCTAGAGATGAGGATATGGACATTGATTGTATTAGAAATGGTATGTCTTAAGCTTTTTAAGTTTATTACTCATTTTAATTTTTCTTATTTCTTGGCTATTACATCAATGATTTTTTCTTATTTCTTGGCTATTACATCAATCTAGGGACATCGGAGAAGAAAAAAGTTCGAGGACAAACAACATATAAGAATATTCACACAAGAAATTTAGATGAAAGAGAGGAGGTGATATTTTATAAAGTACAAGCAGTGGGACGACTTGGCAAGACAGTTTCCAATTTAAGAAACTTCATAGGAACAATTATAAGGAATCCTAGATTTATCACCTTGATGTACACTAGTTGGCATGTTGTGCTAAAGGAAAATAAAAAATGCATGTGGGACTACTTCAATGTAAGAAAAATCAATATTTGAGATTGTATATTTATTGTATGTTTATTACTAACTCAAGCTAAATATATTTTATTTTGCATAGTCAAAGTTCCTAATTCCAACAGAAGGAGAGAAGTGGGTGATGGAGGGCCTTCGTGATGCTTGGAGGCAACGCAAAAGAAGTATTAAATGGAGATGTTTTAATAAGAAACTTAGTGATGAAGAAATGCTAGAAAAATGTCCCAATGACCTGCCAGAAGTTCAATTGCGCCAGTTGTTCCAGTATTGGAAACATCCAATTGTTCAAGTGAGACTATAACAGTGCATTTCTACTCGTGTACATATCTTGCATCATTTTTATTCTTTTTTTTATTTATAAATTAATATGTCTCTTTTTATCAAATTTTAGGCCTTGAGCGAGGTAAATTCTCAAAATAGAAAAAAATAAAAGTGGAGGCATCGAATGAGACCTATTAGTTTTGCAAGAGTACACATGGCATTGGTAATATTTAGTATACACTATGAAAAATCTGACTTTTTCATTTTTTTGTACTTTATCAGAATGTATTGGTGTATGTTTTAACTTTATTTTGATATAATTTATAGCGTGCAACCAAAAAAAACAACGAGGAACTATCACAGTCTGAAATGTTTATTGCAACTCGTACAGACAGGGAAAGAAGTTCAAGCAAATAGTAAAATTGCAATAGTAAGTCATTTTTGTGCTACATTCTTCTTTTCCTATTTATTTTTTTTCTTCTTATTTGCTGGACTGTTTGCTGGAAGGGGATAATTTTTTTTTCAATTCTTGATTAAAGTCACTGCATTGTTTGCTGGGGGAGGATGTGATTTTTTTAAGAAGATCCATGTGTATACTATAATCACTGTCATAGTCCCTTTGTGTTGGTTGAGATGATAGAAGATCTTAACATTAGTGACCAAATTTCTAAACTTTTACTTGGTCTGACTCTGTGTGATATCATTAGACTTGTTACATATTTAAATTCAGCTATCTGTGTAGCTTGTGTATCTTTCTTTTGTTTGGTCAGTCTCTATGAGAATTTTTGTATTTACATATGTTGTTTACAGAACTTTTTTTACACAGGCTGAACTTCAGAATCATCAAAATTCTGGGGAAACAACGGATGATGCATTCAAGGCAGTATTTGGAAAGGAGCAACATGGTTGACTTAGATGCTATGGTAGATCAGTGACATCAAGTTCTCTGAAAAGAGATGATGAAATGAATAAACTTAAACAAAAGCATGCCAATGAAGTCACTTCTCTTAAGGAAGAACTGTGTGAAATGAGAGAAGAAATGCGATATTTTTTTAGTCAATTGGTGCAAAACAATCCTGGATTAAATGTTCAAGATATATCAGGGTGTGCTGGATCTAACCTTCCTTCACCTGTTGATGCAAGCAGTGCACAAGCTATAAGAAGGCAAAATCTACCAAATTCTTCTAGCTCAGCTCAGGCTTCGATTTCTGCAAAGGTACTTTATATTTCACATTCACAATAAACTTAAATCCTGAATTTTAAATGTCAAAGAGGGTGCAACACTACTGGTGATTTATTAGGATTTTAGTATTTCTATTAATGTAGGCAGTTGAATATCTTTCTTTTCTAACTGGTATGACTGGTAGCTTTCTTGGCATGACTTTCGAACCTCTTGAGAAGGGCCATTTATTTCTAATTTGATCATATTTCTTGACGTTCATATTCTACAACATGAACTATAGGTGTATGATTCTTTCAAGATTTAATTGACATGTTTTTTAGAAACTCTATAAAGGGTAAAGAAATAGAGTAAATCATAGTTTGTTATGCGTTGACTGGACAATTAAGTTGTGTGGAGTCCATTTGTCTTGTTGTTTATCTTGATTTTATGTTACTTTTCTTAGCTGGATAGATTTGATATTTTATGGATAAAATTTTGCTATTTATGATCTTTTTAAGTGAGTCTAATTTCATGTCTAGTAACATACTGAATACTTTCTGACTGTTGTTCTATTTGTGGCTAGAGAAACCATATTGGTCCTATTGGGTGAAATATGTAATATGAAAGAATTTATTACCCTTATTTGAAAAAAAGGCCTAACTTAAATTTGTTTTAACTATAATTTCCTTTGTATATGGGCTGAATAAAAAGATGAAGTGATATTCTAAGTGTTTTGGAAAGTATGCATGTGAAACGAGATCACTTAAACATTTCACTTAAGCTTGGAAATAATAGTTACTGTAGTTGTGAAAAGTTTCAGTTGATAAGTCAAGCTTCTTCTAATGCTTAATTCAGATTTGTTTTTTAACTGCTTGGTCACTGATATCTTATAAACTGTAAGTAATATTGCAGGTTATTGCTTTAGGTATTTTCTGGAAATAATGTACTGAATTTTGAAATTATACTGTTGTTGGTTTAGCGAGTTGATGAAAATTGAAAAGAAATACTTTTGGTCAAAATTATTTTTTGTTGCTATTATGCTTCAGTATTTACATCTGTGATTTCACTGTCTTTGAGAAGGATTCTAGGAGATGCCTCAGAAAAAAAGATGAATTACTATCTGTTTTTGGTTTGTGGATATGTTTCACTGCTTACTTCTCTGGGAAAAACACAAAACCCAGATTGAGTTGATGCTGTTGGTTCAGTGATGTTGATGTATTTGGTATTTTAGTTGTAGTTATGACTATTGAGTTTTCTAATTTTTATGTGCTTTCATAGGATGATTAACCATAACTAGTGTTGAACATGATTTTTTTCTAACTTTTAATTTCATTTTGAATGTGTAGGAAAATGCCGGTGGTCAAATTTGAATAGTGGCTAAAAGTTAGCTCGACCTATTGAAGTGAATGATAAAGAGTTTTTGAACTATTTTGATAAATGTTTGAATACATTTTGTACCTTGAATTTATTTAACACAGATCTTGAATATATTTCTTTCTAAGCATGTGTAGTACATTTGAATACATTGTTATTTTGGAAGTTTATTGCAAATCTCTATATATTGCTTTCTAAGTCATTTTGGTAATTAGAGAATTTATTTAGCACCGATCATTTATATATGTATGTGTGTGTATGTGTGTATATATATATATATATAAATATATATATATATATAATAATGTGAGATTAGTGAGTTATATGCAAACCAAAAACATTATTTTCTAATTAGAATTTCTAGCTATAAAATTCTAGAAAATGTCCCACACTTCAAAAGTGTGGCTATAGGAATGTCAATGGTGTGCATGTATATAAGAAAAGATTACACTTTATAAGTGTTATTGTAGAAGAGGTATAAAAGGCTGCACTTTGAAAGCGTGGCCAATAACAAGCTAAGACCACGCTTTCAATGTGTAGAATTATCAAATATACATGTTGCCAATGGGATGCTTCAAAGTGTGGCCTTTGTAACTCTTAGGCCACGCTTTTTAGGCGTAGCTGCTATGGCCACACTTAAAAGGTGTGGTCTCAAGTCAATGGTTACGCTCTTTTAGCCCACCCCCGAAAAAGCATGGCCTAAAGGCCAAAAGCGTAGCCTTTGATCAAAGGTCACACTTTTTGCTACTTTAGGCCACACTTTACAAGGGTGGACAAAAGATAAAAATGTTGTAGTGATTACCCATAACGATGGACTCGGTCGTTACAACAGATACCAATTTACCCATCATTCATCCCCGAACGATCAAGCCCGCAATTACAAAAATAAATGAAGGAAAGTGTAGTACATGAATCCTCAAACAAGTGAGGGTACTTGTCCCACATGTCCTTATCGGTTTCCCAAGTGGCTTCCTCAATAAGATTATGCTTCCACTAAACTTTTACCATATTGGTCACCTTTGTCCTCAATTTTTGGACATCCCGAGCAGAATCAAAATTGGTTCCTCTTCATAGCGAAGATCCTTATCAAAAAGTACCTCATCCCACTTGATGATGTAATTCCCATCCCCATGGTATCTCTTAAGCATGGATAAATGGAATACCGGATGGATACTCGACAAACTAGGCGGCAGTGCTAACTTGTAAGCCACTGGCCCCACAATCTCGAGAACCTCAAATGGACCGATGAACCGAGGGCTGAGCTTGCCCTTCTTACCGAGCCTCATAACTCCCTTCATTGGTGACACTTTAAACAACACCCATTCACCAACCTGAAATTCTATGTTCTGGACCTTGCGATCCGCATATTCCTTCTGCCTGCTTTGGGCAGCTAGCAATTTGGTCTGAATGCCTCTTACCTTTTCCTGCGCTTCCCTTACCAATTCCATGCCCATAGGCTTTACATCGCCGTCCTCAAACCATCCAACCGGTGATCTACAACCCCTCCTATACAATGCCTCGAATGGGGCCATGTCGATACTGTAGTGGTAGCTATTGTTGTACGAGAACTCACACAATGGTAGAAACTGGTCCCAATGACCCTCGAAGTCCATCACACATGCTCTCAACAAGTCCTCCAATACCTGGATAGTCCTCTCTGACTGACCATCAGTCTGAGGATGGAAGGTTGTACTAAAGGTGAGTTGTGTACCCAACTCTTCATGCAACTTACCCCAAAACCTAAAGGTGAACTATGTACCCCTGTCTGAAATGATGAACAGTGGCACCCCATGCAAACTCACAATCTCCTTCACGTATATCTTAGCCAATTGCTGCGAATTGTAATCTACCTTGACCGGAATGAAATGTGCGGACTTGGTCAACCTGTCAACAATGACACAAATTAAGGCATACTTCCCCAACGTCTTGGGAAGACCCACCATGAAATCCATAGCTATCCTCGCCCACTTCCACTCTGGAATTGGCATTCTCTAAAGTAGTCTTGTAGGTCTCTGATGCTCATATTTTACATGCTAACAGTTCTGACACTTGGACACAAAATCCACTATGTCCTTTTTCATCCCGGGCCACCAGTAACGCTGCCTCAAGTTCCTATACATTTGGTCACACCCGGATGAATTGAGTACTGCGAACTGTGATCTTCTGCCAAGATTTTCTGAATTATATCATTAACCCGAGGAACAGAAATCCTCTCTCTGAAATTTAGTATTCCACCAGAGACTAGCATGATGTCCCTGGATTCCCTGGATATTACCTTACCCCGGAGATTACTCAGTTTTGGATCCTGAAACTGCTTGGCCTATATCTCCTCTTTGAAGGTGGCCTTGACCTCAAAGCTGGCCAATAGCCCACCTTATTTTGAAATACCCAAGTGCATGAACTTGGACTCCAACGCCTGAACTTCCCTTGCTAGTGGTCGTTTGGACACCTCCAAACAAGCAAAATTGCCCATGCTAACTGTCTTCCGGATCAATGCGTCTGCCACTACATTAGCCTTACTCGGATGGTACTGAATAGTCACATCATAGTCCTTCAACAGTTCCATCCACCTTCTTTGCCTCAAATTTAAGTCATTCTACGTGAATACATGTTGCAAACTGCGATGATCGGTGAACACCTCACACTTGACACCATAAAGGTAGTGTCTCCAAATCTTTAGTGCAAAAACCACCGCTGCCAACTCTAAGTCATGAGTCGGGTAGTTTCTTTCATGCACCTTTAACTTCCTGGAGGCATAGGATATCACATTCCTATCCTGCATCAACACAACACCCAAACCAGAATGTGAAGCATCACAGTAAACAATAAAGTCTTTACCTTCAATCGACAAGGACAAAATAGGAGCAGTGGTCAGAAGTGTCTTGAGCCTTTGAAAGCTCTCCTCGCACTTATCGGACCACAAGAATGGTACATCCTTTTGTGTCAGCCTTGTCAGGTGAGTAGCACTGGATGCAAAATCCTTAACAAACCTCCGATAGTACCCTGCGAACCCAACAAAACTCCTCACCTCTATCAAAGAGCTAGGACGGGCCCAAATCTTGACTACCTCAATATTCTGGGGATCCACCATCACCCCCTGTTCTGACACTACATGCCCCAAGAACGCGACTGAAGTCAACCAAAATTCACACTTGGAGAACTTCGCATAAAACTTTTGACATCTCAATATGTCCAACACAATACGAAGGTGATTAGCATGCTCCTCCCTACTCTTGGAGTAGATCAAAATATCATCGATAAACACAATAATGAAGGAATCCAGATATGACTTAAATACCCCATTCTTCAAACTCATGAATGTTGTTGGCGCATTGGTCAACCCAAATGACATTATTAAGAATTATAATTCCTATACCGAGTCTGAAAAGCAGTCTTAGGAATGTCCTCCGGCCTAATCTTCAACTGGTGATACCCCGATCTCAAGTCAATTTTCGAAAACACCAATGCACCCTGGAGCTGGTCAAATAGATCATCAATACGGGGTAGTGGGTACTTATTCCGGAACGTAACCTTGTTCAAATGCCTATAATCTGTGCACATCCGCATACTACCATCCTTTTTCTTTACAAACAAGACCGGAGCACCCCAAGGCGAAGCACTGGGATGGATAAATCCTTTATCTAGGAGTTCCTGTAGTTGAGTCTTAAGTTCCCTTAACTCTGTCGGAGCCATACGATACGGAGGAATGGAAATGGGACGAGTGACTGTCTCCAAATCAATACAAAAGTCTATATCTCTGTCGGAGGCATACCAGGCAAATTCGCTGGAAACACCTCTCGAAACTCAGAAACAACTATCATCCCGGAGATGAGCCAAGAAGGCTAGACACCCCCTCTCCACTAGCTTCGTAGCCCGAACAAATGATATGATCTTAACTGGCTTAGGCATGTACACACCTTCCCACTCTAGCCTATCCTTACTCAAAATCTCTAGAGCCACAGTCTTGGTGTTACAATTTAACAAAGCATGCTAAGGGGATAACCAGGTCATGCCCAAGATAATATCAAAATATACCATATCCAGGATTACCAAGTCTACCAAAGTGTGAAACCCCACAAACACAATAGAACAGTCACGATAAAAATGAGTCACAACCACAGACTCTCCAACCGGGGTAGAAATATGGATAGGGGAATCAAGGATATCACATATCAGGTTCAGACCCAACGCAAAACTCACAGACACATAAGAATATTTAGAACCTGGGTCAAATAACACCGAAGACATTTTATCACAGACGAGAATGGTACTTGTTATTACTGCATCTGATGCCTCAACTTCAGTCCTCCCTGGAAACACATAGTAGTGAGCCCGATCATCAATCCAAGCAACTTTCCTAGACGGCTGCGTTGCACCCCTACCCGCGCTGTCGTTCCCTCTGTCTCTCCGGCCTCCCTGAAAGTTACCTCGCCCACCTTGTGGATGACCTCTAGCATGACCACCTCTACCTACGAAGGCCACAACCTTGGGTTGCTACTGAACCTGATTACCGGTCTGCCTGTGAGGGAACTCCCTCTTAAAGTGGCCCAAATCACCACAATGAAAGCAACCACGATCAAGTGCAGGCCTGCTAGCAGATGAATAAGAAGCTCTATGGCCTCTAGGAGCTGAAGACTGTTGATTAGCTCCCGGACGACCACCTATAGCAGCTGGCAGAGCTGACTGAATAGGATGGGTTGATTATACCTACTGATTATGACCCCTGGAATACGAACCACCATAATTTCCCTCATTCCGGGGCATCTTGGTTAACACCTTAGCCTGCCCCGCCTGCCTGACTCCCTCAAGTTTCTTCACATAATCCACCATATCATTAAAGCCCTACCCTGAAGAACTCATATGGAATGACAACACCTGCAGCTCAGTATTCAAACCCTTCACAAACAAACGAACCTGTTCCTCCTCGGAACCCAGCATCTGTGTAGCAAAACGAGACAAGGTATGTAACTTAGCCTCATAAGCAGAGAATGACATGCTACCCTGCTCCAAGTTCAAGAACTTATCCTTCTTCCGGTCCCTCAAAGTATGGGGTACGTACTTCTCTAAAAACATAGCATGGAACTGTTCCCAAGTCAGTGGGGGTAAAACAGACGATCGACATTCCACATGAGACCTCTACCACTGCTTAGAATCACCCTGCATCTGGAATATGATGAACTCAACCCCATTGGGTCGCACAATGCCCAGCTTATGCAGTCTCTCATAGCAATCTAGTATGAGCTCATAAGCATCTTTTTTATCAGTACCCTGAAATGTAGGAGGTTTCGGCTTGAGAAACTTGGTCAGCATCTCGTGTCATTTCCTGTCATCACTAGGCCTAGCATTGGCCTGAAGAAATCATTCATGCCTGAAGTTGCATCCATCCTAGGCGCCATAGTAACTGCTGGCTGAGTGTCCAAAGCCTGATTTGCAATGACCACGGGTATGGCTCCAGCACCAACCAACCCACTCAAGATGTTCCAAGCCTGCTGAAAGGATTTGTGTGTTATAAGAAGAAGGTCTGCACCCCCAGTCGGTGCCGCCTCCACCTTCGCTTGTGCCCTGTCATCCTCTACCATAACTTTCATATCCTCGACAACCTGATCCTGAGGTGGTGAAGGAGTTGCCTCATGCACCTCAGCAGCGGCTTGAGCCCCACCCCTGGCGGGTGTTTCTCTTCCTCATCCTCTACCCCTTCCTCTACCTCTACCACGAACCGTTGGGCCCACTGCTGGGATCGCTGGTCTCGCTCCATTGTTCCTTGTGTTAACCATCTGCGGACAGAAGAGTGAAAGAGGTTAGATACCAATTTGTATCACCAGATACCACTTGGAATCAAGTTATAGCACGAGGGAAGGAAGAAGAGATAGTTTTCCTAAAGTCATATAGCCTCTCGAAGAAAAGTACGGATGTCTCCGCACCATTCCGTAAGACTCTACTAGACCTGTTTTTGTATGACGAGATCAGCGAACCTAGGGCTCTAATACCATCTTTGTCACGACCCAGGCCATCGTGAGTGGCACCCACCCAACCCCTGGATGAGCGAACCAGTAGAGTTCAACCCTTAGACTAGACTAACAGCCTAAAACCAGCAACATGAAATAAACTAGCAATTCAAATAAGCAAAAGTAATTTCATTGAAATAAAACTGCGGAAATCCCCCCTAGAATCTGAAAGTCATCGTGCCTAAAACATCTACCAAAGATAGAGTACGGGGATGCAACCCCAAAGACAATAATTAAATAGTCTAAGCCCAAAATAATTGGGCTACAACTCAAATGGATAAAAATCAAGGAGGCTTGGTCGAACAGCTCACCCTTGATATCACGAACAGTCAGGCCTACAAGTGAGGTCGTGCGTCAACCGCCAGAAGATTTCCTGTACTCACAAAAGATAAGCAAGTGCAGTATCAGTACACAACCATCGTGTACTAGTAGGATCATCAGTCAGTTCTAAATATACAATGAATGAGTAGTAGAAAAATCAAGTACAAGTATAAGAACACATAATCCAGTTACCAATCAATTCCAGATCACAATTCTCCTCCTAACTTTTCTCAACATACCAACCACTTTTATATGAAAGTCAATGCAAACAACCACCTTTTATCTATATAGCCCGTATCCACCCTGGGATACCCTCTAATCAACACCTAAGTGTTAACAAGGAAACCTGGTCTACACCAAGACCAACTCTAAGATCGGATACAACAATAACCCGACCTCTCAAGGACCATAAGCAAATATCTCATTTTAACAACACAGAGCGGTCCACTCATGGAACCAACAACAAGTGCACAATGCAATAATATCAATATGACAATGCAGTAAAATAAACCCGTACCAGGCATGGTACCCGAGCCAACCGTTAGTATATCCTGTACTAGGCATGGTACCCGATCCAACCGAATGTCAAACAATCCACAGTCACAACAATGAACAATTAACTTGTAAAACCAACAAGCAAAATGCACAGTTCAACCAGACTGATAAAACAGGACTATTAGACATTCCTAAGTATTTTCTAAGCCATGCATCTCATACAAATACTTAGATATAAGTACTCAAACACAAAAATCATACATAAATCAAACCATCACCTACCTCAAAATGATCCAAGCTCTACTCAACCGGAGCTTTCCCGTTTCCTGAAGTTCTTGCCGGTTCTTGGTCTAAAATAATACACAATAACACATAATTAATCTTTATGGCCTAAATTTCACCCGGATTACGTATAATCCTAAACCCCAGGCCACCCATGATCATTCCACCCTTTTCCTGGGCTTTCCCACCGTTAATTCACCTAGTTCTACTATTTTTATGGATAAAAATTACAAAATTAAGGTCACATGATCATAAAACAGTAACTTTAGCAATACCCAAGAACTACTACCCATAGAATCCCCTTTTTTCCCTGGATTCTATCATCCTTAAGTCATTCCAAACCCTTCCCCAAGTCCTATCCTAGCAATTATACCACGTGGAAAAAGTTTTATGGAGTTCGGGGAGTAGAATCCTTACCTTAGGGAAGAAAAACGATGAAGAATGGAGGAAAATCGCCTGAAATTGCCCTAGCTCTTCTCCAAAATGAACTTGTGAAAACTGAACTATTTTGGGGAAGTTTCTACATTAAATCCCATCGTGCTCCGCTATAGCGATCGGCTTATGCTATAGTGGTACTACCGTAGCGGAGTCAACCGCTATGGCGGAGGTTGACCGCCTTGACTTCCACTATAGCAGTATTTTCTTCCGCTATAGCAAAGGTCGCCATGGCGGAGCCATTATGCTCATCACGGGCAGAATGCTCGGGAAACTCCAAAATTGGTCCATTTTACAACACACTTGGTTCCCCTGATGATCCGAAACAACCCCTTCACGTTGACCTCTATTCCGGGAGTTCTACCTACCCAAATTCGATTCCGAAAAGTCCCCCAGAATCCTTTATGTCTTAGCTACATGAAAAACTAGCTCAAATCAAGACATCTAACTCAATCCTCATCCGGATTTCCCTAGACCATACCTCACTCCAAATCCGACCGAGGCTAGCCTAGCCCAAAATTTCAAACTCCCAAACCCGGAGTTTTCTAACTCTTAAACTTTGCACGAATGGATTACCCGTAATGATGGACCTGGTCATTACATAAGTATAAGGTACTTCAACACTTAGCATGTAATTCAATCAACAGATAGTCATCTCAAGTCAAGTCAACAACATTAGTAACAAGTTCACATAAATGACTAAATATCACCACAATGAGGTAAGGGTAAACACTTTCAATTAAACATATCAGGTGGAATCGATGTCTACCTAACCTTCATCAATGTAATCAACACCTCTAGTATCATCTCAGCTCACAATACCATCTCACCATATCTGACCATGAAAATAAAATAATATAAAAGAAAGTATGTACTCACATGCTAAAGGGTTTTATATTTTCCCAACTAGCCATGACCTACAGGGGACGCACAAGGATCCATGTACCCACCGGAACCATTTCCTATCGGTGCAATATCAATCCGTACCAGCTCATGGTACCCGATCCCAAAATAAGTAACAATATCATCTGTACCGGCTCGTGGTACCCGATCCAACTATCAAATGAACCTATGATTCCTAGTCCTATCTCTCAGGATATAAACAGTGTACTAAATTACACATACACTTATTCATTTTAACATTAATCAGTTTTATGTATACCTAGCTTATTTATTCAAGCACAACATGAAAATACTCATCATTTCAAACATGTCGGAAGATCAATCACAAGTCAAATAATTTAACCACATACATGTAACTCCAATTTAAATTGTTAGCTACCTTGAGTGAAGAATTACCACTCGCAAGTTACTTCAAAATTGTCTTGCCCTTTCTTAACACTTTGAAACGTTCAAAATCTATAAATAATAATTTATAAGAGTAATTAATCTATAGCATTCCCCAAGGGTCAATTATTCATTAGCTAGTCCCACAATATTCATATAATCAACACCCAAAAGGTTTTGAATCAAATTAATCTTTTTTAGCCATTTTTATGCTTAAAGGTCTCATCTTTATGTAACCCAAAGTTCCTCATTAGTCCTAATCATGTTTAGAACTATCAGTTTCATGCTAGGAATCATAAAAGAACATCCTATCATCAGTTCTAGGTGAAATTACACCTACCCATAGGGTTTTGCCCATTTTTCATACTTTCAGGGCTCTAAACCCACAGTTACACTATTAATCTCCAATCTTCTTACAAGGATTAATGATTGATAAATGAAGACATTTACAGAGTAACTTACCTCGAACAATGGAAAATGCTCAAATCTAGGGAAAATTCCCCTCTTGATGCTCTAGAACATAACTTAGAGTATGTGGGAAATAACTTCGTAAACTAGCTTAAGTTCAAGAAAACTGTCCCCGTCACTTGTTATGGCAGAACACATCTCACTATAGTGAGCCTCTATGGCGAGAATTGGCTCGCTATGGTAGTCACTTGACTGCTATGGTGGACTCATCATAATGAGAGTCTGCCTCGCTATGGCGATTGCAAAAACTAAAACATTGGAAACTCTCTCAGAACCCCTCATTTCACAATACACTTTGATTTCTAGACATCAATGATCAAACTCAACATGATAACCACCGTAACCGGAGTTCAATAAACCTGATTACCATTCTGAAACTTCCTACGAGACCCTATAATAGTCGACTATCCATGATTGGACACCACAGTATCACATAATGAACTACGAGACCCCAATTGTCTCTAAGGCACATAACACTAGATTTTTGTCAAATCTCACCCTAGCTTGAGATTTTATCAACTCTCATCATAGGAATTTTTCTAGCCAGGTACTTATGCCCTAACTTTACTATAACGATGAAACAGTTTATTATACACCACTAGAAGAATTGCTAACTTAACTTTATGAAAGGCTGAAAGCAGCAGGGATACTTCATTGAATAGAAGCAAAGACTGTGAATACTTTGTCTAATTGGTATGATCTAGATAAGCAATGTGCCTACCACTCAAGAGTTGTTGGGCATAACACCGAGAAATGTATCACCCTCAAACACAAAGTCCAAGACCTGATTGATAATAAAGTGATATCACTTGCATAAGCACAACTGAATATGCACAACAATTTGTTTCCCAATCACAAGAAGTAACTATTGGCATAATCAGTTGCAAAGAAGAATGAAGTTTTCTCAAAGTCGCACTTTTGGAATCTTTTGACCTTGCATTTAATGTTATTACTTTCTTTTTCTTCTAATCACACTTTATCATTTTGTTTCCTCTGTAATTACACGTCATGGTTTGATTTCCTTTGTAATCGCATTTCTATTTATAATATGAACTATGTTTGACCTGATTTTTATTTCAATGGGATATGTAGGCACCACACTATCTCTATCATATTCCTCGTAAGATTATTTCTTTCCTTTATAATGGAAACCAGGGCAGAAATTTTGAAAGGATCTCAAAAAATTTGCTAAAAGAAGATTTTCTCCAGCAACTCAGAATTGGAGATCACATAAAATTATGCAACTGGGGAAAATTTTTTGAGAATGTCTCAAAAATTCTATGAAATTTGACATCTGCAATCACAAATACAAAAGTTTATTGAAGCTTAAACTGGGGTAGACTTTTGAGAAGATTCCAAAAATTTCATACTAAGCCGCTACGAGATATACAAAGAGCTCAAGAGTTTTTTTTGTCTTTTAGATAGCGACAAAAGTTTCTAGGAAGGTCCTCAAAATATTTACCAAGATTGCATTTTGAGATAAGATGAGTTTATAAAATTAGATACAAGAAGGAGCATCAGGACAACAGGGGAAAACTAACACCAATCATTTTTTAAACTAATAATGTTTCTTTGAATGCAGGAGCAATAAAGCAATAAAGTTGACAACACGAAGACCACTAATCATGACAAAGTGCATCATTAGACCCACAATGACCTCGCCATAATAATCCAATACAACTCTTCTTATTTTATCTCCATTTATTCTTGATATTGCACTCTAAATTTTAACACTTTCTCATAATTTTAAAGGTAAAATGATCAGGCACGATGACTAGGAGACGTTGTTCAGAACACCATATCCACATCATCATGAGCCAAATGCAATATTAGTATACAAGAAATAATGGTGTATTAGTAGGGTCATCGGCCAACCCCAAATGAGAAATACGAACACTTAACCATAATGTAGTACAACAAGACAACCATGATTCCCTATCATGCAACTCTACTTCAGGTTCATAACACTTAAACCTAGTAACAAGTACAACATGAAGTTCAATCAATATGAGTCAACAAGAATAATAAGTCAAGTCGGACTATGACCACCACCAAGACTCAAAGTCAACAATCCTGACTCAATAACCATATAAATCATGTCCCAACTACACAAGTAATAGACAACACCAGATTGTGTCACATCTTGCAAGTAATCTGGACCATCGAGGGATCCCTAAGACAACAACTATGGTAATTAACATGCATCTGATTTACATAAAGTAGCCACCGTAGCAATTAAGAACATCTACTCAGTCAGTTAAAGGAACCAACATGTATATCAAGTAAACAGTTAAGCCCGGTTCACTCAAGGAACCAACATGGATATCAAGTAAACAGTTAAGGTCGTTTCACTCAAGGAACCAACATGGATATCAAGTAAACAGTTAAGTCTGGTTCATTCAAGGAACCAACATGGATATCAAGTAAACAGTTAAACCCGGTTCACTCAAGGAACCAACATGGATATCAAGTAAACAGTTAAGACCGATTCACTCAAGGAACCAACATGGATATCAAGTAAATAGTTAAGCTCGGTTCACTCAAGGAACCAACATAGATATCAAGTAAATAGTTAAGATCGATTCACTCAAGAAACTAACATAATCAAGAAAAACACATAATCCTCGATTTACTCAAGGAAGCGTCACACTCACCAAATACATGTACACATATGCTAAGGGTTTTCTGGTCGCCCACTATCCATAACCTACAGGGGATAAGCCCTTGTCCATGTACAAAATCTCAGACATCAAGTGTTTGCCAAACTTATATGAACCAATCCCGTGGAGATGTCCAAATACCAATAAATTCCACAATAATGACATACATTAATACAATCACAACTATAATGATAACAGAAATAACATTTGTAAAGACCGACAAGCTTTCAATTAAACAATCATTGCATGTGATTAACACTTAAGATATTAAATAGTCATTCACTTTCCTGGAACATGCATTGTGCAAGCAATACTAAGGAATAGTTATCATGTACAAATTTCACAAATTGGATTCTAACTACATTTAAACCATCACCTACCTCAATCCAAGCCTAAAATGCTCTACTGAACCGGAGCTTTCCAGTTTCTTGCAACCTTGGCTTGATTGTGGTCTAAAAATAAGAATGTAAACACAAAATCAACCAAATAACCTATATTATAGAGGAATACAATCTAATCCCAAACTCCGAGGCCAATTTCATGATCATCCCATCCATTCTAGGGCTTTCCCACCATAAATTCACCTTAAAACTACTAATTTTATGGTTACATTAGTAAATTGTAGTCATGCAAGAGTATATAATCAACCTTTAACTATAATCCAAAGGTTTTAAACCCAATTAATCCCCTTGCACCAGAATTTACAGCTAGGTCAAGTTAAACCCTTCCCAAAAATAGTAAACTAGTGATTTCAGGGTCAAGGAATCAAAAAACTAGTTAATACAGATAAATAACTTACCTTTACAAAGAAATCTGGTGGAAAATAGGTGAAAAGTTCCCCAAATATCTTAAGCCCTATGATCTTAGGCATATTTATGCACCTAAGTGTCATTATCTATGCACGTTTAGCTTAGTTTTGAGGATAACTTGATGTGGTATTGAGGTATATATTTTTTATGTGTGTATTTGGTTGATAAATTACATGTTTAAATTATTTAAGGTCTATTTGTAACAATTCAAGAGCCAAAATGATCAAATAGAGTTTAGACGAGAAAACTAGTGGTGCTAGCTTGAGCTATGCATATTCTAGTGTACTTTGATGAGCTCTATTGTGTTGTATGGACTAATGTGTGTTATGAATTGATGTGGGATACCATTAGAGTATCTATGGAAGCTAAATCAATCCTAAAAACAAGCCACAATAAGTGGGGAATCAAGTAACAAGTCCACCAGGAGAAGAGAGCAAAAATCAGGCGAACTCCCACGTTTTGGAGGGGGCCTCACGTTAAAGCCCTCAAGGCATGGGTTGAAGCCCTCCCTAGAGACTCCAAAGTTTTGGTAGGAGTATCATCCTATCACCCCCCATCGCAGAGGTCCACTGGTTTGGCCATGCAGCCAGCCACACGATGCAACCCCCCTAAAACGTCCAAAATTGGGTTTTTTTAACTTGGTTTAATTGGGGGTAAAGTTTTAAATGCATATGTATCTTATGGGGAAGACTATGGACGACCTAAAAACTATATAAGTAGAACTTAGCCACATTGACACCCATCTTTGGAAGAAGACACGAATTGGAGAGCAAAGGAGACAACGAGGAGCTCAAACTAGGGTTCTTTGTTCTTTAACTTTTCTTTCTTGTAGTTTTACTTTATGAACTCATATATGGTGATTCTTTGTAAGACTATGAGTGGATAAACATCCTCTATCTAGGGTTGAGGCTACAGTATGATTGATTAATTATGGTTTTATAGTTAGTTTATACGTTTATCATGTCATGTGATTGTTCTTGCATTCTTATTTTACTATTCTAAAGCGTCATAAACTTTAGGATAAATCCAAGTCTCAAAACGAATTGACCATAGGAGTTGAGGGATGAAATGAAGAACGTAGGGAGTGTGGATCATATCTTTGATTGTTATTTAGCAAATATAAAGGATGATTTGCAGTTAGGATAGCAATATACCTAGACGCCCAACTTGGTTAGTAAAACGGGAACATAGTTGAATGCATCTGCATTAAAGAATCACATCCCCGCTCAATGATATAGTTGTGAGATTAATTTGGGTAGATGACTTAGAGGATGACCATTCCCAGGTTATAATATCAACCTCATAGATCAATGATCATGATAAACACCAACACCGACTGTAAATCATAGCTATGCATGAATGTGTAGTGAATGCCTCAATCCTGGATCTCTCCATATATTTTATACTATCCAAATTTCATATTGTCGCTACTTCTAGTATTTAGTTTATAAAAACAAAGCTCAAACTCTTGGTTACAAATCACACTTATTTAATTCCAATAGTAATAATTAAGTTGGATCATTTGCTACACACTAAGTCCCAGTGGAATCGATATTCGACTCGCAAGAGCCACTATATTACTTGCACGACCATGTACACTTGTGTGTGCATGTGGGAGACATAAATTTTTTGAGCCATTATCGGGGACTTGAAAATTAACAACCTTCTAATTTTTGTTTTTACTATTTTATTTGATAAGTGCTAACAACTTGGTCTTAGTCACTGAATTTGCAGGAAAGAGTGTGGATCTTGAGCAAGTTCAACAAGGCGAGACCATTCCTATAGCAATGGCTGGGGAACAACCAGCCTGCAGGACAGTGCACAAAGTGGCAATCCTACTCATAACTAATGTGACCTCTTGTATTCAAAATCCATCCACGGGAGGCATATTTGAGCTAAAACAGAATATGGTGCAATTGTTACACATAAGAGGACAGTTAACAGGCTTGTCACATATCCACAGGTCCATCTTCAGAATTTTTTGGAGATCAGTGACACATTTATTCCTGCATGAGTCTCCACAGATTATGTGAGGCTCACACTTTTCCCATTCTCAGTTTTGGGAGAAGAAAAGAAATGATTGAAGGAAGAACCTTCAAACTCAATCACAACTTGGGATGACTTAGCAAAGAAGTTCCTTATGGGATTCTTTCTTTTGGGTAAAACTGCAAAGCTGAGGAGTGAAATCCTAAGTTTCAAACAAAAGCCAAACGAGAATCTCTATCATGCATGAGAGAGATTTAAGTCTCTTCTCAGGGATTTTCCACATCACCAGCAGACCAATGAGGTATTAGCTCACACCATTGTTGAAATTCTTGACCATAACACAAAACAATTGCTAGATTCAGCAGCAGGTGGTCAGGCTTTAGAAAAAACCTATGATGAGCTATACACTCTCCTCAATAGAATTGCACAGGGTAATCCAGAGTGGCATGGTGATATGTCCAAAAATATGGTAAAGAAGTCTACAGGTATGATTGAGATAGATAGTGTCACAGCATTAGCGGCACAATTGGAAACTTTTCAGTATTAGATGATGGCTCAGTTCAACAAATTGAGTATGACTCAACCTCTGGCTCACGTTAATGCAGTTCAGCATGTTCAGACTTGGTGTGAGACATGTGGTAATAGTGTTCATTTGGCAAACTTGTGTGGAGCGAATCCTGAGTCAGTAAATTTTATGGGCAATACGCAGAAGGGTAACCAAAAATTTGACAATGCCTAAAATCTTAACTGGCAGAGTCAACCCACTTACTCTTGGGGCACTAATCAGGCTCAACCTCAGTAATTTCAGCAACATCAAGGTATGCAAAATAACACTCATGCCAGTAATATTGAGGAAATGTTGAAGAAGATCATGGATAATCAAGAATAGATTGTTGTTGATCAAGCATTGATGGCTACTGACATAAAAAATTAGTAGTTAGCCACAAAGACATTAGAAGTTCAAATGGGACAGCGTGCTGAAGCACAAAACAAAAGACCACAAGTGGGTTTTCCTAGTGATATAGAAAAGCCAAAGCAAGTGATGGTAATCACCTTGAGGAGTGGTAGAGATTTGATTGACACACCTCCAAAGAAAAATCATGAGGTGCAAGAAGAGTTGATCACTGCCAAGCATACAGAAAAGCAGACTGAGTTCAAAGAAGATAACAAAAAGGGGAAGTCTGAGTACCCTAATAAAAGTCAATTGAGCAGACTCAAGACAGATCACCACCACCATTCCCTCAGAATCATATCAAAGCCAAAGAGGATGCTTATTTCAAGAAGTTCTTTGACACGTTCATAGAACTTTATATTAACTTTCCTTTGTTAGATATTTTATAGGGAATGCCTAAGTATGCTAAGTACTTGAAGGATGTGGTGGAAAACAAAAGAAGGTTGGTGGATATCGAGACTGTGACACTTACTGAAGAGTGCAGTTCTGTGGTGATGAGCAAAATGCCTAAAAAGCTCAAGGATCCTGGGAGTTTCACCCTCCCCATATAAATTGGTGAAAGTGATGTTATCCAAGCCTTGAGTGATTTGGGGGCAAGCATCAACTTGATGCCCCTTTCATTATTTAATACTCTTGGGTTAAGGAAGTCAAGGCCTGCATCAGTTGTGATATAGATGGCAGACAGAACTAGAGTGGTCCCCGAAGGAATCATTGAGGATGTTCTCATCAAGGTTGGTAAGTTCATTATTCTTGCTGAATTTATTGTTCTTGATTATGAGGAAGATGACAAGGTACCAATCATATTGGGACATCCATTCTTGGCTATCGGTGGAGCATTGATTGATGTTAGAGAGGGAAAGCTCAAGATGGATTAAATGATGAAGAGGTGGTCTTCAGAGTGTACAAATTACTCAACATACCCTCACACTACAAAGATCTATTCATGATCACAGTGATGAAAGTGGATGAGTGTGGGGTGGAGAAGAGTGTACCTCCAATTACCTCATCAGACTCTCTCATAGAACTGCCTAAATTGACAAATTAGACTGAACTCAAAAGAATTGAATGGAATCCTGAGAAGGTAGGTGTAAGAAAGGCCACAGACCTCGAGTGTGAGCACACGAGAAGTCAGAAAAAAAAGGAGAAGATGAACCCTGAGTAGGAGGAAGAGGATGAGAGAATGGGAATGAGAGTTGTGATATGAGTCGTGTTGCGACATTAAATTAGGCGCTGCTTGGGAGGCAACCCAAGTTAAGGTAGTATGTTTATTCTTTTTAGTTTTTTTAGTATCACCTTTGGTTTTGTTTTTGTGTTGTGTCGACAGGTCAAAGGGAACTCTGAGTACCTGAGATCTGAGCTAAGGAGCATGGAAAACACTAAGTGTGGGGACTTTCAAACCCTTTTGATGAACTTGATGCTACTAGCTAGGCCTAGAGGCCTCAAGGAGTATTTCTATCTTTACTTTTAAATTATACTTTGGGGACAAAGTATGGTTTTAAGTGTGGATTGGGAATCTTCCAATTTGTTTAGGGTGAAGTGCAATATAGGAGTCTATTTTAATTTATTTATTCGCAGGTTTTGATTAAATTGAAAAAATTACAAAAAGATTTTATTTTGTTTTTAGTTTTTTTTTTGAGTTTGGTCTATTTAGTAGAAGCACACTTCACCCATCCCTCAGTTTTTCTTTTTGGTTCTTTTCTGAGGGGGAGCCCTTTGAACCCAGTATCCTTTTAGATTTTTAGGAGTAAAGTTAAAAAATTTGTCATTAGGAATAAATAGAGATGCTCTTGTTAGAGGCTACACATGACTACTTGTTGCAAGTTGATGTTTAATTCTATGGCATGATTTGAAAAATTGAATGACTATTATTGAGACACCTAGGCTCTTTTATGTAACTCTTGTGTGATGTTGACTTAATGTTGAATTCTTGCTATTGCTTGGTTGAGAGTCTATAGGTATCCTTCTTGATTTGAACATGTGCCAAGTGTGAGTGAGGTTTTGTTATATTTCATGTTTCATTTTGGTGTCTAAAACTTTCCCTGTGTGTTTGCAAAGAGAAATAAATAAAGTTGAGTTTAGGAGATGATATAGGCATTTCTTTGATAGCCATGTTTTATACCCTATTTATCTATCCTTTGTGCATGACCTTAGCTAGCCTCGTTGATCCTTTAGCCTATTCTTTGGTAGCCTCATATATAGCTTATTCCTTTTCTTTCAATTGCCCATAATTTGATCCAAAACTCCTAAGGGCTTTTATTGAGAAATTAAGATGTGAAGGAGTGTAAAATTGAAGAAGAAAAATGTGAAATTAAAGCCCCAAGGAAATAGCTTTTGGTGTGTTTAAAATGTTTATGTGTTGGTTGGTGGGGAGTAATGTAATGAAAAGAAACGTGAATCATGTGTTGATAGCAAATACTCCCTGCTAAAGATGTGTAAGCTAGCTTAAAAAGATAGGGCAAAACAAAAGAGAGTTGGGAAGATAATATTGGTGTAATAATAGTTTGGTTGGAGATGTGTCTAATGAAAAGTGTGATGTATTAAAGAACTTAGCGAAGATAGTCACTATTCTTGACCAAATAGTTCCTACCCATCCCTTAGCCTACATTACAATCCTTAAAGTCCTACTTGATCTTGAGCTTTGACATTCTGATATTAGTGGAGCACTACACTATGGGAAAGCCTATGGTTCATCTTATGTGACATGTGAATTCTTTGTGAGAGTGCACGAAATTTGATTCTTACACCCATTCTTGTGATAAACTGCATAGGTGTGAATGAATATCGGTAACTTTCTTGTGGCGAGGGAAATTGTTTGATGATATATAGGTGACTTATATGATCTCTTTGTTGAGTATGTGCATGAGTTTGCCAACTGAGTAGAGTCAATCCTTGAGGATAGGGAGTCTTGTAGT
This sequence comes from Jaltomata sinuosa, assembly GCA_003996215.1. Taxonomy (NCBI): domain Eukaryota; kingdom Viridiplantae; phylum Streptophyta; class Magnoliopsida; order Solanales; family Solanaceae; genus Jaltomata; species Jaltomata sinuosa. The sequence goes on along the minus strand of QJPP01002516.1, from coordinate 267,753 downwards.
AGTATTCATGTGATTCTAGTTGTAATATGGCATGCCGAATGTAGAACTTGCTACTCATGTGGTCATTGTAGTTCTAGATTGAGTGTCATAGTTTTAATAGGGATTTTGGAGTCTTCCTTGATTTTGATTAATGTAAAGAGTTGTTCGAGGAAGAATAAGGCTTTAAGTGTGAGGTGGTGATCTTAGGCGTATTTATTCACCTAAGTGTCATTATCTATGCACGTTTAGCTTAGTTTTGAGGATAACTTTGTAACGACCTGGTCCGTCATTACGGGTAGACCAATCGTGCCAAGTTTTAGAGTTAGAAAACTCTGGGTTTGGGAGTTTGAAATTCTGGGCTAGGCTAGCCTTGGACGGTTTTGGAGTGAGGTGGAGTCTAGGGAAATCCAGATAAAAATGGATTTAGGTATCTTAGAGTGAGCTAGTTTTCCACGTAGCCAAGTCATAAAAGAGTCCGGGGGACTTTTCGAAATTGCTTTAGGGTTAGTAGAACTCCCGGAATCGCATTTGATGTGAAGGGGTTATTTTAGGCATCGAGAAAACCAAGTGTGTTGTGAAATGGCCAAAACGGGCAGATTTCCAGACATTATGTCCATGACGAGCGTTGTCAGGCGCGATAGCAGTCACCACTATAGCGGTGGAAATTACCGCTATAGCGGCAGTCAAGGGGCGGTCAACTCACTTAAGACCTCTATAGCGGCGGATGACCGCTATAACGGAAAAGCTATAGCGGAGCGGGGACCGCTATAGTAGGCCAAAGGGTTTTTAATGCAGAAATAGCTCTCAAAACATTCAGTTTTAACAAGTTTGTTTTGGAGAAGGGATGGGAAAATTTCAGGCAATTTTCTTCATTCCTCCGCCAAAAATTATTCCTAAGGTAAGGTTTTCGTTCCCCACACTTTGTAATACATTTCCTATATGGTAGAATTGCTAGGAGGGAAATTGGGGAAGGGTTGGAATGGCCTAGGGATGATGGAATTCGGGGAAGAAGGGGGTTCCAAACATGTATGTTCTTGGGTGTTGATTTAAGTACATTAAAATGATCATAGGTTGTTTAATTTCATGTTTTGTCTGTAAAAAATGATAAGACTAGGAGAATTAACGGTGTAAAGCCCAGGAAAAAGGGTGGAATGATCATAGATGGCCTGGGGTTTGGGGATTTGGTATAATCCGGGTAATGTACAGGCCTGTATGTTAATTGTATGTATTATGTGTTATTTTTAGACCAAGAACGCGAGAGGAATCCAGAACACAGGAAAGATCGGGTTAAATAGAGCTTGGAACATTTCGAGGTAGGTGATGGCTTTCGTATTTCTGTGAATGTGTATATTCATTGTACTCATTGTCTAAGTAATTGTGTGCATTACATTGCTTAGGGGAATTGTATGGAATGTCTAAGTTTGGTTTACAGTCTATGTTTGAATGGTTTTTACTTGTTGGCTTTACAAGGGGTGTGCATTCATCTATTAACTGTTGTTGTTGACATTTGGTTGGCTCAAGTACCATGCCTGGTACGGGTATAACATATGGTTGAAATGGGTACAACGCCTGGTACGGGTATAACATTCAGTTGGCACGCGTACCACACCTGGTACGGGTTTACTTTATTGCATCTTGCATTGTTTCATTGACTATTATATTGCATAGGTTGATATTGGTTCCGTGAGAGGTTCGGGTTGTTTTATTGAATGTGATACTTGATATTTATTCAGTGAGTGGACCGGGTTGTTTTACTAGATGAAATACTTGGTAATGGTTCCGTGAGTGGACTGGGTTGTTATTGAAAAGTGCTATTGATTAGTGGTCTTTGAGTGGCCGGGAACTGTTGTATGACTGTTGAGTTGGTCTTGGTTTAGGCCGGGTAAATCACTACTTGGGGTATTGTCTAGAGGGGATTCCAGGGTGGGTCCGGGCTAGACGGTAAGGTGTGGTTATGGTTTTTCTTCTTGGTGGAATAGAACTGTAAGAGATGGATTCATGCGGTAACAAGCTAGGTAGAGACCTGTAGTCTAGAGATGCCTATGATATTTGTTGCATGTTTTCCATACTTGTTACTAGATTTTGCGTACTATTTATATACTATTTTCTTGAATACTGGATGATGATCCTACCAGTACACAGTGGGGGTGTACTGATACTGCACTCGTCTTTCTTTTGGTAACTACAGGAAGTCTTCCAGCGACTGAGACGAGACCTCAGATTTAGCACCAAATTTTTCAATCTTTAAGAGTGAGCTATCGATTCGAGCTACCTTGGAATTATCATTAGAGTTTTAGTCCATTTGTTTGGACTTAAAAACTATTTCTTATTTTGTTTGGGGTTGCATCTCCATACTCTAGATTTGGTATTGATGTTTGGTACGATGACTTTCAATTCCTAGGTGGGATTTTCCATAGATTATTAATTATGATAAGTTTTTGAGTAGTTGATCTTATTTTCATTGCTAGTTTACTTTGATGCTTGCTGGTTTTAGGTTGTTAGTCTAGGCAAGGGTGGAACTCTATTGGTTCGCTCATCCGGGGGTTGGGTGGGTTTCACTCACGATGGGTTAGGTCGTGACAAAGATAGTATTAGAGCCTAGGTTCATTGATCTCGTTGTACAAAATAGGTCTAGTAGAGTCTTGCGGAACCTGCGGAGACGTCCATACTTTTCTTTGAGAGGCTACAAGGCTTTAGGAAAAAGATATCTCTTCTTCTTTTCCTTCATGCTATAACTCGATTTCAATTGGTATCTGGTGATACGAATTGGTATCTAACTTCATTCACTCTTCTGTCCGTAGATGGTTACTACAAGGAAAGATGGAGAAAGGCCAGCAGTCTCAGTAGTTGGCCCGATAGTTCGAGGAAGAGGTAGGGGAAGGGGCAGGGGTGGAGCTCGAACTGCTGCTGTTGCGCATGAGGTAACCCCTCCCCCACCTCAGGATCCTGTGGCAGAAGAGGTGGAAGTGGTTGTGGAAGATGAAGGAGCTCAAGAGGAGGCTGCACCAGTTGGGGGTGCAGGCCTTCCTACTATGACACAAGAAGCTTTTAGGCAGGCGTGGGATATTCTTAGTGGGTTGATTGGTGTTGTAGCCATACCCACAGTGTATGCAAATCAGGCCTTGGATACTTAGCTGGCGGTCACTACTACACCCAGGATGGATGCAACTTCGGGCTTAAATGATCTCCTCAGGCCAATGCTAGGCCAAGTGATGACAGGTAATGAGCATGAGATGCTGACTAAGTTCCTTAAGCTGAAACCTCCGATGTTTCAGGGTACATACAAGGAGGATGCCTATGAGTTCATCCTGGATTGCCATGAGAGGTTGCACAAGTTGGGTATTGTACGTCAGCATAGGGTGGAATTTGTCACTTTTCAACTGCAGGGTGATGCCAAGCAGCGGAGGAGGTCTCATGTTGAGTGTCGGTCATCTATCCTACCTCCACTGACTTGGGAGCAGTTCGATGCATTGTCTAGAGAAGTACGTTCCCCATACTTTGAGGGACCGGAAGAAGGATGGGTTTCTGAACATGGAGTAGGGTGGCATGTCGGTCTCAGCTTATGAGGCTAAGTTTTATGCGTTGTCTCATTTTGCTACACATATATTGGGTTCCGAGGAGGAACAGGTTCGGTTTTTTGTCAAGGGTCTGAATAGTGATCTGCAGGTACTGTCAGTGCATATGACTTCTTCAGGGAAAGTTTTTAATAACGTGGTGGACTATGTGAAGAAGATTGAGGGAGTTAGGCAAGCGGGGCAGGCTAAGGCTTTAGCCAAGAAGCCCCGAAATGAGGGAAATTTTGGTGGTTCATACTCTGGGGGCCAGCATCAGCAGGCTTACTCGGCCCCTCCTATTCAGTCAGCCCTGCCAGCTACTACAGGTGGTCATCAGGGAGCTCAGTCTTCAGCTTCTAGAGGCCAGGGGGCATCTTATACATCAGCTAGCAGGCCTACTTGGGACCGTGGTTTCTTCCATTATGGTGAGTTGGGCCACTTTAAGAGGGAGTGTCCACATAGGCAGGTAGGTAATCAGGGTCAGCAGCAGACTAGAGCAGTGGTTTTGGCAGTCAGAGGTGGTAATGCTAGGGGTTATCCACAGGGTGGGCGAGGTATTTTCTAGGGAGGCCGAGGAGACCAAGGGAATGGCCGCGCAGGCAAGGGTACGGAACAGCTAGCCCAGGAAGTTTCCCGGATTAATGATCGGGCATATTTCTATGCTTTTCCAGGAAGGACTGAGGCACAAGCCTCAGATGCGGTGATCACAGGTACTATTCTTGTCTGTGATAAAATGGCCTCAGTATTATTTGACCCAGGATCTACATATTCTTATGTGTCTGTTAGTTTTACATTGGGTATGAATTTGAATTATGATATCCTTGATTCCCCTATCCATGTATCTACCCAGGTTAGAGAGTCGGTGATTGTGACTCATGTGTATCGTGACTGTTCTGTGGTATTTGTGGGGTTACGTACTTGGGTAGATTTAGTAATTCTGGATATGGCTGATTTTGATATTATCTTGGGTATGACCTGGCTATCTCCGTATCATACTGTGTTAAATTGTAACACCAAAACTGTGATTCTAAAAATTCCGGGTAAGGATAGACTAGAGTCAGAAGGTGTATACACGCCTAAGCCAGTTAAGATAATATCGTTTGTTCGGGCTAGAAATCTAGTAGGAAGAGGGTGTCTAGCCTTCTTGGCTCATCTCTGGTATGATAGTGTGGAGTCCCCTTCTATTGAGTCAGTTCTAGTGGTGTCTGAATTTGTAGAGGTGTTTCCAGCGATTTGCCTGGTGTGCCTCCGGACAGGGATATAGATTTTTGTATTGATTTGGAGCTAGACACTCATCCCATCTCTGTTCCTCCGTATAGAATGGCTCTGACAGAGTTAAGGGAACTTAAGACTCAGCTGCAGGAACTCCTACATTAGGGATTTATACGTCCCAGTGCTTCAACTTGGGGGGCTCCGGTTTTGTTTATGGAAAAGAAGGATGGTAGTATGCGGATGTGCATAGACTATAGACATTTGAACAAGGTGACCATCCGGAATAAGTATCCTTTACCCCGGATAGATGATTTGTTTGACCAGCTTCAGGGTGCATCTGTGTTTTCAAAAATTGACTTGAGGTCGGGGTACCATCAGTTGAAAATTAGGCCTGTGGATATTCCAAAAACTACTTTTCAGACTCGATATGGACATTACGAGTTTCTAGTAATGTCATTTGGTTTGACTAATGCAACGGTAGCATTCATGAGTTTGATGAATGGGGTGTTTAAGTCCTACTTGGATTCTTTTGTTATCGTGTTCCTTGACAATATTTTGATCTACTCTAAGAGTAGGGAGGAGCATGCTAATCATCTTCGCATTGTGCTGGACATCTTGAGGCACTAAATTATTTATGCAAAATTCACTAAGTGTGAGTTTTGGTTGACTTCTGTGGCATTTTTGGGGCATGTGGTGTCAGAAAAGGGGGTGATGGTGGATCCCCAGAAAATTGAGGCAGTTAAGAGTTGGGTCCGGCCTAGCTCTGTGACAGAGGTGAGAAGTTTTGTTGGGCTCGCGGGGTACTACCGGAGGTTTGTGAAGAACTTTGCTTCTATTTCTACTCACCTGACTAGGCTGACACAGAAGGAGGTACCATTTGTGTGGTCCGACAAGTGCGAGGAGAGCTTCCAAAAGCTCAAGACACTTTTGAACACGGCTCCTATATTGTCCCTGTCGGTTGAAGGTAAAGACTTTATTGTTTGTTGTGATGTAAGATAGGAATGTGATAGCCTGCTCATCCAGGCAGTTGAAGGTGCATGAGAGGAATTACCAGACTCACGATTTAGAGTTGGCACCGATGGTTTTTGCTTTGAAAATCTGGAGACACTACCTTTATGGTGTCAAGTGTGAAGTATTAATAGATCATCACAGTCTGCATCACGTTTTCACTTAGAAGGATTTGAATCTGAGGCAGAGAAGGTGGATGGAGTTATTGAAAGACTATGATGTGACCATTCAATATCATCCGGGAAAGGCTAATGTGGTGGCAGACGCATTAAGCCGAAAAACGGTTAGCATGGGTAGCTTGGCTTATTTAGGGGTGTCTAAATGACTGCTAGCTAAGGAAATTCAGGCTCTGGAGGCCAAGTTCATACACTTGGGTGTATCAGACCAAGGTGGGTTGTTGGCCACCATTGAGGTCAAGGCCACCTTCATAGAGGAAATAAAGGCAAAACAGTTTCAGGATTCGAAACTGGGCAAGTTGCAAAGTAAAGTGATATTCGGGGAGTCTAGAGATGTAATGTTAGACTCTGGTGGTGTATTGCATTTCAGGGAGAGGATTTGTGTTCCTCGGGTTAATGATATGATTCTGAAAATTCTGATAGAAGCTCATGGTTCGCGGTACTCGATCCATCCGGGTGTAACCAAAATGTACAGGAACTTAAAGCAGCGTTACTGGTGGCCCGGGATGAAAAGGGACATAGTTGATTTTGTGTCCAAGTGTCGGAATTGCCAGCAGGTAAAATATGAACATCAAAGACCTGCAGGACTACTTCCGAGGATGCCAATTCCAGAGTGGAAGTGGTAGAGGATAGACATGGATTTCGTGGTGGGTCTTCCCAAGACATTGGGGAAGTATGACTCAATTTGGGTCATTGTTGAATAGGCTGACCAAGTCCACTCATTTCATTCCGGTCAGGGTAGATTATAATTCGCAGCAGTTGGCCAAGATCTACATGAAGGAGATTGTAAGACTGCATGGGGTACCACTGTCCATCATTTCAGACAGGGGTACGCAGTTTACTTCTAAGTTCTGGGGTAAGTTACATGAAGAGTTGGGTACACAACTCACCTTTAGCACAACCTTCCATCCTCAGACTGATGGTCAGTCGGATAGTATGATTCAGGTATTGGAGGACATGCTGAGAGCATGTGTAATGGACTTCGATGGTCATTGGGACCAGTTTCTACCATTGTGTGAATTCTCGTACAACAACAGCTACCACTCCAATATCGATATGGCACCGTTCGAGGCCCTGTATGGGAGAAACTGCAGATCACCGGTTGGGTGGTTTGAGGAAGGTGATGTGATTCCTCTGGGCATAGACTTAGTGAAGGAAGCACAGGAAAAAGTAAGGGGCATACAGACCAAGTTGTTGGATGCTCAAAGCAGGAAGAAAGAGTATGCAGATCGTAAGGTCCGGGACATGGACTTTCAGGTTGGTGAACAAGTATTGCTAAAAGTGTCACCAATGAAAGGGGTTATGCAGTTTGGTAAGAAGTGCAAGCTTAACCCTCAGTTTATTAGTCTGTTTGAGGTCCTTGAGATTGTGGGGCCAGTGGCTTACAAGTTATCACTGCCATCTAGTTGTCGAGCACCCATCCGGTATTCCATGTATCCATGCTCAAGCGATACCATGGGGATGGGGACTACATCATCAAGTGGGATGAAGTACTTTTTGATAAATATCTTCGTTATGAGGATGGACCGGTTGTGATTCTTACTCGAGATGTCCGGAGGTTGAGGACAAATGATATTGACATGGTGAAGGTTCAGTGGAAGCATCATTCGGTTAAGGAATCCACTTGGGAAACCAAGAAGGACATGAGGGACAAGTACCCTCAACTGTTTGAGGATTCAAGTACCACACTTCCTTCTTTTTATTTCCGTAATTTCGGGTTTGATTGTTCGGGGATGAACGATGGGTAAATTGTTATCTATTGTAACAACCAGGTCTATCATTATGGGTAGACAAATTATGCCAAGTTTTAGAGTTAGAAAACTCTGAATTTGAGAGTTTGAAATTCTGGGCTAGGCTAGCCTCGGTCGATTTTGGAGCGAGGTAGAGTCTACGGAAATCTGGGTAAAAATGGATTTAGGTGTCTTAGAGTGAGCTAGTTTTCCACGAATCCAAGACATAAAATAGTCCGAGGGACTTTCCGGAATCGCTTTTGGGTTAGTAGAACTCTTGGAATCGCGTTTGACGTGAAGGGGTTGTTTTAGGCGTTGGGAAAACCAAGTGTGTTGTGAAATGGCCAAAACTGGCAGATTTCCAAAAATTCTATCCATGATGAGCGCTGTCAGGCACGATAGCGGTCACTACTATAGCAGTGGAAATTACCGCTATAGCGGTGGTCAAGGGGCGATCAACTCACTTAAGACCACTATAGCGGCAGATGACTGCTATAGCGGGACCACTATAGTGGAGCGGGGACTGCTATAGTGGGCTGATGGATTTTTAATGCAGAAACAGCTCTCAAAACATTCAGTTTTCACAAGTTTATTTTGGAGAAGGGCTGGGCGAATTTCAGGCAATTTTCTTCATTCCTCCGCCAAAAATCATTCCTAAGGTAAGGTTTTTGTTCCCCACACTTTGTAATACGTTTCCTATGTGGTAGAATTGCTAGGAGGGAAATTAGGGAAGGGTTGGAATGACCTAGGGATGATGGAATTTAGGTAAGAAGGGGGGTTCCAAACATGTATGTTCTTGGGTGTTGATTTAAGTACATTAAAATGATCATAGGTTGTTTAATTTCCTGTTTTGTCCGTAAAAAATGATAAGACTAGGAGAATTAACGGTGGAAAACCTGGGAAAAAGGGTGGAATAATCATGGGTGGCCTGGGGTTTGGGGATTTGGTATAATTCGGGTAATGTACAGGCCTGTATGTTAATTATATGTATTATGTGTTAGTTTTAGATCAAGAACGCGAGAGAAATCCAGAACACAGGAAAGCTCGGGTTGAATAGAGCTTGGAACATTAAGAGGTATGTGATGGCTTTCGTATTTCTGCGAATGTGTATATTCATTGTATTTGTTATCTAAGTAATTGTGTGCATTACATTGCGTAGGGGAATTGTGTGGAATGTCTAAGTTCGGTTTACAGTCTATGTTTGAATAGTTTTTACTTGTTGGCTTTCCAAGGGGTGTGCATTTATCTATTAACTGTTGTTGTTGACATTCGGTTGGCTCGGGTACCACGCCTGGTACGGGTATAACACATGGTTGGCATGGGTACCACGCCTATTACGGGTATAACATTTGGTTGGCACGGGTACCACGCCTGGTATGGATTTACTTTATTGCATCTTGCATTGTTTCATTGACTATTGTATCGTATTGGCTGATATTGGTTCCGTGAGAGGACCGGGTTGTTTTACTGAATGTGATACTTGATATTAGTTTCGTGAGTGGATCGGGTTGTTTTACTAGATGTAATACTTGGTAATAGTTTCGTGAGTGGACGACTTATTATTGAAAAGTGTTATTGATTGGTGGTCTTTGAGTGGTCGGGAACTGTTGTATGACTGTTGAGTTGGTCTTGGTTTAGGCTGGGTAAATCACTACTTGTGGTATTGTCTAGAGGAGATTCCAGGGTGGGTCTGGGCTAGACTGTAACATGTGGTTATGGTTTTCCTTGTTGCTAGAATAGAACTGTAAGAGATGGATTCATGCGGTAACAAGCTAGGTAGAGACATGTAGTCTAGAGATGCATGTGATATTTGTTACATGTTTTCCATACTTGTTACTGGATTTTGCGTACTATTTATATATTTTTTTCTTGAATACTGGCTGATGATCCTACCAGTACACAGTGGTGGTGTACTGATACTGCACTCGTGTTTCTTTTGGTGAGTACAGGAAATCTTCTAGTGGCTGAGACGAGACCTCAGATTTAGCACCGACGTTTCTGATCTTCAAGGGTGAGCTATCGATTCAAGCTATCTTGGGATTATCATTAGAGTTTTAGTCCATTTGTCCGGACTTAAAAACTATTTATTATTTTGTTTGGGGTTGCATCCCCATACTCTAGATTTGGTATGATGACTTTCAGTTCCTAGGTGGGATTTTCTGCAGATTATTAATTATGATAAGTTTTTGAGTAGTTGATCTTATTTTCATTGCTAGTTTACTTTGATGCTTGCTGGTTTTAGGCTGTTAGTCTAGGCAAGGGTGGAACTCTATTGGTTCGCTCATCCGGGGATTGGGTGAGTGCCACTCACGATGGGTTGGGTCATGACAAACTTGGTGTGATATTGAGGTATATATTGTTTATGTGTGTATTTGGTTGCTAAATTACATTTTTAAAGTGTTTAAGGTTCATTTAGAACAAGTCAAGAGTCAAAATGATCAAATAGAGTTTAGACGAGAAAACTAGTGGTGCTAGCTTGAGCTAAGCGTATTCTAGTGTACTTTGATGATCTCTATTGTGTTGTATGGACTAATGTGTATTATGAATTGATGTAGGAGACCATTGGAGGATCTATGAAAGCTAAATTAAGCCTACAAATATGCCAAAAGAAGTGGGGAATCAAGGAACAAGTGCACGAGGAGAAGAGAGCAAAAATAGGGCGAACTCCCACGTTTTGGAGGGGGCCTCGCGCTTCAGCCCCCAAGGCATGGGTGGAAGCCCTACCTTGCGCCTACCAAGGCTTGGTAGAAGGCTTAGTCTCTCACCCCCCATCGCTGAGGTCCACTGGTTTGGCTACACGGCCAGCCATGCGATATAACGCCCCTAAAACGTCCAAAATTGGGTTTTTTAACTTGGTTTAAGTGAGGGCAAAGTTGTAAATGCATATGTATCTTATGGGGCAGCCTATGTACGACATAAAACACTATATAAGGAGATCTTAGCCACATTTAGACCCATCTTTGGAAGTATATACGAATCGGAGAGCAAAGGAGACAACGAGGAGCTCAAACTAGGGTTCTTTGTTCTTTAACTTTTCTTTCTTGTAGTTTTACTTTATGAACTCATATATGATGATTCTTTGTAATACTATGAGTGGATAAACACCCTCTTTCTAGGGTTGAGGCTACAACATGATTTCTTAATTATGGTTTTATAGTTGGTTTGTACGTTTATCATGTCATGTGATTGTTCTTACATTCTTGTTTTACTATTCTAAAGCGTCATGAACTTTAGGATAAATCCAAGTCTCAAAACGAATTGACCATAGGAGTTCAGGTCTGGAATGAAGAACGTAGGGAGTGTGTATCATATCTTTGATTGTTAGTTAGCAATTATACAAGATGATTTGCAGTTAGGATAGCGATATACCTAGATGCCCCATTTGGTTAGTATAATGGGAACATAGTTGAATGCATCCGAATTAAAGACTCACATCCACACTCAACGATGTAGTTGTGAGATTAATTTGGATAGATGACTTAGAGGATGACCATTCCCGGGTTATAATATCAACCCTGTAGATCAATGATCACAATAAACACCAACACCGACTGTAAATCATAGTTATGCATGAATGTGTGGTGAATGCCTCAACCCTGGATCTCTCCATATATTGTCTACAATCCAAGTTTCACATCATCGCTATTTCTAGTATTTAGTTTATAAAAACAAAGCTAAAACTCTTGGTTACAAATCGCACTTGTTTAATTTCAATAGTAATAATTAAGTTGGATCATTTTCCACGCACCAAGTCCCTGTGGGATCGATATTCGTCTTACAAGAGCCACTATATTACTTGCACGGCCACGTACATTTGTGTGTGCGCTTGGGAGCAACACCCTCTCCAAAATGTGTTTTAGAAATAATGAACATTTTTGGAGAAATGTTTGCAATAACAACGATTTACCCACAATAGTGACCCAATCCCGCTATAGAGGCATCGCTATAGTAGAATCTGCCCGCTATAGCGGGATTGACCAACTTTGACTCCTGCTATAGAGGGAATTATTCCGCTAGCCCCATAGAGTCTTTCCACCTGCTATAGCGGGTGTGGCAAAGAAAATACTAGGAATTTCTCCTAGTTTTGCCTCTTTCATAATGCATCCTCAAACCATGACATTCTAGACTAACCTTTTCACGTCAAGTTTGATATTGGGAGTTCTACCAACCCAAATTGACTATCAAAAGGTCGATCACACATGCCCTCAACATATCCTAAAGACCTAAATCATCCTCTCTGACTTTCCATCAATATGAGGATGAAAGGTTTTGTTAAAAGTAAGTTGGGTTCCCAACTCTTCGTGCAACTTGCCCAAAAATTTAGAAGCAAACTGCGTACCTCTATATGAAATGATGGAAAGTGGAACCCCATGTAGCCTCACTATCTCCCTGATGTAAATCTTGGCCAACTTCTTAGAGCTGTAGTCAACTCTAACTAGAATAAAATAGGCTGATTTAGTCAGCCTATCCGCTATAACCCAAATCAAGTCGTACTTCCCCAAGGTCTTAGGAAGACCTACCACAAAATCCATAGCGATCCTCTCCCACTTCTACTCAGGAATGGGTATACTTTGGAGAAAACCCGCAGGCCTTTGATGCTCATACTTTACTTGCTGACAGTTGTGACATTTGGATACCTACTCCACTATGTACCTCTTCATCCCAGGCTACAAATAAAGCTGCCTCAAGCCACTGTACATTTTGGTCAGTCCTAGATGAATAGAATATCGTGAACCATGAGCTTCAGCTAGAACAGTCTGAATCAAATCACCAACCTAAGGAACACATAATCGCCCTCTAAACCATAATACTCCACACATCAAGTATGGCATCTAAAGCCTCACCAAACACCACTTTGTTCCAGATTTTATTGAATTCCAAATCCTCAAACTATTTGGCTTGATTTTATCGAGGAATGTTGACTTCACCTAGATACTAGCCAATGCTCCACCTCTTTCTGAAACACCAAACTGCATGAACTTAGATTCTAGAGTTTGAAACTCCCTAGCCAAGGGTTGCCTTGACACCCTCAAAAAGGCCAAACTGCCCATACTTACTGCTTTTCGGCTCAATGCATCTTCCACCACATTGGCCTTAACCTGATGATACTGGATGGTCACATCATAGTATTTAAGCAAATCCATCTATCTCCTCTGTCTCAAGTTTAAATCCCTTTGTGTGAACACATGTTTCAGCTATAATGGTCTGTGAATACCTTACACTTGATACCATAAAGATTGTGTTTCTAAATCTTAAGTGTAAACACCATCGCTTCCAATTCCAAGTCAAGAGTCGGGTAGTTTTTTTCATGAGGATTTAATTGCCTCGAAGCATATTAAATGACATTCCTGTCGTGCATCAATATAGCACCCAAACCCAAATGTGAACCATTACATAATACAACAAAACCCTTACCTTCAATCGAAAATGAAAGAATAGGATTTTTGGTCAAAAGTGTCTTGAGCTTTTGGAAGCTCTCCTCACACTTATCCGACCAAACAAATGGCACCTCCTTCTGAGTCAACCTTGTCAAGTGAGAAGCAGTAGAAGCAAAATTCTTGACAAACCTGCAATAGTAGTTAGCAAGACCCATGAAGCTCCTAACCTTGGTCATAGAGCTAGGTCAAATCCAAATCTTAACCACCTCAACCTTCTGGGGATCTACCATCACCCTTTTTTATGGGACTGCATGCCCTAAGAAGGCAATCGAAGACAACCAAAACTCCCATTTTGAGAACTTGGCATAAAACTGCTTTTCCTTCAAAATCCCCAAGGCAATGTGAAGATGACCTGCATATTCCTCCTTGATCTTGGAGTAAACCAAAATGTCATCAATAAAAACTATAACAAAACCATCCAAGAAGGACTTGAAAATACCATTTATCAAGATCATGAAGGTTGTCGGTGAATTGGTCAACCCAAATGACATGACTAGGAACTCATAATGTCCATACCAAGTCCTGAAAGTTGTTTTAGGTATATCCTCAGGCCAAATTTTTAGTTGATGGTAACCCGACCTCAAGTCAATCTTGGAGAATACCGAAGCACCCTGCAACGGGTCAAAAAGATCATCTATGTGGGGAAAGGGATACTTATTCTTGATGGTAACCTTGTTAAACTACCTCTAATCAATGTACATCCTCATGCTACCATCTTTTTTTTTTAACAAAAAAGACTGGAGCACCCCAAGGTGAAGCACTGGGATGAATAAATCCCTTATTAAGCAGTTCCTATAAATGGGTGTTGAGTTCCCTCAAATCTTCCGGAGCCATTCGATAAAGAGGAATGGAAATTGGGGGAGTGCTTGGATCCAAATCAATACAAAAATTAATAGCCATGTCTAGAGGCATACCGGGAAAATGTAATGACCCTTCTTGTCATTTATGCATTTTCAACTTTCTTGTACCGTTAGAGCTTGTCTGTAGCAGCCCCAAGTCATTTAAGGCTTTTCGGCACTGGTAGTTCGGTGCCTGGGCCGTTTGTTTGGTCTTTATGGTCGTATGATAAGTTTTGAAGTCAAACAAGTCGGCAAAAGTTATCGTAAGAGTCTTTAATAAATTTTCTAAACTTTGGGTCAAATGTATCAGAGGTTTTCTCTCAATATATAAAGAGTTAGAAGTCCCCCAACCTACCAAATCGAAGTTCTACGAGTCTAGTTTCAAACGCACAAAACCTCACATCAAGCCGATCTCAGAGTAAAAAGTTATGACTGTTTTACCGCAGACTGTCTGGCAGAAACCGGGTCGCGAACCAGGTCGGGTCAAAATTGATTTAAAGCCTCAACTTCACGTTTTAAAATGCCATAAAAGTTCGGAAACAGAGTGAAAACATAAGGGAGGGTTCCAAGAGAGTTCTTGGTTTGCTAAGGTAACCATCTCGGGGCTCTTTTATGATCGTTTTTATGAAGTTCTACGGACGTTTCGTCAAGTTATGATTCTTTTGGGAAATTTGCCGATTTAAGCTTAATTATGAACTTTTTATAGGTGAGTGTAAGCTGCATATATATAATGTTTGCGAATCTTAGGAAGTAAGGAACAGGTTCCGTGAAGGAACTACGGGCATTCGGACGTTCATCCGAAGGTATTTTTGTCATTTTGGAGCTTCTTGGAGTGGTTCGAGCTTGGACATCATCGTCCTAGCAGTTTGTCATCGGACGACAGGTAGGTTATGGTTTAAACTCCCTAGAGTTAGCATATATCGGATAAAATTGTACTAGCTGGCATCCTTGGGTTGGATTATTAAGTTGGTACCACAGACCTTGACCGCTTTATTCATGTCCGCCTACTTTTGTTCCTCCGATGCTTGTAGTACTTACCGATATGTTTTATTTACTCTTGTGGTCCTGTGAGGCCTTGTTGACTCTGGAACATAGAAGGTGGGATATTGGGAATGTCCGCGAGTTCCGGGGATAGAATTATTCTTCTAGACTGGTTATACTTGCTGAGTAGTTATGGGCCTGTGCAAGGTCGATAGGTTGATTGTGAGCTGCTGGACAGCTATTGTGTTTGATCATACCATTTCCATGAATATAAAGAGATTTTATCCATGTTTTACTATGGTTTTGGCATTGGGCCTACTGGCACTATTTTCTAAACCTTGCATGGCCTCGGGGGCCCATTTTTTATGGAAATAGTTTGATTTACCTTGTGAATAATATTAGGGTAAAAGAAGGTCAAATTATGATTTCTATCACCAGTTTTACTATTAATGCTAGACTCGGCAGAGCCAGGGTGCTAGTTGAGTTTTTTATTAAATTGGGATGATTTCTAGCCTCGGTTAGACCGAGCACCTGAGATGACTTTCTATTGTTTAGACCCGGTTATGCCCGGGCACCCTTGGAGGGGTTTTTGAGATATTTTCCCACTACTTTAGTCCTGGACAGGGTCTGGGCATGCATATTCGAGACTGGGTCTCTATCTTGAACCCAGACTTGCTTCCGGATGACATTTTTGATACTGAGTTTTAGTATGGGGTCGGGGACCTCCATGGACCTTGCCATCCGGGCCTGGGGCTTCGGGCTGCTTGTGCCGGAGGAAGGGTATACGGTGGAGTAGAGGTATACGGGTAGTGTCCTTCTATGGAACCTACCTGCTGGGCCAGATCGGCACCGGAGGAGGTACATACAGAGATACCATTTCACTTGAGATCTTCATGCATCATATCATTCATTGTTTGAGGCTCCACCCTTATTTGTTGTTTGTTGATTGTACGCTCCGGTAGTATGGGATGCCGGAGGGTTTATTTTCACTTGTTTTTGTTCCTCGGTTGTATGGGCTGCCGGGGGACTGTAGGTAGACTCTTGTTATTTATTTATGGAATTGTTCCCTGTTACGACTAAGTTGTTGGTTTCTGGATTTGAGATTGACATGATTAGTTTGATCATTGATTTCTATTTTCCGAAGCATGTCTATCTCTACTCTTCACTCCCTTTTCCTTATGCTTGAGGTTACCGGTATACCGTCCATTTCTAGAACTTATTATGTATATACTGTTATCATAAGAATCCCAGGTGTGTCTTTTATTACTTTCACTTGTGCCTGTTATGTATATATTCTACCTGCTAACCTTACATGTTGTTTCTGTTGCCTTCCCGCTGGGCTAGTTTCTTTGTACCTTTTACGTTGATTTCCGTGACTACTTGCTTATATTATGTTTGTTACTAAGCATTTATCTTATATGTGCTCAGTCGGCCTATGATACCTACTGGGTACCTTATGCTTCGCATTTGGTGCTCACCCTACCCCCTGCATCTTTTGGTGCAGATCCTAGCATGGGCCATCGCCTCTAGATCACTGTGATTCGTGCTTGGAGATCTTTTGGGGACTACTTCAGACTGAGGGTGAGCTCTTAGCGACCGGAGCTTAGCTTTAGTTTATCTTTTGCTTTATGTACTCTATTACCATTCAGAGACATCTGTATATATTGTTTTGGATCGTTTGCACTCCATGTATGTAGTTTTGGTTCTATACTATGATACCAAGTTTTTGGGCTTTGGTTTAGCTTCCGCATATGTGTATATATATATTCATGTTATCTATTCTCTTTATCTTGTTCCCTTACTTTTTCTTAATAAACTGTTCTTTCGCTTATTTGTTAGATAGTAGCCCATTACTAATTGTTCCGAGCTATGGGGATTGGTTCACCTACTGGGGGGTTGTAAGTACCATCATGACCGAGAAATCAAGTCATGACAGCTTGGTATCAGATCTCTAGGTTCACAGGTGTCATCGGTATAGGAGCCAATGTCTAGTAGAGTCATGATGATCGGGGCGGAGACGTCCGTACTCAATCTTCGGGAGGCTACAATGGCATCTTAGGAAATACAACTCTTTCATTGCTTCTATATCGTGCGTAGGACCCTTGATGTTTCTGAAATTTCATTTGTTCTTCTTCATTCTTCCGCAGATGGTTCGTACGAGAGCATCGGCATCAGGCGGAGATGGGCCTCCGACTCCCGCTAAGAGTGGAGGACACCCCCGAGCAGCGGCACCTGCTAGAGCTGCTAGAGATGAGGTCGAGCCCGAACAACATGTGGATCGGGGGGAAGCCCAGGTACCACCTACTCTAGTACTAGCTCCAGTACCCACTTCTGTGCCAGCTTCAGCCCCAGCTCAGTCTTCGGATATTCGGGGTTTACTATTACAGCTCTTGGGTGTGATTGGAGAGCGGCCTTCTGAGGTAGCACAGACATCCATTCAGGGGGTAGCCCTAGGTGCACAAAGTTCAGAAGCGCAGCCTGCTACTACAGCTCCCCATGCAGAGGTCATTTTGGACCCATCAGTTGCACAGCCTCTTGCTCCTCGCCCAGCTATGACAGAGTCAGAGCAGAAGGCGTTGGGTAGGTTTTTGAGATTAGCACCTCTGAGGTTTGCTGGTACTTCTGGACAGGACCCACATGACTTTATTACTACCTGTGAGGAGATGTTGTATCATTTGGGTTTGTTAGAGACTCACGGGGTTCGGTATACTACCTATCAGCTGGAGGGCCCAACGAAGTTATGGTGGAGGGCCCAGGTTGCTTACATACCACCATTGTCACCTCCTTTGACTTGGTCCGAGTTTTATGAGGCCTTTATGGCTAAGTTCCTGCCTCAGAGTGATCGTGAGCATCGTCGGGAGCAATTTACTAGGCTTATGCAGGGGAACATGTCTGTATCTGAGTATGAGACTCATTTCCATCAGCTTGCTCCATTTGGGGCTATGATCATTCCTACTGAGCCAGACAGGGTTTGCATATTTGTTTATGGGTTGCGTATGGAGCTGAGAGAGCCAGCTGATATATTAGTTTCTAGTGGTCGATCATTTCAGGCTATCGCAGACTATACCATACTTTGGAGGACTTACATCGACATGATCAGGGGTCCAGAGATAAGAGGCCTCGACATCAGGGTGGCTACAGTGGTTCCAGATATGGTGGTAGTGTTTCAGGCTAGTGGGGCTGGGGTTATCAGCCACAGCAGCACCAGGGTCAGTCCAGCCGACCAGTTCAGGCTTCCCTTCAGACTTCCAGTAGTACCTAGTTCGATCAGGGTCAAAGCAGCCATCAGGGCTATAGCGGTCAGTCTTCGAGGGGTATAGCTTCTGGAGAATCAGGTTGTGGTGGCCATACGGGTTCCGCTGGTTCATCTAGGCCGACTAGGTGGTCTAGGGCTTGTTATACTTGTGGTGTGATTGGTCACTTCGCTAGAGATTGCCCCCAGTAGGGTACAGTTCAGCCAGCTGAGCCATTGCAAGCAATTCAGCCCTCGGTTAGAGGGGGTGGTGGTCAGGCTAGAGGTGGTGCTCCACGTGGCAGAGCAGGTGGTAGGGATGGCGATCGAGCAGGTGGAGGTCATCGTCAGTTCTATGCGGTCCCTGGGAGACCGGAGGTAGAGGCCTCAGATGCTGTGATCACAAGTACAATTTATGTGTGCCATCAGTCCATTATGGCTTTATTTGATCCTGGATCCACTTGTTCATATGTATCTGCCTACTATGTGCCCTTTTTGGGGTTGGCTAGTGAGCCATTATTTGTTCATGTTTCTGTTTTAACCCCAGTAGGAGATTCTTTAGTAGTGGATCGGATTGTGAGATCTTGTATGATATCTATTGGTGATTCAGAGACTTGGGGTGATTTGATGATCCTTGATATGCTATATTTTGATGTGATACTGGGCATGGACTAGTTATCCCCTCACCGTGCGGTTTTGGATTGTTATGCCAAGACCATTACCATAGTCGTGCCTGGTGTATCCTCGGTTGTGTGGCAGGGTTCTATTAGCCATGCACCGTCTGGGATCATCTCTTGTCTTCGAGCTAGAAAGTTGATTTCCCGTGGGTGTTTAGCTTATCTAGCATATGTCCGAGATGCTAGTGCTGATCCTACGTCTCCTGAGTCTGTTTCTGAGGTTAGATACTTTCTTGACGTGTTTCCTACCGACCTTCCAGGCCTTCCACCTGAGAGTGATATTGATTTTTCTATTGAGTTAGAGCCGGGCACCAGGCCCATTTCTATTTCTCCTTACCATATGGCTTCGGCTGAGTTGAGAGAGCTTAAGGAGCAGCTCCAGGATCTGTTATCTAAGGGGTTTATTAGACCGAGTGTGTCACCTTGGGGTGCTCCTGTTCTCTTCGTAAAGAAGAAGGATGGGTCGATGCGCATGTGTATTGATTATCGGCCGCTGAATAGGGTGACAGTGAAGAATAGGTATCCAATGCCAAGGATTGATGACTTGTTTGACCAGCTTCAGGGTTCAGTCGTGTTTTTGAAGATTGATTTGAGGTCTGGCTACCATCAGTTGAGGATTAGGGCGGAAGACATCCCTAAGACAGCATTCAGGACACGTTATGGCCATTATGAGTTCCTAGTGATGTCTTTTGGGTTGACTAATGCCCCCGTAGCCTTTATGAACTTGATGCACAGGATTCTTGGCCCGTATTTGGACTCATTTGTGATATTTTTTATAGACGACATCTTGGTATACTCGCGTAGTAGAGATAAGCATGAGCAGGACTTGAGGGTTATACTCCAGACTTTGAGAGATCATCGGCTTTATGCCAAGTTCTCAAAGTGCAAGTTTTAGCTTGAGTCAGTTGCATTCCTAGGGCACGTGGTGTCTAAGGATAGGATTAGGGTTGATCCGGGAAAGATTTTAGCGGTTTGTGATTGTCCTAGACCCACTACTGTCACTGAGGTCCACAGTTTTATTGGGTTAGCAGGTTACTACAGACGCTTCGTTCAGGGATTTTCTTCCATAGCAGCACCCTTGACTATGCTGACTAGGAAGGATGGCCCATTTCAGTGGTCGGATCAGTGCGAGGATAGCTTTCAGAGGATTAAGGCTTTATTGACTTCAGCTCCAATTTTGACTTTGCCGGTTGAGGGTCAGATCTTCTCCATGTATTGTGATTCTTCTGGGGTTGGTCTTGGTTGTGTGTTGATGGAGCAGGGTCGAGTAATAGCATATGCGTTAAGGCAGCTGAAGGTTCATGAGCGCAACTACCCCACTCATGACTTAGAGTTGGCGGCGGTAGTTTTCGCACTCAAGATCTAGAGGCATTACCTATATGGAGTTCACTGTGAGATCTTAACTGATCACCGTAGTCTTCAGTATATCACGAGTCAGTGAGAGATGAAATCGAGACAGAGGAGATGGGTCGAGTTACTGAAGGACTATGACTTCACTAATTTATATCATCCGGGAAAGGCAAAAGTGGTAGCGGATGCCTTGAGCCGGAAGGGGGTGAGTATGGGTAGCCTAGCTTCTCTTTCAGTTTCAGAGCGACCATTTTCCTTGGACATCCAGTCCTTGGCTAGCCATTTGGTTAGGCTTGACTTGTCGGATCCTAGTAGATTTCTCGCCAGTGTTGAGGTTCGTTCTACTTTGATTGATCAGATTCAGAGCCGTCAGTTTGAGGATCAACAGTTGTGTGACCTTCATGATCAGGTTGTTCGGGGTGAGACCAGTCGGGCTACTCTAGATTCAGATGGGGTTCTGAGGTTTGATAGCCGCCTTTGTGTTCCGAGGATTAGTAATTTGATTCAGTTGATACTTCATGAGGCACATTGTACTAGATACTCCATTCACCCTGGCACAACAAAGATGTATAGAGACTTGAGACAACTTTACTGGTGGAGTGGTATGAAGCGGGATATAGCGGAGTTTGTATCTCGGTGCTTGAACTGTCAGCAGGTTAAGTTTGAGCACATGAGACCTGGTGGTTTGATGTAGCGACTTCCTATTCCTGAGTGGAAGTGGGAAGGGATTACTATGGCCTTTGTTGTTGGTTTACCTCGTACTTATCATAGGTTTGATTCCATTTGGGTGATCGTTGATAGGCTGACTAAGTCAGCACACTTCATACTGATTCAGACTTCTTATGGGGCAGAGAAGCTATCTCAGATCTACATTCGTGAGATTGTTCGATTGCACGGAGTCCCAGCTTCTATCATTTCAGACCGCGGCACTCAGTTGACATCTCAGTTCTGGAGGGCTATTCAGCGAGATTTGGGTACGGAGGTTCAGCTTAGTACTGCTTTCCACCCTCAGACAGATGGCCATTCTGAGAGGACCATTCAGGTCCTAGAGGACATGCTTCGAGCATGTGTTCTTGACTTTGGAGGTTCTTGGGATCAGTTTGTGCCTTTGGCAGAGTTTGCTTATAATAATAGCTTCCATTCGAGCATTGGCATGGCACCTTTCGAGGCATTGTATTGTAGTCATTGCATATCACCGGTTGGTTGGTTCGGTGGGTTGGAGTCTAGGCCACAGAGTACAGATTTGCTTTGATATTCCTTAGACCGAGTCAGAGTGATTCAGGATAGACTTCAGGCAGCCCAGAGTAGGCAGAAGAGCTACGCTGATCGTAGATTTTGTGACTTAGAGTTCAGTGTTGGTGATTCGATATTTCTCCGTGTATCTCCCATGAAAGGTGTGATGAGATTTTGTAGGCGGGGCAAGCTTAGCCCTAGGTACATTGGGCCATTCGAGATTCTCCAGAGGGTTGGTAGTGTTTCCTATCAGTTAGCTTTGCCTCCTATGTTTTCATCTATGCACCCGATTTTCCATGTATTGATATTGCGGCGGTATATTCCAGATGAGTCTCATGTGTTGCAGTGGGAGACGGTTCAGCTGGATGAGAGTTTAGCTTTTGTTGAGGAGCCGGTAGCTATTATGGCCAGAGATATCAGGAGATTGAGGTCTCGAGAGATCTCGGTTGTCAAGGTTCAGTGGAGGCACCATCCAGTGGAGGAGGCTACCTGGGAGACCGAGAGAGATATGCGGACTCGGTATCCGCAGTTGTTCGAGACTTTAGGTACTTCCTTGTTCTTGACTTTCGAGGACGAAAGTCTTTTTAGTAGTGGATGATATAATGACCCTTCCGGTCATTTACGCATTTTCAACTTTCTTGTACCGTTAGAGCTTGCCTGTAGCGGCCCCAAATCATTTAAGGCTTGTCGGGACCGGTAGTTTGGTGCCCGGGCCATTTGTTTGGTCTTTATGGTCGTATGATAAGTTTTGAAGTCAAGCAAGTCGGCAAAAGTTACCGTAAGAGTCATTAATAAATTTTCTAAACTTTGGGTCAAATGTCTCAGAGCTTTTCTCTCAATATATAAAGAGTTAGAAGTCCCCCAACTTACCAAATCGAAGGTCTACAAGTCTAGTTTCCAATGCACAAAACCTCACGTCAAGCCGATCTTGGAGTAAAATGTTATGACTGTTTTACCACGGACTGTCTGGCAGAAACCGGGTCGCGAACCAGGTCGCGAACCGGGTTGGGTCAAAATTGATTTAAAGCCTCAACTTCAAGTTTTAAAATGCCATAACAGTTCTGAAATAGAGTGAAAACATAAGGGAGGGTTCCAAAAGAGTTCTTGAGTGATCAAGGTGTATTTTTGGTGATTTCTATCGCTAAAGTTTTCCCCTTCGATAAGCCCCGTTTGGAGCTGGTTTCAGAAGATAGGAATTGGTATTTCTTGGTGGTTCTTCAAGATTTACACTTGGTTTGCTAAGGTAACCATTTCGGGGCTCTTTTATGATCGTTTTTATGAAGTTCTACGGATGTTTCGTCAAGTTATGATTCTTTTGGGAAATCTGCCGATTTAAGCTTAATTATGAACTTTTTATAGGTGAGTACAAGTTGCATATATATAGTGTTTGTGAAGCTTAAGAAGTAAGGAACAATTTCCGTGAAGGAACTATGGGCATTCGGACGTTCGTCTGAAGGTATTTTTGTCATTTTGGAGTTTCTTGGAGTGGTTCGAGCTAGGACATCATCGTCCTAGCAGCTTGTCATCGGACGACAGGTAGGTTATGGTTTAAACTCCCTAGACTTAGCATATATCGGATAAAATTGTACTAGCTGGCATCCTTGGGTTGGATTATTAGGTTGGTACAACAGACCTTGACCGCTTTATTCATGTCCGCCTACTTTTGTTCCTCTGATGCTTGTAGTACTTGCCGATATGTTTTATTTACCCTTGTGGTCCTGTGAGGCCTTGTTGACTCTGGAACATAGAAGGTGGGATATTGGGAATGTCCGCGAGTCCCGGGCATAGAATTATCCTTCTAGGCTGGTTATTCTTGCTGAGTAGCTATGGACCTGTGCAGGGTCGATAGGTTGATTGTGAGCTGCTGGACAGCTATTGTGTTTGATCATACCATTTCCATGCATATAAAGAGGTTTTGTCTATGTTTTACTACGATTTTGGCTTCGGGCCTACTGGCACTATTTTCTAAACCTTGCATTGCCCCGAGTGTCCATTTTTTATGGAAATGAATTGGAAATGGTTTGATTTACCTTGTGAATAATCTTAGGGTAAAAGAAGGTCAAATTATGATTTCTATCACCAGTTTTACTATTAATGCTACACTTGGCAGGGCCAGGGTGCTAGTTGAGTTTCTTATTAAATTGGGATAGTTTTTAGCCTCGGTTAGACCGAGCACCTGAGATGACTTTCTACTGTTTAGACCCGGTTATGCCCGGGCACCCTTGGAGGGGTTTTTGAAATATTTTCCCACTACTTTAGTCCTGGACAAGGTCTGGGCATGCATATTCGAGACTGGGTCTCTATCTTGAACCCGGACTTGCTTCCGGATGACATGTTTTAATACTGAGTTTTAGTATGGGGTCGGGGACCTCCATGGACCTTGCCATCCGGGCCTAGGGCTTCGGGCTGCTTGTGTCAGAGGAAGGGTATACGGTGGAGTAGAGGTATACGGGCAGTGTTCTTCCATGGAACCTACCTGCTGGGCTGGATCAGTACCGGAGGAGTTACATACAGAGATACCATTTCACTTGAGATCTTCATGCATCATATCATTCATTGTTTGAGGCTCCACCATTGCTTGTTGTTTGTTGATTGTACGCTCCGGTAGTATGGGATGCCGGAGGGTTTATTTTCACTTGTTTGTGTTCTTCGGTTGTATGGGCGGCCGGGGGACTGTAGGTAGACTCTTGTTATTTATTTATGGAATTGTTCCCTATTACGGCTAAGTTGTTGGTTTCTGGATTTGAGATTGACATGATTAGTTTGATCTTTGATTTCTATTTTCCCGAGCATGTCTATCTCTACTCTTCACTCCCTTTTCCTTATGCTTGAGGTTACCGGTATACCGTCCATTTCCAGAACTTATTATGTATATATTGTTATCATAAGGATCCCAGGTGCGTCTTTTCTTACTTTCACCTGTGCCTGTTAAGTATATATTCTACCTGCTAACCTTACATGTTGTTTATGTTGCCTTCCCGCTGGGCTAGTTTATGTGTACCTTTTCTGTTGATTTCCGTGACTACTTGCTTATATTATGTTTGTTACTAAGCATTTATCTTATATGTGCCTAGTCGGCCTATGATACCTACTGGGTACCTTATGCTTCGCATTTGGTGCTCACCTTACCCCCTGCATCTTTTGGTGCAGATCCTAGCATGGGCCATCGCCGCTAGATCGCTGTGATTCGTGCTTGGAGATCTGTTGGGGACTACTTCAGACTGAGGGTGAGCTCTTGGCGACCGGAGCTTAGCTTTAGTTTATCTTTTGCTTTATGTACTCTATTACCATTCAGAGACATCTGTAGATATTTTTTTGGATCGTTTGCACTCCATGTATGTAGTTCTGGCTCTATACGATGACACCAGGTTTTTGGGGTTTGGTTTAGCTTCCGCATATGTGTATATATATAGATTCCTGTTATCTATTCTCTTTATCTTGTTCCCTTACTTTTGCTTAATAAACTGTTCTTCTGCTTATTTGTTAGATAGTAGCCAATTACTAACTGTTCCGGGCTATGGGGATTGGTTCACCTACCGGGGGGTTGTAGGTGCCATCATGACCGAGAAATTAGGTCGTGACAGAAAATCCATAGGAAATACCTCCTAAAACTCAGAAACTACAGGAACTGACTCAATAGAAGGAGACTCTGCACTAACATCTTGAAGATAAGCCAGGAAGGCTGAACACCCCATCTCCACTAGCTTTCTAGCCCAAACAAAAAAGATGATTTTCACCGGCTTAGACTTATACACACCCTCCCACTCTAGTTTACCCTTACCCTATATTTTTAGAGTTACCGTCTTGGTATTACAGTTCAAAACTGTGTGATATGGAGATAATCAAGTCATACCCATAATAACGTTCAAATCAAACATGTCCAAAATGATATAGTCTACCCAAGTCTGAAGACCCATAAACAAAATAGAACATGTACGATACTCATGGGTCATTACCACAGAATCTCCAACTGGAGTAGAAACATATACAGGAGAGTAGATTATATCACAAGCCAATTCCAGAACCAAAGCAAATCTAATAGATATATAAGAGTAAGTGGAACTCGGATCAAACAAAATAGTACCATCTGGTCATAGACAATAATAGTACATGTGATAACAACATCAGAAACCTTAGCCTCGATCTTGCATGGGAATGCGTAACAGTGAGCTCTATCATCAAGATGGGCAACCTCCCTAGCAGGCAGTGCTTCACCCTTCCCAGTATTACCATACCCTTTGTTTCCACCATGACCTCTTTGATTATTATCTCATCCACCTTGTGGACGGCCCTTACCGTTAACACCTCCACCTCTACCTGCTGGAACCACAGCCTTGGCCTGTTGTTGTGCCTGATTACCTGTCTTCCTCATAGGACACTCTCTCTTGAAGTGCCCCACAGCACCACAGGAATAGCAACCTCACTCAACAGAAGGCCTATTGGCCAAAGAATAGGAATCCCCTTGGCCTCTAACAACTAGAGATTGTTGAATACCCCTTGAATGACCACCTGTAGAGGTTAGCAAAGCTGACTGAATGGGGTTAGCTGAGAGAATCTGCTGGCGTTGACCCATGGAATAAGATCCACTATAGTTACCCGCATTCTGTGACTTCTTGACTAATACCTTAGCCTGACCAAGTTGCTTAACTCTCTCAAGCTTTTTCACATAATCAGTAACATAATTTAAACTCCTTCCTACAAAATTCATGTGAACAGACAAAACCTGAAGATCAGTGCTCAAACCATTAACATATAATCAGATCCTCTCCTACTCAGTGACCAACAGCTGGGTAGCATAGTGAGACAGAGCATGGAACTTAGCCTCATAGGTCACAACTGATATACTGCCTATTCAAGGGCCAAGAACTCATCCTTCTCGTGGTCCTGGTGAGTATGGGGAACAAACTTCTCCAAAAATAGGGTATGAAACAGAGCCCAAGTCAATAGAGGCAAAGCTAGTGACCTACACTCCATATGGGCCCTCCACTATTGCTTGGCATCCTCTTGCAGTTAGAAAGTCATAAACTAAACACCATGTTGTTGCACAATCTCCAATTTTTGTAGTGTCACGACCCAACTATCGAGCTATGTGGGCACCTACTCTAATACACCTAGATAGGAGAATTCTTACCACCCGAACCAACAGGCAATGCGGAAAAGAAAATAAACCATTAAATAAGTCTTTTAAATACATGAGAAATCCTTTTTTACAAATAGTTTAGAAAACTAAACGACTTAAAGAATTTGCGGAAAATATTTACAATATGAAACAACCTCCCCAGAACCTAGTCTAAACTGGTACAAGAGCTTCTACAAGATGAGTATATGACATAAGATGACACAACTCCCACCATAGAAGGAAAGTAGGAGTTGCATGGAAGATCACCGCAATCCTGGACCTGTGAAACATCACCAATCCTGCAACCAGACTATACCCAAAAAGGTATAGCAAGAGTAGAATCAGTACAAACACACGTACTGGTAGGCATCATCGCCTGACCCGAATTCACTCCTACCATTATATAAAAATCAATATAAAATGCACAAGGTAAATGCTTCACCCCTTTCAACATCACTTTTATCAATCCCCCCTTTCGGAACCGACTATCCTAACCTTTGGACTTACCAAGTCACCTTGTCACCTAGACTTCCCAAGTCACCTTGACACCTAGACTTCCCAAGTCACCTTGACATCTAGACTTCCCAAGTCACCTTGATCCCTAGACTTCCCAAGTCTCACTAAATCCTTACCAATAACAATGTCCATACCTGGACTACCCTTCCCTTACCCAAGTCAACCCCTTGACTAGATATTCAGACTTAACCCGGCTAACTGCCCAACCAAACCACTTATACCCATAGTATTACTTACCAGTGTCCGGGCCTTCCCGGACCTTTAGGACAACTTTCCATCTTGGTTATAACAACCATCAACTACAACCCCAGACTTTCCGTCTTACTCCCAATTGACAAATCACATGAAAATCACCTATCAACCATTGACACATTCAATGACAACAACAGAGTTATATCTAAATCCCTTTCTAATCCCAAAACCCAGACCCTCCAAGGATCCTCTAACCATACCTAAGTATTTAATAGGCTACCCGGTCTACACCAAGACCCACCCTTAGCTTATTAACCACAATTAATTCTTGACCGTCATTAATACACTTAATGAAAATAAATTGTGAACTCATAACCTCTTTTACATAGTCCGGACCCACACGGATCCCCCTAACACATCTAGCTATTAACATGACGACCCGGTCTATACCAAGACCAACTAATAGTTAACATCATAACTCTGTCTACACCAAGACCAACTAATAACATAATATAACAACCTGGCCTACACCAAGACCAATTAATAAAATAATATAACAACCCGGCCTACACCAAGACCAAACTTACAATATAATTATCTGGCCTACACCAAGACCAAAAGCACAATATAATATAACAACCCGACTTACACTAAGACCAAACTCACAATATAATTACCCAGCCTACACCAAGACTAAACTCATAATATAATTACCCGGACTACACCAAGACCAAAAGCACAATATAATATAACAACCCGGCCTACACCAAGACCAAACTCACAATATAATTACCCCGCCTACACCAAGACCAAACTCACAATATGATTACCCGGCCTACACCAAGACCACAAGTAATATCATAATTTATAAACACTTCCTGGTCCACTCATGGAACCAACACCAATCACACAATGCAACAATATCAATGAAATGATGCAGTAAAGTAAACCCGTACTAGGCGTGGTACCTGAGCCAACCATTAGTATCTCGTACTAGACGTGGTACCCGAGCCAACCATTTGTTATACTTGTACTAGGAATGGTACCCGTGCCAACCATTAGTATACCCGTACCAAGCGTGGTACCCGAGCCAATCGAATGTCAACAATCCACAGTCAAGTAATGAACAAACAACTTGTAAACCAACAAGCAACACACCGTTCAATTCACAGACTGTAAAACAGGAGCCCTAGACATTCTACACAATTCCTCTAAGTTATGCAATTCATACAGACACTTAGATAAGAGTACAACATATACAACATTCATAAGAATCGTAAGCCATCACCTACCCCATTCCGGGTACACTATGAACCGTCAAAATCCTATCCAAAGACTAACCCCGGTTTGCCCCTTTAAACATGCAGTTAATTACATTTATTCCAGACCCTCTCCCTAGGACCAAATACAACCTGGGAAAACCCTTCCCAGCCTTACAACACAACCAAAAAATTATCCTAATTATACCCATTAGTCCGGGACTTCCGTTTCTTACACATTTGTTAATTACTAAGCCTTTTCCGGTCCCCGAACCTTCCGATATTCTAGTTTCCGCATTTTATTAGAAAAATCACACAATTTAAGCAATGCCTAGAATATCACAACACCCTATTCCCATTCTACCATATTCAAAGTAATCCAACAATTCAACAACTTCCTCCAGACTCCGTACTCAAAGGCCTAACCATGGATTCTCCCTTTTATTCTATACAATAATACGAAAACCAAAGCGGTCAATCTACTTTTGGTAGAAACCTAGCCTACCTGGATGCCGAGCAGCTGTTCCATGCATTTTTTGGCTCCATGAAGGCATTCCCTGACGATTCTGCAAGCCCGAATCCATGGTTTCACATCCCTTTTTGCTGGAATCCCTCCTCCCCATGGCTCCCAAGCTTTGGAGCAGCCTAGGAGGGTTTTTGGAGCAACTCTCGTATGTTTTTTACTAAAGAAGGGATAATGGGATTATAAAACCCATTTTTGGGCTTTCTGGTTCCGTCATTGCGCTATAGCGGACGGCCAACCGCAGTAGCGGTACCGCTATAGCGACCTAAATTCCGCTACAGCAGACTCAAATTTTCAGTATGGACAGTCTTCAGTAAAACAGTCATAACTTTTTACTCGGGAAGCGGATTGATGAATGGTCGGTGGCATTGGAAAGAGGACTCAGAGAGCTTTAATATGGTGGGTATTGGGACCCCTAAATCCTTATATTCTAGGAGGAAAGAACCTTTGAAGTTGACCCTACTTTGAACTTACCCTGAAACTAAATCGGTAAGGAAGCTGATAACGCTCAAACTACACCTCAATTTACGAAGCGTAAGCGATCGTTGTCAAATATATAACCCAACAAGGTTGGGGTCGAATCCCACAGAGAATATGGTGATGATTAAGACTTTAGTGAAGTATGTGACTAGTCGTCAATCGTTTCCAGTAAATAAAAGGGGGGTTTTGAAATCAAGTTGTAAACAAAACAATAATAAACGTAGGGGTTTAAATCAGTATGAGAGGATGAACTAGGGACGTGTTCACCATGGCGTTGTAACAATGTCGATTCTAGGCTTAATTGGGTTCTTTCTATATGCGTGTCACGATGTGATTGCGTCAATTGTATCGTCTAAATGTCTCTCGACCAAATAAACAAATTTCCTTTTATCTTCTCTCGATCTCAAAAAGATGTGCTTTTTAGCTCTCAATCCTAACATCAAGTAGACTAATCCAGTTACGGCATTAATCAATAAGACGAGAGTTAGTAGTCTCGAATTCTTGTCGTTAATCAAGTTTTCCCGGTTTTAATCTCTTTCTCAAGCAAATTAAACCTAGGCATGTTCTAATGTTTGCAACCCACTAGAAAACGTGACATAAAGTATGATTAACAACGTGACAATACATATATCGAACCCAACGCTACCCGAAATCTATATTGCTACGGTTGCCATGGCTCCCACAACCCTAGTTGCGGGAGTTTTAGTTACTCATGCTATAAAGAAAAGAGAAGAGAATTGTATTCATAATAAGGAGAAGAAATTCTTACAATATAATGAAAACCACTCTTCAATATCCAAGAACAAGAGAAACCAAGAACTCAAGAACGAATCAAGAACACGAATGTTAATTCAAGAAACGTGTTCTTGCTCTCGAAAACTAACTAAAAACGTGTTTAAACTAATGGGTGAATAATAATTAACATAACCCTAACATAGGGTATTTATAGGAGTAGTAGAAACCAATTCCAAAACGGGCTAGGAATCCCCAAAAACGCGGGTCGCCGCCTGAGTCACTGCCTAAGCGTGACGGTCAGGCTGACGGACCGTCAAGGCAGTGACGGACCGTCGCCTGGACCGTCACTGCTAGGCAGTGGTGCCGCCTGAGATTCTGCCTTGGTGTGACGGTCCCAGTGACGGACCGTCACATGTGTGACGGGCCGTCACTCAGGCCGTCACACTTAGGCAGATTGCTCTTTTTCGCGTATTTCCGTCCGTTTCCGTGTTTGTTTCCATTTCCTACAAATACAACATAAAAACATCAAAAACAACAATGGTTGCTTGAAAACGTACGATTGTTCTTAGTAAAAAGGAGTCGAAAGTGACGTAAATTAGCGTCACATCAGAAGCTTTCAACTTAACTTTGTGCTAAGAGTATTCTATGACCTTAGTACATACCAAATGTACTCCCCATAATAAAGAATTAATCCTAACTCTTATTACGAATGAGAGGCACCTGTATTGATCGCAGATATTTTCTGTAACGATGGAATAGGTCGTTACAACAGATACCAATTTACCCATCGTTTATCCCCGAATGATCTCTAAGGCAGAAGGAAAAGAATGAAACAGCCCTTAGAAACTTAACGCTCTACTATACATCATAGAATAGCCCCTCGTGAACCACCAAACTCTCAAATCCCCCGGGTGTACCCCAGTTCAACCGAAATTTAATTTGATTCTGCTTTGTCAAGGAATTTCTTCCTTCGAGCTATACGAGACTAGTTAGATTACTCCTCCTCGAGTGCCCAAGAAATCTGGGGTCTTGTTGAAACACCGAAGGAAAACATTTCAAACATAACGGACCAAAACTTAATTTCCCATGCTATGGTGCTGACAGTCGCTGACTTCCGCTATAGCGGTAATTTCTCTATTATAGCGGAGGTCACAATAGCGATATGTTCAACCGCTATGGCGGTTGACAAGGACAGAAAGTCATAAAGTTCCCCAAAAGTGCCTATTTTACAACACACTTAATTTCCTAACGTTCCAGAACAACCCCTTCACGTCAACCCACATACGGAGAGTTCTACTTACCCGAATTTGATTCTGAAAAGTCCCTCGGACTCTTTAAGGTCTTGGCTAATGGAAAAACTAGCTCGACCCAAGATATAACACCCAATCCGCACCCGGATTTCCCTAGACTTACCTTGCTCAGAATTCATCTGATACTAGCCTATCCTGAGATTTCTAACACCTCGACCAGAAGTTTTCTCACCCAAACTCCCTCAACTGACCCTACCACTAAGGATCATCAATAATAACCTAGCCAAATCACCCTCATGACATAAGACTACGAGCAATTTCCAATAATACAAAGCCAATTACGGGTAATTTGGCCAAATTCTACCTAGGTGACTATTCCCACCAGTGGTAAATCAAAAATTTCACCAATACCCTGAGCTATTGTATCTACGCTTTCCTTTTATTGCCCAAGGATACTAAATAATTCCTGCAATAGCTCGCAACTCAAATAGTGATGTAAAATGACCCGGGAATGAAAGACAGAACAAGAGAAAAATAAGAAAGGGATCATGCCCTGCCCATCCCGCTATAGCGACTTGCACACTCCTATGGAAACCCCCAAGAGTAGTAGCCCAGAAAATTTACCATTCTCTGAAAAATTCTCTCATTCCCTTTTCCTGTTAATATTGTTTAATCCCATTAATCCTGCCATGGTCTAAAACAATCCTTAAGACCATTCCCGGCACTACACAGACTGAAACTTAGCATAAATTATCACAAATCAACAAGAGGATTATGCAAGAAATTATTCCTAACAACACACTTCCGCTATCAAGCACAAATAACCCCCTAGTTCCCTTGGTTCTCAACCAAGTCCCGACTATCCTGAAACCGGAGCTTCCCTACAGTCCACAATCCCTTTTTGTTCCCTTACCATCTATATACATGGTAAGCCTATACCCGAATGTAATGCAAACAATTATAATTAAGGCATATCGCAATTTATCATTTAAAACAATCACAACTTTCAAGCTGGGAATAAATTTTCCTTAAGTTACAATCATGAGTTACCATAAACGTTTCCTTACCGCATTTCCTGCCATCAAGCAATGATAGTCCTTTTCCCCCATGGTTCCTAACCAATCTCGATTGTCCTGAAACTGGAGTTTCCCTACAGTCGTAAGCCTTGTCCCCTTACCATTTTTACCAATGGCAAGCCCGTTTCCGAAATATAACACCACTTTACTGACCAATTTAAGTACACGTAAAAAGTAATTACCAACCAAAGCAGACCAATTCAAGTTATGACTCCTCCCGGACCAAAACATTCACAGCAAATCAAATAATTCCACACCACACATTTGCAGTCGTTGAAACAATATCAATACACATAAGCACAATCTCAAGCCTCAAGCTTAAACAGTCAATCAAATCAGTTTCATTACTTTCTATTTGCCTCATGGATGACCATTAGCCTATCCATCCATACCTTTACATAGCCTCCCCGGCCAGATACCAATTGGAACCTTCCTGGTCCAATCCTTCTTGCTTGTTTGTCGTACCCGGAGTCCAATGACTTCCTTCACTTTATTGAGATACCAATTGGAATCGAGAGATACCAATTGGACTCAACCCATAAAAGCAAGTAAACGAACCAAACGAAAAGGAATAAAAGAAGAGAGATGTTTCCTAGAATGTTTCATAGCTTCCCAAAGATTAGATGTGGACGTCAAAACATCAATTCGTAGGACTCTATTCGATATTTTGCTCTTGTACTGAGAGACCAGTAACCTGGGCTCTGATACCATTTGTCACGACCCAACTATCGGGCCGTGCGAGCACCTACTCTAATACACCTAGATAGGAGAATTCTTACCACCCGAACCAACAGGCAATGCGGAAAAGAAAATAAACCATTAAATAAGTCTCTTAAATACATGAGAAATCCTTTTTTACAAATAGTTTAGAAAACTAAACGACTTAAAGAATTTGCGGAAAATATTTACAATATGAAACAACCTCCCCAGACCCTAGTCTAAACTGGTACAAGAGCTTCTACAAGATGAGTATATGACATAAGATGACACAACTCCCACCATAGAAGGAAAGTAGGAGTTGCATGGAAGATCACCGCAATCCTGAACCTGTGAAACATCACCAATCCTGCAACCAGACTATACCCAAAAAGGTATAGCAAGAGTAGAATCAGTACAAACACACGTACTGGTAGGCATCATCGCCTGACCCGAATTCACTCCTACCATCATATAAAAATCAATATAAAATGCACAAGGTAAATGCTTCACCCCTTTCAACATCACTTTTATCAACCCCCCCTTTCGGAACCGACTATCCTAACCTTTAGACTTACCAAGTTACCTTGTCACCTAGACTTCCCAAGTCACCTTGAAACCTAGACGTCCCAAGTCACCTTGACATCTAGACTTCCCAAGTCACCTTGACATCTAGACTTCCCAAGTCACCTTGATCCCTAGACTTCCCAAGTCTCACTTAATCCTTACCAATAACAATGTCCATACCAGGACTACCCTTCCCTTACCCAAGTCAAATGCCTTGACTAGATATTCAGACTTAACCCGGCTAACCGCCCAACCAAACCACTTATACCCGTAGTATTACTTACCAGTGTCTGGCCCTTCCCGGACCTCTAGGACAACTTTCCATCCTGGTTGTAACAACCATCAACTACAACCCCAGACTTTTTGTCTTACTCCCAATTGACCAATCACATGAAAATCACCTACCAACCATTGACACATTCAATGACAACAACAGAGTTATATCTAAATCCCTTTCTAATCCCAAAACCCGGACCCTCCAAGGATCCTCTAACCATACCTAAGTGTTCAACAGGCTACCCGGTCTACACCAAGACCCACCCTTAGCTTATTAACCATAATTAATTCTTGACCGTCATTAATACACTTAATGAAAATAAATTGTGAACTCATAACCTCTTTTACATAGTCCGAACCCACTCGGATCCCCCTAACACATCTAGGTGTTAACATGATGACCCGGTCTATACCAAGACCAACAAACAGTTAACATCATAACCCGGTCTACACCAAGACCAACTAATATCATAATATAACAACCCAGCCTACACCAAGACCAACTAATAAAATAATATAACAAACCGGCCTACAGCAAGACCAAACCCACAATATAATTACCTGGCCTACACCAAGACTAAAAGCACAATATAATATAACAACCCGGCCTATACCAAGACCAAACTCACAATATAATTACCCGGACTACACCAAGACCAAACTCACAATATAATTACCCGGCCTACACCAAGACCAAAAGCACAATATAATATAACAACCCAGCCTACACCAAGACCAAACACCAAGACCAAACTCATAATATGATTACCCGGCCTACACCAAGACCAAAAGTACAATATAATATAACAATTCGGCCTACACCAACACCACAAGTAATATCACAATTTATAAACACAACCCGGTCCACTAATAGAACCAACACCAATCACACAATGCAACAATATCAATGAAATAATGCAGTAAAGTAAACCCGTACTAGGCGTGGTACTCGAGCCAACCATTAGTATCTCATACCAGACGTGGTACCCGAGCCAACCATTTGTTATACATGTACCAAGCATGGTACCCTTGCCAACCGTTAGTATACCCGTACCAGGCGTGGTACCCGGGCCAACTGAATGTCAATAATCCACAGTCAAGTAATGAACAAACAACTTGTAAACCAACAAGCAACACACCATTTAATTCACAGACTGTAAAATAGGACCCCTAGACTTTCTACACAATTTCTCCAAGTTATGCAATTCATACAGATACTTAGATAAGAGTACAACATATACAACATTCACAAAAATCGTAAGCCATCACCTACCCCATTCCGGGTACACTATGAACCGTCAAAATCCCATCCAAAGACTAACCCCGGCTTGCCCCTTTAAACATGCAGTTAATTACATTTATTCCTGACCCTCTCCCTAGGACCAAATACAACCTTGGAAAACCCTTCCTAGCCTTAGAACACAACCAAACAATTATCCTAATTATACCCATTAGTCCGGAATTTTCTTTCTTTACACGTTTGTTAATTACTAACCCTTTTTCGGTTCCCCGAACCTTCCGATATTCTAGTTTTCACATTTTATTAGCAAAATCACACAATTTAAGCAATGCCTAGAATATCACAACACCCTATTCCCATTCTACCATATTCAAAGTAATCCAACAATTCAACAACTTCCTCCAGACTCCGTACCTTAAGGCCTAACCATGGATTCTCCCTTTTATTCTATACAATAATACGAAAATAAAGGCAGTCAATCTACTCTTGGAAGAAACCTAGCCTACCTGGATGCTGAGCAGCTGTTCCATGCATTTTTTGGCTCCGTGAAGGCATTCCCTGACGATTCTGCAAGCCTGAATCCATGGTTTTGCGTCCCTTTTTGCTGGAATCCCTCCTCCCCATGGCTCCCAAGCTTTGGAGCTGCCTAGGAGGGTTTTTGGAGCAACCCTCATATGTTTTTAACTAAAGAAGGGAGAATAGGATTATAAAACCCGTTTCTGGGCTTTCTAGTTCCATCATTCCGCTATAGTGGATGGCCAACCGCTATAGTGACCTAAATTCTGCTACAGCAGACTCAAATTTTCAACATGGACAGTCTTCAGGAAAACAGTCATAACTTTTTACTCGGGAAGTGGATTGATGAACGGTCGGTGGCTTTTGAAAGAGGACTCAGAAATCTTCAATTTTGTGGGTATTGGGACCCCTAACTCATTATACTCTAGGAGGAAAGCAAGATTAAGGTTGACCCTAGTTTGAACTTAGCCCAAAACTAAATCGGTAAGGAAGCTTTCAACTTAACTTTATGCTAAGAGTATTCTATGACCTTAGTACATACCAAATGTACTCCCCATAATAAAGAATTAATCCTAACTCTTATTACGAATGAGAGGCATCTGTCTTGATCGCAGATATTTTCAGTAACGATGGAACAGGTTGTTACATGTAGCCTCTCATAGCAATCAAGGATGAACTC
Source organism: Jaltomata sinuosa (assembly GCA_003996215.1). Taxonomy (NCBI): domain Eukaryota; kingdom Viridiplantae; phylum Streptophyta; class Magnoliopsida; order Solanales; family Solanaceae; genus Jaltomata; species Jaltomata sinuosa. The sequence goes on along the minus strand of QJPP01002516.1, from coordinate 231,220 downwards.
AAATGTATCTTCAGCCTCAGTACTATGAAATATAAGAGGTTTAGTTTTCAGAAACTTTGTCAGCAACTCATGTTTGGCCTCGGTCATGATGGGGCCTAGCGTAAGATAGGAAAATGCTTCTGTACCCAAAGCCTCATCCATTCTTAGAGCTAAAATGGTAGTGTCATGAGCACCCAGAACCTAGAAAGTTGACATAGTGGAGGTGGCTCAAGTACTAGCCAACTAACTTAGAAAAGCCAAATACTGCTGAATAACCAGAGGAGACATCAGAAGAAGGGTTTCACCTCTACTCTGGTGTTGCCACCTCCGATTCTACACCATCCTCGTTCACTGCCTCAGCCTCTTCAAAATGATCCTTGGGTGGGGAGGGTTATTTTAGCCTCTAATGGGCCTAGTCAGCTGCTTCCTGAGCTCCACCCTTAGCGGGTGTTGCTCTCACTCTTCCCCCTCTCCTACCTCTACCTTATCCTCGAACAGCCAATTTCACAACTGAATTTGTAACTCTATCTCCATTCGCTTTACTGTTCACCATCTGCGAACAAAAGAATGAAGAGGGTCAGGTACCAATTAGGATCACTAGATACCAATTGGAATCAAGTTATTGCACGAAGGAATAAAGAAAGTGATAGCATCCATGGTGGCATACCTCCATTAAAGTTGATGGGTTTTAGTGAGAGATCAAGAAGATGTTTATAGTGAAAGAAAGATCCGAGAATGAGCCCAAGAATTACGATAACAAGTGGGCTTAGTAGTACACATATTCCATAATCCAAGTTCAAGCTAAAGAAGAGGAAAATTTGGGCCTCATTAAACCACAAAGGAGAGGCCGAAGAAGCTGAATTTCCATTGCCACATAAAGTCCCAAAGTAGAGTCAAAGGAGCTGCCACATGGACACTCAAAGGAGTCAAGGAAAGGCTGATTTGCATGTTCAAAGGTGCTGAAATCTCAAGCCCAAAAGGGCTGAAATTCCTTCCCAACATGGGGTTGCTTTGCGGTGACTTTGGTGTCAAGTTTTGACACTTTTTCCCTTTATTCTTATTAGCTAATTTTAGGAAGAATTTTGGTATTATTTTACTTGGTTTCTTAGCTTAAAGTTTCCTAGTTTAAAATTTCCTAGTTAGATTTTATTTATTATTTTCATAAAAGTAGATCCTATTCCCATGCTATTTGGGATAGTTTTTCCCTATAAATAGAGGTGGATTTTATTATTTTCATTGGACAACATTATTATTAATTGAGAGTTTCTCTTTTTTACCCCTTTGTGTATGTTGATTATGGATTTATCTCTCAACCTTATAAGAATAATTCTTTAAGAGGTAAGATTAATTTTTTAACTTGATATCCTTTGTTCTTATTCATAAATTAAAGAAGGTAACTAGTCTTATACTAATTGTTGTCTCTCATTTCTTCGAAATAGGGGTCTAGATCACTTTTGATCTAAGTTCTTAAATTGACTCTATTAGTATCATAATTAATTTTAGTCCGCAAATTTATGAATACTAAGATCAATTAGAGTTCTAAGCACTAATCTTGAAATTTGGGGATTTTATTCTCAAATTTCACATATCTTTTAATTTTTTGTCTTTAATCTTAGTATTTTTGCTTCCGCGTTATTTTTTTATTTATTCAAGTAACCCAATTCTTATCAAGTGGTATCAGAGCGGTTCTATCAGGGTTTCGTTCTTGATAATCTTGGGAGTTTCAAAAAAAAAAAATTGTATTTTTTAGTAGTAGCTTAAAGGGTCTACATAGGCAAAAAAAATTGAAAATAAAGAAAAAAGAAAAAAAAAGGGGGGGGGGAGAAAATTCAAGTTTTATTGTGTTTCTTGGATTCCAACATCAAGAAGAAAAATCAAGAAGAGAGGAAAATTGGAGTTTCTTTTTGATATACAAATTGATCTTTTTCTTGTCTCATCAAAACCAATCCGTCTGGGTATTGGTAATTTCTTTTTCTTTCTACATCTTACTTCTAAAAGGTTGTTACTAGTAGGGTTTATGCAAAAATCCATAAGGATTTAACCAAAGGATATAATTAGTGAAAAAAGACGAGAGAGAGTGGAATCAATAGAGAGAGGGAAAAAAAGGTCACATTGAGAGACATTTATTTCTTTGATATTTTCTTGAGATGTCTCAAACAGGTAAGAAAACTGAAGCTGGAACTCAAACTAACACCAACTTAGCTGAAGTGCTCTGTATGAGGACCACACCATTGGAGGATATGAATGACACTGTAGTTGATTTAAGGAGGGAAAATATTTTTCATACAAGGTGTGTATTAAAGGGTAATATTTGATCTATGAGTATTGATAGTGGGAGTGGTACTAATGTGGTGCGTTCATACATGAATGATTTTGGTGATCTTCAGGTGACTAAGCAATGCATGATTTCTTTCTCTATTGGTAGGTATTCCGATGATGTTCTTTGTGATGTAATTCCAATGAAAGATTGTCATATCATGCTTAGGCGTCCATGTCAATTTAGTAGGAATGAAATTCATGATAGGAGAAACAATAAAGTGTCTCTTGAGCTAAACAAAAGAAAATATATACTTGCACCTTTAACTCCATCCCAAGTTTATGAAGATCAGAAACGTGTGAAAGAAGCAATGAAAATTTTTGAGAGAGAGGAGAATGAGAGGAGAAAGGAAGTGCATGTTGACATCCCAAGAGAGGAAAAAGGAGAGGATGTGTTGTGTGAAGAGAATGGGATGTCAAGAGAGAGAAAAAGTGAGATCGAGAGAAAATTGAAGAGAGATGATCATGAGAGTAAAAAAGAGAGGGATGATTGTGAGATAGAGAGAGAAAAACAAGAGAGTTTGAGTGAGGTTATTTCTTATTCTAACTCTAATATTTCTACTTCTTCTTTTAGTTGTTTTGACTCTCTTTTAGGTTCTCATGAGAAAGTTTGCATTGAAAAATCATCATAGGATGAACTTAATTCTAAGGTGGTTGAAACTATATGTCTCATTGAGGAAGCGCATGTTGGTGAGAAGGATGAAGGTAAAGAGAATTATTTTGGGTCTATCGGTAAGACTGATCATGACAAAGAGTTCAATAAGGCAGATGTGAATCTAACACTCAAGCAAAAGAAAAAATAAGGTGATGTCATTCCTATGTTACATTAGAACAAGTATGGTATGTATGATTGGTTTATTCACATTCTTGGGATTCTTAGAACACTTAAGATCTTTTTGGAGGTGATGAACTACATTCTTAATTCTTACATTGGTGACTTTATTAATTTTGAGGATAATGATATTTTGCTCTATAATAAGTCATTAATTTCAATCTCTAAGTTCAACTATAAGAGTAATTCGTTCCTTTTTTAAATTGAGCAAAACATAGTTGATTGGGAATCCCCACTTTTTGAAAAAAAGCATATTGTTTGTGGGAGGAGGATTAAAAATGAGTTGGAGTTTAAGGGTTCTTCTATCCTTTTTGAAAACTCAAGTGTTTATGTGACTTGTGTGTATGGGAAAGAATCTGTAAGAGGTGTAATTGAGGATGCTTGGCTATATCATAAAAGTGTTCAATTTGATGCATATTCTTGGGATCTTAGGTCGTCTGTGTCAATCCCATTGGAGTACCTTATTGATAGAGTTGAATTGGAGAGGCATGTATCATTGCCTATGAAATCTAAACAAAATTTTTGTTGTGCTTATATATGTAGAAGAATTTTCTACTGGGATGATGATGTCCACATGCTTTATAAGGGTGTATTTATACATGCTAGGATTAATTGGGTTAAGTGGACACATGGTCACTATCTTGTTTTATTCCTACCATTGTTGCTTTCAAGTAACGGATGTTGTTTACTACTGCAAGTCTTCTTAATTTTGCGATATTTAAATTTGAGGATGAATTACTTTCGAGAAAAGGGGAATGATAGCATCCACGGTGGCATACCTCCATTAAAGTTGATGGGTTTTAATGAGAGATCAAGAAGATATTTATAGTGAAAGAAAGATCCAAGAATGAGCCCAATAATTACGATAACAAGTGGGCTTAGTAGTACACATATTCTATAATCCGAGTTCAAGCTAAAGAAGAGGAAAATTTGGGCCTCATTAAACCCCAAAGGATAGGCCGAAGAAGCTGAATTTCCATTGCCACATGAAGGCCCAAAGGAGAGTCAAAGGAGCTGCCACATGGAGACTCAAAGGAGTCAAGGAGAGGCTGATTTGCATGCTCAAAGGTGCTGAAATCTCAAACCCAAAAGGGCTGAAATTCCTTCCCAACGTGGGGCTGCTTTGGGGTGACTTTGGTGTCAAGTTTTGACACTTTTTCCCTTAATTCTTATTAGCTAATTTTAGGAAGAATTTTGGTATTATTTTACTTGCTTTCTTAGTTTAAAGTTTTATAGTTTAAAATTTCGTAGTTAGATTTTATTTAGTATTTTCATAAAAGTAGATCCTAATCCCATGCTATTTGGGATAGTTTTCCCTATAAATAGGGGTGGATTTTATTATTTTCATTGGACAACATTATTATTAATTGAGAGTTTCTCTTCTTTACACCTTTGAGTATGGTGACTATGGATTTATCTCTCAACCTTATAATAATAATTCTTTAAGAGGTAAGATTAATTTTTTTAACTTGATATCTTTTGTTCTTATTCGTAAATTAAAGAAGGTAATTAGTTTTATACTAATTGTTGTCTCTAATATCATCGAAATAGGGGTCTAGATCACTTTTGATCTAAGTTCTTGAATTGACTCTATTAGTATCATAATTAATTTTAATCTGCTAATTTATGAATACTAAGATCAATTAGGGTTCTTAGCACTAATTTTGAAATTTGAGAATTTTATTCTCAAATTTAACATATCTTTTAATTTCTTATCTTTAATCTCAGTATTTTTGCTTCCTCATTATTTTTTTGTTTATTCAAGTAACCCAATTCTTATCAAGTGGTATCAGAGCGATTCTATCAGGGTTTTGTTCTTGATAATCTTGAGAGTTTCAAAAAAAAATCCAACAAAAAAGATTCTATTTTTTAGTAGTAGTTTAAAGGGTCTACATAGCCAAAAAGAAAAGGCAAAAAAATGAAAATAAAGAAAAGAGAAAAAAAAAGGGGGGGAGAAAATTCAAGTTCTTGAAAATTAAGTTGATTTTAGAAACTCTGGGTTTATTGTGTTTCTTGGTTTCCAACATCAAGAAGGAAAATCAAGAAGAGGGGGAAATTGGAGTTTCTTTTTGGTATACAAATTGATCTTTTTCTTGTCTCATCAAAACTCAATCCGTCTGGGTATTGGTAAATTCTTTTTCTTTCTACATCTTACTTCTAAAGGGTTGTTACTAGTAGGGTTTATACATAAATTCATAAGGATCCAACCAAAGGTTATAATTTGAGTGAAAAAGAAAAGAGAGAGTGAAATCAATAGAGAGAGGGAAAAAAAAGGCCAAATTGAGAGACATTTATTTCTTTGATATTTTCTTGAGATGTCTCAAACAGGTAAGGAAACTGAAGCTGGAACTCAAAATAACACCAACTTAGTTGAAGTGCTCTGTATGAGGACCACACCATTGGAGGATATGAATGACACTGTAGTTGATTTAAGGAGGGAAAATATTTTTCATACAAGGTGTGTAATAAAGGGTAATATTTTCTCTATGAGTATTGATAGTGACAGTGGTGCTAATGTGGTGCGTTCATACGTGGTGGAGAAGTTGAAACTTGCATGCATGAATAATTTTGGTGAGCTTTAGGTGACTAAGCAATGCATGATTTCTTTCTCTATTGGGAGGTATTCCGATGATGTTCTTTGTGATGTAATTCCAATTAAAGATTGTAATATCATGCTTGGGCGTCCATGTCAATTTAGTAGGAATGTAATTCATGATAGTAGAAAGAATAAAGTGTCTCTTGAGCTAAACAAAAAAAAATATATACTGGCACCTTTAACTCCATCCCAAGTTTATGAAGATCAAAAACGTGTGAAAGAAGCAATGAAAATTTTTTAGAGAGAGGAGAATGACAGGAGCAAGGAAGTGCATGCTGACATCTCAAGACAGGAAAAAGGAGAGGATGTGTTGTGCGAAAAGAATGGGATGTCAAGTGAGGGAAAAAGTGAGATCGAGAGAAAAGAGAAGAGAGATTATCATGAGAGTAAAAAGGAGAGGGATGATCGTGAGATAGAGAGAGAAAAACAAGAGAGTTTGAGTGAGGTTATTTCTTATTCTAACTCTAATATTTCTACTTCTTCTTTTAGTTGTTTTGACTCTCTTTTAGGTTCTCATGAGAAAGTTTGCATTGAAAAATTATCATTGGATGAACTTAATTCTAAGGTGGTTGAAACTATATGTCTCATGAGGAAGTGCATGTTGGTGAGAAGTATGAAGGTAAAGAGAATTATTTTGGGTCTATCGGTAAGACTGATCATGACAAAGAGTTCAAAAAGGCAGATGTGAATCTAACACTCAAGCAAAAGAAAAAATAAGGTGATGTCATTCCTTTGTTACATTAGAACAAGTATGGTATGTATGATTGGTTTATTCACATTCTTGGGATTCCTAGAACACTTAAGAACTTTTTGGAGCTGATGAACTACATTCTTAATTCTTACATTGGTGACTTTATTAATTTTGAGGATGATGATATTTTGCTCTATAATAAGTCATTAATTGCAACCTCTAAGTTCAACTATAAGAGTAATTCGTTCCCTTTTGAAATTGAGAAAAACATAGTTGATTGTGAATCCCCACTTGTTGAAAAAAAGCATATTATTTGTGGGAGGAGGATTACAAATGAGTTGGAGTTTAAGGGTTCTTCTATCCTTTTTGAAAACTCAAGTGTTTATGTGACTTGTGTGTATGGAAAAGAATCTGTGAGAGGTGTAATTGAGGATGCTTGGCAATATCATAAAAGTGTTCAATTTGATGCATATTCTTGGGATCTTAGGTCGTCTGTTTCAATCCCATTGGAGTACCTTATTGATAGAGTTGAATTGGAGAGGCATGTATCATTGCCTATGAAATCTAAACAAAATTTTTGTTGTGCTTATATATGTAGAAGAATTTTCTACTGGGATGATGATGTCCACATGCTTTATAAGGGTGTATTTATACATGCTAGGATTAATTGGGTTTAGTGGACACATGGTCACTATCTTGTTATATTCCTACCATTGTTGCTTTCAAGTAATGGATGTTGTTTACTACTGCAAGTCTTCTTAATTTTGCGAGATTCAAATTCGAGGATGAATTACATTCAAGAAAAGGGGAATGATAGCATCCACGGTGGCATACCTCCATTAAAGTTGATGGGTTTTAGTGAGAGATCAAGAAGATATTTATAGTGAAAGAAAGATCCGAGAATGAGCCCAATAATTATGATAACAAGTGGGCTTAGTAGTACGCATATTCCATAATCCAAGTTCAAGCTAAAGAAGAGGAAAATTTAGGCCTCATTAAACCCCAAAGGAGAGGCCGAAAAAGCTGAATTTCCATGGCCAAATGAAGGCCCAAAGGAGAGTCAAAGGAGCTGCCACATGGAGACTCAAAGGAGTCAAGGAAAGGCTGATTTGCATGTTCAAAGGTGCTGAAATCTCAAGCCCAAAAGGGCTGAAATTCCTTCCCAACATGGGGCTGCTTTGCGGTGACTTTGGTGTCAAGTTTTGACACTTTTTCCCTTTATTCTTATTAGCTAATTTTAGGAAGAATTTTGGTATTATTTTACTTGCTTTCTTAGCTTAAAGTTTCCTAGTTTAAAATTTCCTAGTTAGATTTTATTTATTATTTTCATAAAAGTAGATCCTATTCTCATGCTATTTGGGATAGTTTTTCCCTATAAATAGAGGTGGATTTTATTATTTTCATTGGACAACATTATTATTAATTGAGAGTTTCTCTTTTTTACCCCTTTGTGTATGTTGATTATGGATTTATCTCTCAACCTTATAAGAATAATTCTTTAAGAGGTAAGATTAATTTTTTTAACTTGATATCTTTTGTTCTTATTCGTAAATTAAAGAAGGTAATTAGTCTTATACTAATTGTTGTCTCTAATTTCTTCGAAATGGGGGTCTAGATCACTTTTGATCTAAGTTCTTGAATTGATTCTATTAGTATCATAATTAATTTTAATCCGCTAATTTATGAATACTAAGATCAATTAGGGTTCTTAGCACTAATCTTGAAATTTGGGGATTTTGTTCTCAAATTTCACATATCTTTTAATTTTTTGTCTTTAATCTTAGTATTTTTGCTTCCGCATTATTTTTTTGTTTATTCAAGTAACCCAATTCTTATCAAGTGGTATCTGAGCGGTTCTATCAGGGTTACGTTCTTGATAATCTTGGGAGTTTCAAAAAAAATGTGTTTTTAGTAGTAGCTTAAAGGGTCTACATAGCCAAAAAAAAGGCAAAAAAATGAAAATAAAGAAAAAAGAGAAAAAAAGAGGGGGGGAGAAAATTCAAGTTCTTGAAAATTAAGTTGATTTTAGAAACTCCGGGTTTATTATGTTTCTTGGATTCCAACATCAAGAAGAGGGGAAAATTGGAGTTTCTTTTTGGTATATAAATTGATCTTTTTCTTGTCTCATCAAAACCCAATCCGTCTGGGTATTGGTAAATTCTTTTTCTTTCTACATCTTACTTCTAAAGGGTTGTTACTAGTAGGGTTTATGCATAAATCCATAAGAATCCAACCAAAGGTTGTAATTTGAGTGAAAAAAGACAAGAGAGAGTGAAATCAATAGAGAGAGGGAAAAAAAGGCTAAATTGAGAGACATTTATTTCTTTGATATTTTCTTGAGATGTCTCAAACAGGTAAGGAAACTGAAGCTGGAACTCAAAATAACACCAACTTAGCTGAAGTGCTCTGTATGAGGACCACACCATTGGAGGATATGAATGACACTGTAGTTGATTTAAGGAGGGAAAATATTTTTCATACAAGGTGTGTAATAAAGAGTATTATTTGCTCTATGAGTATTGATAGTGGGAGTGGTGCTAATGTGGTGCGTTCATACGTGGTGGAGAAGTTGAAACTTACATGCATGAATGATGTTGGTGAGCTTCAGGTGACTAAGCAATGCATGATTTCTTTCTCTATTGGGAGGTATTCCGATGATGTTCTTTGTGATGTAATTCCAATGAAAGATTGTCATATCATGCTTGGGCATCCATGTCAATATAGTAGGAATGCAATTCATGATAGGAGAAACAATAAAGTGTCTCTTGAGCTAAACAAAAGAAAATATATACTTGCACCTTTAACTCCATCCCAAGTTTACGAAGATCAGAAATGTGTGAAAGAAGCAATGAAAATTTTTGAGAGAGAGGAGAATGAGAGGAGCAAGGAAGTGCATGTTGACATCCCAAGAGAGAGAAAAGGAGAGGATGTGTTGTGTGAAGAGAATGGGATGTCAAGTAAGAGAAAAAGTGAGATCGAGAGAAAAGAGAAGAGAGATGATCATGAGAGTAAAAAGGAGAGGGATGATCGTTAGATAGAGAGAGAAAAACAAGAGAGTTTGAGTGAGGTTATTTCTTATTCTAACTCTAATATTTCTACTTCTTCTTTTAGTTGTTTTGACTCTCTTTTAGGTGTTCATGAGAAAGTTTGCATTGAAAAATCATCATTGGATGAACTTAATTCTAAGGTGGTTGAAACTATATGTCTCATTGAGGAAGTGCATGTTGGTGAGATGGATGAAGGTAAAGAGAATTATTTTGGGTCTATCAGTAAGACTGATCATGACAAAGAGTTCAACAAGGCAGATGCGAATCTAACACTCATGAAAAAGGAAAAACAAGGTGATGTCATTCCTTTGTTACATAAGAACAAGTATGGTATGTATGATTGGTTTATTCACATTCTTGGGATTCCTTAAACACTTAAGATCTTTTTGGAGGTGATGAACTGCACTCTTAATTCTTACATTGGTGACTTTATTAACTTTGAGGATGATAATATTTGCTCTATAATAAGTCATTAATTGCAACCTCTAAGTTCAACTATAAGAGTAATTCATTCCCTTTTAAAATTGAGCATGACATAGTTGATTGTGAATCCCCACTTGTTGAAAAAAAGCATATTGTTTGTGGGAGGAGGATTACAAATGAGTTGGAGTTTAAGGGTTCTTCTATCCTTTTTGGAAACTCAAGTGTTTATGTGACTTGCGTGTATGGAAAAGAATCTGTGAGAGGTGTAATTGAGGATGCTTGTCTATATCATAAAAGTGTTCAATTTGATGCATATTCTCGGGATCTTAGGTCGTCTATGTCAATCCCATTGGAGTACCTTATTGATAGAGTTTAATTAGAGAGGCATGTATCATTGCCTATGAAATCTAAACAAAATTTTTGTTGTGCTTATATATGTAGAAGAATTTTCTACTGGGATGATGATGTCCACATGCTTTATAAGGGTGTATTTATACATGCTAGGATTAATTGGGTTAAGTGGACACATTGTCACTATCTTGTTTTATTCCTACCATTGTTGCTTTCAAGTAATGGATGTTGTTTACTACTGCAAGTCTTCTTAATTTTGCGAGATTCAAATTCGAGGACGAATTGCTTTCAAGAAAAGAGGAATGATAGCATCCACGGTGGCATACCTCTATTAAAGTTGATGGGTTTTAGTGAGAGATCAAGAAGATGTTTATAGTGAAAGAAAGATCCAAGAATGATCCCAAGAATTACGATAACAAGTGGGCTTAGTAGTACACATATTCCATAATCCAAGTTCAAGCTAAAGAAGTGGAAAATTTGGGCCTCATTAAACCCCTAAGGAGAGGCCGAAGAAGCTGAATTTCCATTGCCACATGAAGGCCCAAAGGAGAATCAAAGGAGCTGCCACATGGAGACTCAAAGGAGTCAAGGAGAGGCTGATTTTCATGCTCAAAGGTACTGAAATCTCAAGCCCAAAAGGGCTGAAATTCCTTCCTAACGTGGGGCTGCTTTGGGGTGACTTTGGTGTCAAGTTTTGACACTTTTTCTCTTTATTCTTGTTAGCTAATTTTAGGAAGAATTTTGGTATTATTTTACTTGCTTTCCTAGTTTAACGTTTTCTAGTTTAAAATTTCCTAGTTAGATTTTATTCATTATTTTCATAAAAGTAGATCCTAATCCCATGCTATTTGAGATAGTTTTTACCTATAAATAGGGGTGAATTTTATTATTTTCATTGGACAACATTATTATTAATTGAGAGTTTCTCTTCTTTACACCTTTGTGTATGGTGACTATGGATTTATCTTGCAACCTTATAAGAATGATTCTTTAAGAGGTAAGATTAATACTTTAACTTGATATCTTTAGTTTTTATTCGTAAATTAAAGAAGGTAATTAGTCTTATACTAATTGTTGTCTGTAATTTCTTTGACATAGGAGTCCAGATCACTTTTGATCTAAGTTCTTGAATTATCTTTATTAGTATTATAATTAGTTTTAATTCAATAATTTATGAATATTAAGATCAATTAGGGTTCTTAGCACTAATCTTAAAATTTGGGGATTTTATTCTCAAATTTCACATATCTTTTAATTTCTTGTCTTTAATCCTAGTATTTTTGCTTCCACCTTATTTTCTTATTTATTCAAGTAACCCGATTCTTATCAGAAAGGATAGTTTCCTAAGGTCCTATCACCTCTTGAAGAAAAGTACAGAAGTCTCTGTACCGTTCTGCAAGACACTACTAGACCTATTTTGGTACGACGAGATCAATGAACCTGGCTCTAATACCAACTTTGTCATGACCTAAATTCACCATGAGTGGCACCCACACAAAACCCCCATTGGGAGAACCTACTAACTAGTCAACACTTAGTCAAAATTAGGCAACTAAAACAATTCTCATTAAGTAAACCAATAATTCATATCTTAAACAAGAATAAGAATAAGTTTGCAAAAATGAACCACCCCTAGAATCTGAAAGTCATCGTACCAAAACTCTAATAACTATCTGACAGAAGAGGATGCAACCCCAAAATATAAATAACATCTAAGTCCAAAACAATGGACTAGAAAACAAGTGAAGAACTCATGAAAGCCGAAAGATGCAGCTCACCCTTAAGTTCAAATACCATTTGAATCACAGCTAAGGTCTCGAAGCAGTCGCCGAAAAATTCCCTGTACTCAACAAAAGAATAGCACGTGCAGTATTAGTACACAAGAAACAATGGTGTAGTAGTAGGGTCATCGGCCGACCCCAAATGAGAAATATGAACACCTAACCATACCGTAGAACAACAAGACAACCATGATACCCTATCATGCAACTCTACTCCATGTTCATAACACTTAACCTTGTAACAAGTACAACATGAAGTTCAGTCAATATGAGTCAACAAGAATAACAAGTCAAGTCAGACTATGACCACCAACAAGACTCCAAGTCAAATATTCTGACTCAATAGCCATATAAATCATGTCCCAACTACACAAGTAATAGACAATACCGAATTGTATCACATCTTGCAAGTAACTTGGACCACCCAAGAATCCGTAAAACAATAAATATCGCAATTAATATGCATCCCAGTTTATATAAAGAAATCACCTTATCAATTAAGCACATCAACCCGGTCAGTTCAAGGAACCAACATGTATATCAAGTAAACAATTAAGCTTGGTTCACTCAAAGAACTAACATGGATATCAAGTAAGCAGTTAAGCCTGGTTCACTCAAGAAACTAGCATGGATATCAAGTAAACAGTTAAGCTTAGTTCACTCAAGGAACCAACATAGATATCAAGTAAATAGTTAAGTCCAGTTCACTCAAGGAACCAATAAGGATATCAAGTAAATAGTTAAGTCTGGTTCACTCAAGGAACCAACATAATAAAGAAAAACACATAATCCCTGGATCACTCAAGGAACCTTCACACTCACCAAATAAATGTACATACATGCTAAAGGTCTTATGGTCACCCACTAGCAATGACCTGCAGGGGACGAGCTTTTATCCATGTACCAAATACCAGACATCAAGTGTTTTCCAACCTTATATCAACCAATCCCGTGGAGATGGCCAAATACTGGTACATTCCATAATAATGACAGATATCAATACAATAACAATCACAATAATAACAGAAATGACACTTGTAAAAACCAACAAGCTTTCAATTAAATAATCATTGCATGTGATTAACACTTAGGATATCAAATAGTCATTCACTTTCCTGGAACATGCATTATACAAGCAATACTAAGGAATAGTTATCATGTACACATAACACAAATTAGATTCTAACTTAATTTAAACCATCATCTACCTCAATCCAAGCCTAAAATGCTCTATTAAATCTGAGCTTTCTCATTTTTTGCAACCTTGGCTTGATTGTAGTGTAAAAACAGGAATGTAAACACATAATCAACCAAATGACCTACAATATCGAGGATTACAACCTAATCCTGAACCTCAAGGCTAATTTTATGATCATCCCATCTATTATAGGGCTTTCCCACCATAAATTCACCTTAAAACTATCAATTCCATGGTTATATTAGTGAATTATAGTTATGCAAGAATAAATACTCAACCTTTAACATAATCCAAAGGCTTTACACCCAATTTACCCCCTTGCACTATAATTTACAGCTAGGTCAAGTTAAACCCTCCCCAAGACCTGTAAACTAGTGATTTAAGGGTTAAGGAATCGAAAAACTAGTTAATGGGGATAAATAACTTACCTTTATGAAAATCACCCCAAATCGCCTATGTTGTCCCCAAAACGTGTTTTAGAAATAATGAATGTGTTTGGGAAAGTTTCTGTAATAATAGCGATTTACCCTACTATAGCAATCTGATCCCGCTATAGCGACATCACTCTAGAAGAATATGCCTGCTATAGCGGGATTGACATACTTTGACTCCTGCTATAGAGGGAATTATTCTGCTATAGCAGCCTGTCACCCGTTATAGCGGGTGTGGCAAGGCAGAAACTCAGAATTTCTCTCAATTTTGCCTCTTTTTTGCAATGCACTCTCAAACCATGACATACCAAACTATCTCTTTCATATCAAGCTTGATATCGTGAGTTTTACCTATTCAAATTCACTTTGAAAGGTCCTACGGATTCCTTATCGCCTTAGCTAACGTAATATCATGCTAAACTTTATTACATTTACCCAATCTATTCTCGTATTGCCCTAGACAATACCCTGCTTGGATTTTATCTAAGACAAGCCTAGCTTGAAATTTATAACTTCCCATTACGGAAAATTTCCAACCTAGATTTTTGCGTGATTAACTCCCCATAATAATGGAAAGGGTCGTTACAATAGATACCAACTTACCTATCATTCATCCTCAAATGATCAGACAAGAAAAATGAGTCAAGTCAAGAAATGAAAGAGTACCTGAATCCTCAAACAAGTAAGGGTACTTTTTCTGCATGTCCTTCTCGATTTTCCAAGTAGCTTCTTCAACCGAATGATACTTCTACTGAACCTTTACCGATCTAATATCCTTTGTCCTCAACTTCTGGACACCCGATCAAGAATAGAAACTGGCTCCTTATCATAAGTAATATCCTTATCTAGCAAAACTAAATCCTACTTGATAATGTAATCCCCATCCCCATGGTATCTCTTAAGCATGGATACATGGAACACTAGATGGATCCCCGACAAGCTTGGTGGCAATTCCAACCTATACGCTACTGACCCTATATCGCCAAGAACCTCGAATGGACTGATATACCAAGGGCTAAGCTTGACCTTCTTGTCAAACCTCATGACTCCCTTCATAGGTAACACTTTCTACAAAACTTGTTCACGAACCTTGAATGACATGTCCCTCACCTTATGGTCTGCATACTCTTTTTGCCTGCTCTGGGCTGCCAACAACTTAGTTTGGATAAGTCTCACCTTTTCCTGAGCTTTATTCACTAAATCAAAACACAAAGGCTTCACATCATCGGTCTCGAACCATCCTATTAGTGATCTACACCCCCTGCTATAGAGGTCCTTGAATGGAGCTATATTAATGCTAGAGTGATAATTGTTATTGTATGAGAACTCAAACAACGCCAAGAACTGGTCCCAATAGCCAGCGAAGTCGATCACATATGTCCTCAACATATCCTAAAGAACCTAAATCATCCTCTCTGACTTTCCATCAATATGAGGATGAAAGGTTGTGCTAAAAGTAAGTTGGGTTCCCAACTCTTCGTGCAACTTGCCCCAAAATTTAGAAGCGAACTGCGTACCTCTATATGAAATGATGGAAAGTGGCACCCCATGTAGCCTCACTATCTCCCTGATGTAAATCTTGGCCAACTTCTTAGAGTTGTAGTCAACTCTAATTAGAATAAAATAGGCTGATTTAGTCAGCCTATCCACTATAACCCAAATCAAGTCATACTCCCCCAAGGTCTTAGGAAGACCTACCACGAAATCCATCGCGATCCTCTCCCACTTCTACTTAAGAATGGGTATACATTGGAGCAAACCTGCAGGACTTTGATGCTCATACTTTACCTACTGACAGTTGTGACATTTGGATACATACTCCACTATATCCTTCTTTATCTTAGGCCACCAATAAAGCTGCCTCAAGCCATAATACGTTTTGGTCACACGTGGATGAATAGAATATCGCGAACCATGACCTTCAGCTAGCACATTCTGAATTAAATCACCAACCCAAGAAACACATACTCACCCTCGAAACCATAATACTCCACACACATGAAGTGTTATGTCTGGAGTCTCACCACACACTACCTTATTCCAGAGCTTATTCAATTCCACATCCTAAAACTATTTGTCCTTGATTTCATCGAGAATGTTGACTTCACCTAGATACTAGCCAATGCTCCACTTCTTTCTGAAACACCAAACTGAATGAACTTAGATGCTAGAATTTGAAATTCCATAGACAAGGGTCGCCTTGACACCCTCAAACAAGCCAAATTTCCTATAATTACCATTTTTTGGCTTAATGCATCTGCCACCACATTGGCCTTACCCGGATGATACTAGATGATCACATTATAGTCTTTCAAAAACTCCATCCATATCCTCTGTCTCAACTTTAAATACCTTTGTGTGAACACGTGTTGTAGGCTATAATGGTCTGTGAATACCTCACACTTGACACCATAAAGATAGTGTTTCCAAATTTTAAGTGAAAACACATGAACTCAAATGCATCCTCTGCTTCAGTACCATGAAATAAAGGAGGTTTTATTTTTAAAAACATAGTCAACAACTTATATTCGGTCTCGGTCATAATGGGGCCTAGTGCAGGATGGGGAAATGCCTCAGTACCCAAAGCCTCATCCATCCTGGGAGCTAAAGTGGTAGTGGCATGAGTACCCAGAACTTGGAAAATTAGCACAGTGGGGGTTACTCCAGTACCATCCAACCCGCTCAGAAAAGACAGAACCTGTTGAATAACCTCAAAAGACATCAAAGGAAGGGCTACACCTCCACCTAATGTTTCCACATCTGGTTCCACACCATCCTCGTCCACTGCCTCAGTCTCTTCAAAATAATCCTGGGGTAGGGGAGGTAATGCTGGCCTCTGAGGGGCTTGGTCAGATGCTGCCTGAGCTCCACCCCTGGCAGGTGTTGCTCTCCCTCTTCCCCTTCCCCTACCCCTACCTCATCCCCGAATAGTCGGTTTTGCATCTGGAGTTGTCGATCTTTCTCTATTCGCTCTAGTGTTCACCATCTGCAGAAAAAAGAATGAAGGGGGTCAGATACCAATTTGGATCACCAGATACCAATTAAAATCATGTTATAGCACAAAGGAAAAAAGAAAGGATAGTTTCCTAAGATCCTATAGCCTCTGAAAGAAAATTAAATACGTCTCCATACCATTCCACAACACTCTACTAGACCTATTTTGGTATGATGAGATCTACAAACATAGGGATCTGATACCAACTTTATCACGACCTAGGCCCATCATGAGTGGCACTCACACTAAACCCCCAGTGGGAGAACCAACTAACCAGTCAACACTTAGCCAAAATTAGGAAACTAAAACAATTATCATTAAATAAACCAATAATTCATATCTTAAATGAGAATAAGAATATGTTTACAGAAATGAACCACCCCTAAATATGAAAGTTATTGTACCAAAACTCTAATAATTATCTAAAGGAAAGGGATGCAACCCCAAAATGTATATAACATCTAAATCTACAACAATTGTAACACCTCCGAATTCGATTCAGCTTTTAAACTTAGAAACTCTGCAATATTCAAAACTTTCAGGAATCACGAGTCAAGTCCACGAGCCATGGATAAAACCATAACTAATAGAAGTAACTCATGAACCCAGTCCTACAAATCAACCTCAGTTATGAGAACTACGAGTCAGGTTCACAGTCTGTGGATGGTTCCACGAGTTATGAAACCAACCCATGGAACTCATATTGAGTGTTACCAATCTTCCCAGGAACCACGAGTGGGTTCCACGAACCATAGAAGTTTCTATGGGTCGTCCTGTTAACTCATGGAAGGTTATCCACAGCTTAGAATTTTGTCTCAGGAACCACGACTCTAATTCACGAACCGTGGTTACTTCTACGGCTCGTGAAAGGGACTCGTGGAACTTGAAGCCGAGATTTTTAATAGCTTTTCTCTAATTAAATCCCAGGGGTATTTCTATAATTACCCACCCTTTTAACTCTTAAGTTAGGTCATTTTGGTCACTTTTAGTAGGGTTTGTACTCCTATTAGCCTAAGTCTTTCAGTATACCTCATTCATCTACCAAAAGAGGAAAAGAACTCCTTCAAGCTCCAAGTTCAAACCTCCATTTCTATTCATCTTAGATCAAGCAAGCTTCAATAAGGTATGTGGATATTCAATAATGGATTCCCTTTACCCTTATGCCCAAAACTCCATGTTTTACTTTAATTTATGAAATTGGGAAATTAGGGTTCTTACTCAAATTGGGGAAAAGTTATGGGTCTTCTTTAAAATCATCAATTCATAGTTTCTCATTACTTATCTATGATTTATTTGAGGTTTCTTAATTGATTTCAAAATCCCATGCATTAAAGATGACTTCTAGCATGAATCCATTGAATTGCATATTTTCAAGTGAAAATTTGCATGTTTAGATAACATGACCTCATGTATTATGAAATTGCATGCCTAATTCTTCAAGCTATGAATTTAAAAAGAAAAGTATGTTTTGAATTATGTCTATGCTAAGTTTTAAGACTTATGATATGTGAATTACATGACATTAGATATGTCATTATGCTTTTCAAAGAGATTTGACATTAGATATATCACTAGTATATTATGAGCTATAAGTATGTTTTGGGAGTAGTATTTAGCACCAAGGGATGAGGGTTCTAGATAACCCAAGTCCAAAACTACATTACTCGTGTAGGTAAAGAGGGTCCTCGTTAGTTGAGAGTGTCTCCTCATGAAGAAGGATCCTCGTTAGTTGAGAGTGACCCCTTATAAAAGTGGTTCCACGCTACGATATGTATGGTACCCCGTACCTTGGCAAGGTTTGGGGTAGCTTTACCAACTAGGGTTATATAATTGGATTTCATGTAGCTCACATGGTCTATTGTTGGTTATAAGAAACTCCCGTATGAACGTTTTCAAGTTTTCTAAGTCTTATGATATCTTATTTTGAGGTTTGACTTCTATCTCATGCTTTACCTTTCAACTTTGGTATTTTCTTATGATTTCTCTATTTAAGCATAAACTCAGTTTTAAGTATGTTTTTATCATGATTTTGCATATCTCACATACTCGGTACATCCTATAGTACTGATGCATATTCTTGCACTGCATCCTTTAATGATAAAGATTCAGGTTCAGCCCTCACATTTGTGGCTAGAAGTTAGCAGGCATCCCAGTTTCGAGTGGTGAGTTCTCATCCTTCGAGGACTAGTATTAGTTTCGATACTTCTATGGTTTTCTTCTTAGTATTTGGAGTTAGCTGGGGTCTTGTCCTAGCAACTTATTATTCAGTTTAGAGGCTTTTCGGACATAGTTAGAGATTCTATATTCGAGGCTTCAGATTTTATTATGCTTATATTTTGATATGTTGATGACTCAGTTTGTTTATCTCTTCAGTTTAATGTTTCTGCTAAGTTTATATATGTTTGCTTAAGTCATGCAATGGACAAGGGTTAGCTTGGGGCACTTGTGGTCGCGGGTCTCATGGTACGCTTGGGTTTAGTCTCGGGCCGTGACAAACTTGGTATCAAAGTATCAAGTTCAAGAGTCCTAGGGTGACTAAAAGTCGCATCGAGTAGAGTCTTTTTCATGTGTGTGAAGCATACCACACTTATGAGAGGGAAGCTACGAGGTGTCTTAGGAAAAACTTCACTTCTTTCTTGATCAACATCGTGCGATAGAGTTTAACTTTGTTACTCATCTAATCTATTATTTATGCATTTCAGATTATGCCTCCTTGTCGTTCCATGCCTCGCTGAGCCACCTAAAATGTTGACCCTCGGATTCCATACCCCGAGGTCACAAATGCGGAGTTCAGGAATGCCAATCATATGCTAACTTGACTATGGCTGCTCAGTTCAATCAGTAGGCTCCAATCCCCGTCCACCCCCAAGGTGGAGTTATGGCCCAAGTTCAAGACTTAATTCGCATGAACCTACCTAAGTTCTGGGCTTTGAAAGTTGGGGAGGATCCGCAAAATTTCTTGGATGAGGTAAAGAAGATCTTTAGTGTAATACAAGTGGGTGGTGTTGATAGTATTGAGCTAGCTTCCTATCAACTCAAGGACGTGGCTCATATTTGGTTCACTCAATAGAGGAATGCTAGGGATAGGGATATGGTCCCTATGACTTGAGATGGCTTTTCTTGACCAGTTCATTCCGAGGGAGTTGACGCAATCTAAGGTCGAAAAGTTCATGAATTTGGGCAAGGTTCCATGTCAGTTCAGGAGTAAGGATTGAAGTTCACCCATCTTTCTAGGTATGATCCTTCCATGGTGGTTGACCCATGGGATGAGATGAGTAAATATGTTTATGGAGTATCAAATTTTGTAAAGAAGGAGTGTAGGTCTGCGATGCTTTTAGGCGACATGGATATTTCTCGACTTATGACTCATGCCCATCAGATTGAGGGAGACAAGTTGAGAAAGATGGCAAGGGAGAACAAGAGAGTTAGATCAGAGTGTTCAGGTTTTGGCCATTAGAGGTTCGGAGGAAGACATCGCTCTTTGTTTCAGAAGAAATCATTAGGGCCCATTCATTCTTCAGCTAGTGCTCCTACCCAGGCCCCCAAGCCTCGTCATGATCAGACTGGTAGAGGATCTGGTTCCTATTCACAAAGGAGTGTTGCAAAGGGGACCCCTTACCCTTCTTGCAATAAGTGTGGTAGAAGTCATCTTGGTGAGTGTTTAGCTAGTTTAGATGGATGCTTTGGTGTGGTCAGGTTGGACACAGGATTCGAGATCACCCTTCAGCTAAGAAGGGACAGGGAGGTAGCAAGACTCAATCTGCCCCTGCAGCCCCAGGAGATTGACCGCCCTAGCAAGGCACTGCTTTTAGTTCTAGTGGTCAGCCCCAGAACTACCTTTATGCCATGTCCTCTTGCCAGGACCAGGAGAGTTCACCGGACGTTATTATAGGTATGTTAAAAGTCTTCTCTCTCGATGTGTATGCTTTATTAGACCCTGGTGCCTCCTTATCTTTTGTGACCCCTTATGTGGCTGGAAAATTTGAGATTAGTCCTGATCAGCTCTTAGAACCCTTTTATGTTTCTACTCCTATTGGTGAGTCAGTCCTAGCCAAAAGAATCTATTGAAATTACCCTATTTCAGTCCTTCATAGAGTCACTTCAGTGGATCTAGTAGAGTTGGAGATGATCGACTTTGATATTTTTCTTGGAATGGATTGGTTGTATGCATGTTATGCCTTCGTTGATTGTGGTACTCGAGTTATCAGTTTCAAGTTCCCAAATAAACCTATCTTAGAGTGGTAAGGTAGTCCTCCATCCTCGAGGGCTCATTTCATATCTTATCTTAAGGCTAGAAAGATAATTTCTAAGGGTTATGCTTATCATAAAGTTTGGGTTGTGGACACGGACTCCAAGACCCTATATCTCCAGTCACTTCCTGTTGTGAATGAGTTTCCTGAAGTGTTTCTTGATGATTTGCCTGAAATCCCTCCCTAGTGGGAAATCGACTTTAGAATAGATCTTCTTCCAGATACGCATCCCATCTCTATTCCTTCTTATAGAATGGCTCCCGTGGAACTTTAAGAATTGAAGGATCAGTTGAAAGACCTCCTTGATAAAGATTTTATTCGACCCAGCATCTCTTCATGGGGTGCTCCAGTCTTATTCATGCGAAAGAAAGATGGTTCCCTTAGAATGTGTATCGACTATCGTCAGTTGAACAAGGTCACAATCAAGAATAAGTATCCCATTTGTAGGATTGATAACCTGTTCAATCAGCATCAGGGTGCCAGTTACTTTTCCAAGATCGACCTTAGATCCAGTTATCATCAGCTCCGTGTTTGAGAGTGTGACATTCTGAAGACAGAGTTCAGAACTCGGTATGGTTATTATGAATTTGTGGTTATGTCTTTTGGACTAACGAACGCTCCTACAGCCTTTATGGATTTGATGAACCGTGTGTTCAAGAAGTATTTGGATATGTTTGTTATTGTGTTCATTGATGATATTCTTATCTATTCTCAGAGTAAGGAGGAGCATGTGTACTATTTGAGAGTGGTATTGCAAACTCTCAAGGATCGACAGTTATTTTCTAAGTTTAGCAAGTGTGAGTTTTGGATGTAGTCTGTTGCTTTTCTGAGTCATATTATGACTAGATATGGTATTCGAGTTGGTTCTCAAAAGATTGAGGCAGTAAGGAACTGGCCTAGAGCCACTTCCCTATCTGATATTAGAAGCTTTTTGGGTTTGGCTGGTTACTATAGGAGATTTGTGGAATGGTTTTCTTCTATTGCTGCCCCATTGACTCGATTGACTCAGAAGAAGGTGAAATTTCAGTGGTCTGATCTATGTGAGAAGAACTTTCAGGAATTAAAGACTAGATTGACCACAGCTCCTATGTTGACCCTACCCGAGGGTTCAGATGACTTTTTGGTGTATTGTGATGCTTCTAGGATTGGTTTGGGTTGTTTGTTGATGCAGCGTGGTAAGGTGACTGCTTATGCTTTGAGACAGCTTAAGGTTCATGAGAAGAACTACCCTACTGATGATCTTGAGTTGGCGGCCATGGTTTTTGCTTTGAAGATTTGGAGACACTACTTGTATAGTGCTCATGTGGATTTATTCACCGATCATAAGAGTCTTCAATATGTGTTCACATAAAAGGAATTGAATCTTTATCAAAAGAGATGGCTTGAGCTTCTTAAGGATTATGATATGAGTGTGCTTTACCATCTGGGTAAGGCCAATGTCGTGGCGGATGCACTTAGTAGGTTGTCTATGGGTAGTGTGTCTTCGATTGAGGACAGAAAGAAGGAATTGGCCAAGGATGTTCATCGACTTGCTAGACTAGGAGTTCGCCTTATGGATTCGACAGAAGGTGGTATTATCATTCAAAATGGTTCCAAATCATCTTTGGTAGCTGAAGTGAAAGAAAACCAAGACAGTGATCTTATTTTGCACCAGCTGAAGGGTGCAGTCCATCAGCAAAGGGTAGAGGTTTTCTCCCAAGGGGGAGATAGTGTGCTTCGATATCAGGGTCGATTATGCGTTCTTGACATAGATGGGTTGAGATAGTGAATTTTGACAGAGGCTCATAGCTCTAGGTATTCTATTCACCCTGATGCCACCAAGATGTACCGTGACCTATAGGAAGTCTATTGGTGGAATGGCATGAAGAGGGACATAGCAGGTTTTGTGGCTAAGTGTCTCAACTGTCAATAAGTGAAGGTAGAGCATCAGCGACCGGGTGGTATGACTCAGGATATTGATCTTCCTACTTGGAAGTGGGAAGTGATCAATATGGACTTCATTAGTGGTTTACCCCGTACTCGTAGGCAACATGATTTTATTTGGGTAATTGTTGATAGGATGACTAAGTCATCCCACTTCTTGGTAGTTAAAACTATGGATTCAGTAGATGATTATGCCAGACTCTACATTCGAGAGATAGTCTGATTACATGGTGTTCCATTGTCTATCTTTTCAGATAGAGGTACTCAATTTACATCCCAGTTTTGGAAGTCATTTCAGAAAGGTCTTGGTACTCAGGTAAAGCTTAGCACAGCTTTTCACCCACAGACGGATGGCCAGGAAGAGCGTATTATTCAGACTTTGGAGGATATGTTGAGATCTTGTATGATTGATTTCAATGGTAATTGGTATGATCACTTACCTCTTATCGAGTTTTCCTACAACAATAGCTTCCATTCTAGCATCCAGATGGCTCCTTATGAGGCACTTTAGGGGCGGAGGTATAGATCCCCTATTGGTTGGTTTGAGGTAGATGAGGCAGTTTTGATTGGTCTAAATTCAGTTCATGAGACTATGGAGAAGATTCAAATCAGGTAGAGGTCGAAGACCGCTCAAAGTCTACAAAAATCGTATGCAGATGTGAGGAGAAGGGAGTTGGAGTTTGAGATTGATGATGGGGTATTTCTTAAAGTGCCACCCATGAAGGGTGTGATGAGATTTAGCAAGAAAGGTAAGCTTAGTCCATGCTATGTAGGTCCTTATCGGATTCTGAAGAGAGTTGGTAGTGTTTCTTATGAGTTATTTTGCCATCAGATTTAGAAGCGGTTCATCCAGTTTTCCATGTCTCTTTGTTGAATAAGTGTGTTGGTGATCCGACCTTGATTATTCCTTTGAAAGATATAAGTGTGAAGGTTAGCCTTACTTATGAGGAAGTTCCCATGGAGATTCTTGATTGTCAGATTTGGAGGTTGAGAAATAAAGAAGTCACTTCGGTGAAGGTCCTTTAGAGAAACCAGCTAGTTGAGGGAGCTACTTGGGAAGTAGAAGCAGCCATGAAAGCCAAATACCCTCATCTCTTTCCTTCCAACTCTGTTTCAGCTTGAAGTAATAGTTTCCTCCTTGGTATTTACCTCCGATTCTATTCCATAAGTTTCCCTTATGATCCTAGCAGGCATGAATTCATATTTTCCAAAGTTAGTTCAATCATGTTTTAAGTTGAAAATCTCAGTTTTCATGTTTATCCTTGAGTTTCTATGTTTTGTTGTTTGGTTGGGCTGTTTTCTCTCCTGTTTTTCTTGCTTAGTCTTCATTCGAGGATGAATGATCCCAAGGGGGAGATATTGCAACACCCTGGAATTCGATTCAGCTTTTAAACTTAGAAACTATGCGAAATTCAGAACTTCCAGGAATCACGAGTCAAGTCCATGAGCCATGGATAAAACCATGAGTCATGGAAGTAACTCGTGAATCTAGTCCTGCAGATCAACCTCGGGTCTGAGAACCATGAGTCAGTTTCCTGATCCATGGATGGTTCCACGATTCATGGAACCAACCCGTGGAACTCAGACTGAGGGTTACCAGTCTTCCTAGGAACCACGAGTGGGTTCCACGAACCATAGAAGTTTCTATGGGTCGTCCTATTAACTCGTGGAAAGTTATTTGCAGCTTGGAATTTTGGCGCAGGAACCACGACTCCAATCCACAAACTGTGGTTACTTCTACAGCTCGTGGAAGGGACCCATGGAACCTGAAGCCGAGAGTTTTAACAGCTTTTCTCTAATTAAATCCCAGGGGTATTTCTATAATTACCCACCCTTTTAACTCTTAAGTGAGGTCATTTTGGCCACTTTTAGTAGGGTTTCTACTTTTATTAGCCTAAGTCTTTCATTATTCCTCATTCATCTACCAAAAGAGGAAAAGAACTCCTTCAATCTCCAAGTTCAAGCCTCCATTTCTTTTCATATTAGATCAAGAAAGCTTCAATAAGGTATGTGGGTATTCAATAAGGGATTCCCTTCATCCGAATGCCCGAAACTCCATGTTTTACTTTGATTTATGAAATTGGAAAATTAGGGTTCTTACTCAAATTGGGGAAAAGTTATGGGTTTTCTTTAAAAGCATCAATTCATGGTTTCTCATTACTTATGTATGATTTATTTGAGGTTCCTTAATTGATTTCAAAAGCTCGTGCATTAAAGATGACTTCTAGAATGAATCCATTGAATTGCATGTTTTCAAGTAAAAATTTACATGTTTAGATAACATGACCTCATGTATTATGAAATTGCATGCCTAATTCTTCAAGCTATAAATTTAGAAAGAAAAGTATGTTTTGAATTATGTCTATGCTATGTTTTAAGACTTATGATATGTGAGTTGCATGACATTAGATATGTCCTTATGCTTTTCAAATACATTTGACATTAGATATGTCACTAGTATATTATGAGCTATAAGTATGTTTTAGGAGTAGTATTTAGCACCGAGCGATGAGGGTTCTAGAAAACCCAAGTCCAAAACTACATTGCCATCGTAGGTGAAGAGGGTCCTCGTTAGTTGAGAGTGTCTCCTCATGAAGAAGGGTCCTCATTAGTTGAGAGTGTCCCCTTATGAAAATGGTTCCACGCTATGATATTTATGATACCCCATACCTTGGCAAGGATCAGGGTAGCTTTGCCAACTAGGATTATATAGTTGGATTCCATGTAGCTCACATGATCTATTGTCGGTTATAAGAAACTCCGTATGAATGTTTTCAAGTTTTCTAAGTCTTATGATATCTTATTTTGAGGTTTGACTTCTATCTCATACTTTTCCATTCAACTTTGGTATTTATTTTATGATTTCTCTATTTAAGCATGAACTCAGTTTTATGTATGTTTTATCATGATTTTGCATATATAACATACTTGGTACATCTTATAGTACTGACGCATATTCTCGCGCTGCATCCTTTGATGATACAGATTGAGGTTCAGCCCTCAGATTCATGGCTAGAGGTTAGCAGGTGTCCCAGCTTCGAGTGGTTAGTCCTCATCCTTCGGGGACTAGTATTAGTTTACCTACTTCTATGGTTTTCTTCTTAGTATTTGGAGTTAGATGGGGTCTTTTTCTAGCAACTCATTATTCAGTTTAGAGGTTTTTCGGACATAGTTAGAGATTCTGTATTCGAGACTTCAGATTTTATTATTCTTATACTTTGATCTGTTGATGACTCAGTTTGTTTATCTCTTCAGTTTAATGCTTCTGCTAAGTTTATCTAAGTTTGCTGAAGTCATGCAATGGCTAAGGGTTAATTTAGGGTATTTGTGGTCCCGGGTCCCGTGTTACGCCTAGGGGGTAGTCTCGGAGCATGACAACAATGGACCAGAAAACAAGTGAAGAACTCATGGCAGCCTGGAAGATGCATCTTACCTTTGAGTTTGAATACCGTCTGAATCACAGTTGAGGTCTTGAAGCAATCGTTGAAAAATGCCCTGCACTTAACAAAAGAAGAGCACGTGCAGTATCAGTACACAAGAAATAATGGTGTACTGGTAGGGTCATCGGCCAACCCAAAATGAGAAATATGAACATTTAACCATAACGTAATACAACAAGACAACCATGATGCCTTATCATGCAACTCTACTCCAAGTTCATAACACTTCTCCTTGTAACAAGTACAACATAATGTTCAGTCAATATGAGTTAACAAGAATAACGAGTTAAGTTGGACTATGACCACCAACAAGACTCCTCGTCAATAATCCTGACTCGACAATCATATAAATCATGTCCCAACAATACAAATAATAGACAACACTGAATTGTGTCACATCTTGCAAGTAACCTGGACCACCCAAGGATCCCTAAGACAACAACTATAGAAATTAGCATGCATCCAGTTTACATCAAGAAACCACCTTAGCAATTAAGCACATCAACCCGGTTCGCTCAAGGAACCAAAATGTATATCAAGTAAATAATTAAGCCCAATTCAAACAGTTAAGCTCGGTTCACTCAAGGAAACAACATGGATATCAAGTAAACAGTTAAGCCCGATTCACTCAAGGAACTAACATAATCAAGGAAACACATAATCCCTGGTTCACTCAAGGAACCATCATACTCACCAAATACATGTACGCACATGCTAAGGGTCTTATGGTCACCCACTAGCCATGACCTACAGGGGACGAGCTCTTGTCCATGTACCGAATCCCATACATCAAGTGTTTGGTAACCTTATATCTACTAATCCTGTGGAGATGTCCAAATACTGGTACATTCCACAATAATGACAGATATTAATATAATCACAACCACAATGATAATAGAAACAACATTTGTAAGAACCAACAACCTTTCAATTAAATAATCATTGCATGTGATTAACACTTAAGATATCAAATAGTCATTCACTTTTCTTGAACATGCATTGTACAAGCAATACTAAGGAATAGCTATCTTATACACAAAGAACAAATTGGATTCTAACTATATTTAAACCATCACCTACCTTAATCCAAGCCTGAAATGCTCTATTGAATCTGAGCGTTCTCATTTCTTGCAACCTTGGCTTGATTGTGGTCTAAAAATAGAAATGTAAGCAAATAATCAACCAAATGACCTATAATATCGAAGATAACAACCTAATCCCAAACCCCAAGGCAAATTTCATAATCATTCCACCCATTCCAGGGCTGACCCACCCTAAATTCACCTAAAAACTACCAATTTCATGGTTACATTAGTGAATTATAGTCAATCAAGAGTATATAATCAACCTTTAACTACAATCCAAAGGTTTTACACCTAATTTAGCCCCTTGCACCAGAATTTACAGTTTGGTCAAGTTAAACCCTCCCCTAGACATATAAACTAGTAATTTCAAGGTCAAGGAATTAAAAACTAATTAATAGGGATAAATAACTTACCTTTACGAAGAAATCTGGTGGAAAACAGGTGAAAATTTCCACAAATCGCCTAAGCCCTCCCAAAATGTGTTTTTGAAATAATTAATGGCTACTATCGACCCGAGCCCAAAGAAGGAAAAGAACGGACTAAAGCGAGGAGTTCATTAGCCATAATAAATGTAAAGAAGAGGCATCTTTTACCCAATAGCGAAGAGTTTGAACCAAGATTTCCAGATGAACGGGGTAGGGTATTAGTATATCTAATACATTATTTAGATGTGAAAAATTGTCCTCTAAAAAAGGCAATGTTGAATAAATTGATCGTAAATTATGAGATTTGAAAATCTTTTTGCCTTCGAAAGAAGATAAAGAAGTTTTTGGAGAAGATTCTGTAATAACAGCGATTTACCCTGCTATAGAAACCCGATCCTTCTATAGTGGTATCACTATAGTGGAATCTGCTTTCTATAGTGGGATTGACCAACTTTGACTCCCGCTATAGCGAGAATTATTTTGCCATAGCGGTAGCCCCGTAGTAGTCTGCCACCTGCTATAGCAGATATAGCGAGGTAGAAACTCGGTCTTTCTCCCAATTTTACCTTTTTCTGCAATGCACCCTCAAACCACGAAATCTTAGACTAACCCCTTCACGTCAAGTTCGATATCGAGAGTTCTACCCACCCAAATTTACTTTTAAAAAGTCCTACGGATTCTTTATCGCCTTAGCTAACATAAAATCAAGCTAATATTTATTACATTTACCCAATCCATTCTCGGATTACCCTATACTATACCTCACTCAGATTTCATTCATGACTAGCCTAGCCTGAAATTTTAACTTCCAATTTTAGAAAAATTCCAACCCAAATTTTAACGCGATTGACTCCCCCATAACAATGGAAAGGGTCGTTACACTAGCGCATTAGCTCATCTCTATAATTCTCTACAATAGTTATTCCTCCTTCTATTGGAATGCATATATTAAACTCACCCAGTAGTTATTCAAAATAGATTAGATAATGCATATGTCGAGCTTTTTTATTACCTCTTTCTCTATGACCTCTTTCATTATTGGATTCAGCCTTCTTTGTTTCAACACTAGGCATCTTTTGTTAGAAATTTTTTGTGCATACAGAATAAGATGTTGATTGTTTGAATATTAGCTATGGACCAATCAATAGCTTAAATTTTATCCCTCGACAATCGCAATACCTTTTTAACCTACACATTAAACAAAAATGCAGAGAGGATCACCCAGGCTCCACAAAGATATACCATTACTTGATAAAAGTCTATTGGTGGAATAGCATAAAGAAGAACATCACAGAATAGTATGGCTCAGAACATAAACATTCCTGAGTGGAAATCAGAGATGATAAACATAGACTTTATAACATATTTACTACAATCACATCATCAGCATGATTCAATTTGGGTGATTGTAGACCAAATGACTAAATCAGCCTACTTTTTATCTGTTAAGATAACAGATTCAATAGAAGACTATGCCAGGTTGTACATTCGTGAGATAGTCAGACTTTATGGGGTTTCTTTGTCCATTATTTCAGACATGGGTGTTTAGTTCACCACCTAATTTTGGATGTCTTTCCAAAAGGGTTTGGGTACGAAGGTAAACCTAAGTACCATATTTAATCCACAGATTGATGGTCAGGCAAAGCGTACCATTCAGATACTTAAGGATATGTTAAGGGTATATGTTATAAGCTTCAAAGGTAATTAGGATGATCACTTACCTCTTATAGAGTTTGGGTACAATAATAGCTATTACACTAGTATCCAGATGGCTCCATATATAGATCTTTATGGGCGAAGGTGTAGGTTTCCTATTGGTTGGTTAGAGGTTAATGAATCAGAGTTGATAGGACCAAATTTTGTTCATCAAGCTATGGAGAAGTTTAATCTTATTTAAGAGAGGTTGAAGACTGCACAAAGCTGTCAAAAGTCTTACTCAGATGTGAGGCAAAGAGACTTTGAGTATAAGGTTGATAATTGGGTCTTCTTGAAGGTTTCAGCCATGAAGGGTGTCATGCGATTTGGGAAGAAAGAGAAACTTAGTCCCCAGTATATTGGTCCACATCAAATTTTAAAGAGGATTGGAAAACGTAGATGTTCCTGAAGGGTACTACCTAGAGGTGGTTTTGGAATTTTATGCATCTTACCAAGCCAAACAAGATGCAATGAAATATATGGGAAACATCGTCGACTTCCCTTGCTTAGACTTTATGACTGTTGGGGGTAAGAATATTGACATAACTTCTGATGATGTCAATGCCATCTACTGGGACACTCAAATTGCCTCAGCGATAAAGTATTTGGCTAAGGTCACTCCAAGAAGAAGCCGCTAGATTGGGCTTCCCCAATCATTACCCCAGGGACACCTCTTTGGGCTACTATAGGATTAGTGATCCCACGTTAGGACCTCCACTTTGATGCTTGATTATTGTATGATTTCATCCACTCCTATTTCCAGCCCTCTAAGAATGATCAAAAGATTACCCATGAGGGGGCCATTCTAGTTGCTTGAATCATGTCTGGGGTGCATGTTAACTTTGGTGAAAGCGCGGCAGTGGTGATTAAAAGGAAAGCCTGCCAACCCGGAGCCTCATTCCCCTATCCAGTCCTCATCAGCAAGTTGTGTGCCAAAGTTGGGATTCCCTATTTTGCATTTGACAACTCTACTCCATCCACTAGAGTAATTGATATCAAGAAGAAGACACATGTGGATGCTCCCAAAATGAAGAAGCAAAAGTTGCAACCTTTTATGGGTGTTCAAATCTCAAAGGCTGATCTTGATATAAGTGCCTCTACTCTAGCAGGGTCAGTTCCCGGCACCCATACTCCTGCGGTATCAAGAAACCCTCTGACTACTGCTTCTCCTAGGCTTTCAGCTTCTCCATCAGTTTCAGCTCCTACTGGCCTTCAGAAGTTAGTTGACATGACCTATTCTTATGACAACCAATTAAACACATTGGCTCAGAAGCTGCCAGACATGATTCAGAAAGTAGTTAAGGATGACATTAAAGGGGTCATGGTGAGTTTGGGCAACCTTTACAAAAGGTTTAAGGTCGTAGAACATGCGGTTACTGCTATCTAAAAGGATATTGACAAAGCTAAGGGAAAGGCACCCTGAGTGCACTTAACGATGCCATGGCTACAGCCTGTCCTACTCCTGGACCTGTAGATGACCTCTTTGCTTCTTTGGACAGTGATGATGGGGAGCATGACCAAGAGTAAGATCTGGACCTCCAGCAGGCGCTATATTAGTCCCAGCAAATATCACACTCCTGACAAGGAGGGGCGGGTCCCAGTTTTGAAGATGATGATGAGCAGCCTGCACAGGAAGTCTTTGCATCTTCCCTCTACTTATTTTGTGCTTAAGCATTAAGGGTAATGCTTTTCTTTAAGTGGGGGAGGGTGCACTTATTGTTTTCATGATTTGTGGTGGTTGCCCTTGTTGGGCTAGAGATATTACTTTTATTGCCCTTGTCGGGCCTATATTTCCTTTATTTCCGTGTTTTAGATAATTTGGCCCTTGTTGGGCATGTTTTGGATGATTGTTTGATACCTCTCTCATTGGGCCTTTACATTCTTATGCTTATTTTGTGGGCTTGTCGAGTTTGATCTTTTCTCAAAAATTGCCATATCATCGGGTTAGTCCTACATAATAAAATTGTTTTACTACTTGTGCTATACAAAATGTGCTTAGTGTCTATGCTAGGCCTAGTTCTCCATTGATCCATGAGAGCATAACTCAAACATTACCTTTGTTAATAATAGTTAGTTGAATAAACTTTGAGGGTATTTTTCATACCACGGCTCATTCCCAAGGTGCAAATATTTTTTATTATTTATTTTTGTGTTGAACCAGGTTGACATTTTCCTATGATAGATTGAAAGGCGACTTTTTAAGGGAAAATGCCAAGTCTTAGTGTTTAATTGAGTTTGTATGTTGCTTGTCTCGAAATGGGCCCATCAAAAAATTTCTTGGCAAAGAATTTTTTAAATTGAAGAAAAGAGGGGAAAATGATTTTTGCTAAAGTATTCTCTTGTCGTGACTTGCACATTCTCCATTTGGCTTAATTTATTCACAAATGAGTGTGTAGAACTCGGAATAGCTTGTCAAAAGTCATTTGTCCCAATTGATTTGTGAGACTAGTTGTGAATTTCTTGTGTTGTAATGCCTTGTGTGGTAAGGTCTTACTTCATTCTTGTGCATGCGTATTGTCTAAAACTTTCCCCGAATGTGATTCAAGGCAAAATCCTAGACGTTACCTAGCTTGGAAGATGACCTTAGGCCCTTTTTGAATAGCCACGTTACCCAAATTGCCTTCCCTTAACATTGATCCTAGTAAGCCCCTTTAAGCTTGTAACTTTTCTTTGGCACCTTGTTAGACATCTTAACCCTTTTTAGATCCTCTATCTTTGCACCCATCCTCCCTAATAGCTAGAAAGTGAAATATAGACTAAAAGCCTAAGTTTAGAGAGGGGGAGAAATTGAAATATTGACATAGGCAAAAGCCTACATTTGGGGGTGCATGCATGAAATGTGGAGAATAAGAGGAGTTTTACTTCAAAGCAAGGTAGCACCTTATGCTTACAATGTAAATTGCTTACAAATGTCTAATAAAATGAATGAATGGAAAAGAAAGGAAGAAGTTGGTGCTACCAAATGAGTTTGACAAAAGGATGTTGAATGAATAAGTTGTTAGGAAAGCTTGGGTTGTGCGAGGGAGAAATAAGGTAAAATTAATATCCAAAAATGTGAGTGATGCATTGAATGCTTATGAATAGCATTAGGGAGGTTTAGTCACTTAAGCCAATTGTAATCCTCACCATAACCCTAGCCTACATCATTGCCTGCAAGTCCTTAGTGATTCTGAACTTGGTGACTCTACATTAGTGGTGAATTACATGAAGGGAAAGCATATGGCTCAATATGAGTGTACTCAAACTTCTATGAGAGAGTGAGTGTCTTTTTATTCTCCATTAATCCCTATATTATGAATTGCATCTCTTGTGGTGAGTGGAATTACATCCTTGAAATGAATAATAAAGTCTTGATTTCAATTGAGAGGAATGAATAAGACAAGTTATGTGGTGAATATCGAGGCAACCCTTGAAGGTCAATGTCAATGACTTGAGAAGCTTGATAATCTTGTTTTGAATGACAAATCCCCTGATTTTGAATGAAAAGTGTGGTCGTTTGATAAGAGTTTTGAAATGAGCATTTGCCTTGGGATTATGGTGATACTAATTGAGATGAGCACCTTTGTTTGAGTCTTTTATTGATTACTTATTTTTGAGTCTTAGAGTCAGCATAATCCTTTATTCAGACCTTATGTTTTGAGAATTTGTTCCAATCATTACCTTGTGAGTGTCTTGCTTGAGGATAAGCAATAGTTCACATTTGGGGGTTTGATAAGTAGGTAAATTGAGTCTTTATTCATGAATTCTTGCCATGTTTGATTGTAATTTAGAGGTATTTATTGCCTTTATCGTCTTAAATATAGGTACTCTTAGTCAACTAAAGGAAGAAAAGGATTTAAACCCAAAAGAGCTTAAAATAGAAGCTAAAGTACATAGATGATCAGAAGAGCAAGCATCTGCTAAGATGGGCGAAAAGACATGCGAGCCGCAAGAGAGCACATGCGATTAGCAGGTGCCAGCGCATACAAAGAGAAGAACACTACCTTGGCAGTCAAAGCATGCGAAATGCACGTTTGAAGGGGCAATCACACCTTCCGTCGCACACAGGGCCGCAAGTGACAAGTTTAACACTGCTTGGAAGACAGAGCACCTATGATCTGTAAGTCATAGATGGAGACCGCAGTTGTCCTCGCACCTTAATTCGCACCCTTACCGAAGGGAATCCAAATGTGTGTGACATAATTAGGAAGGTTCCAAAATCCTTTTTGGGATCTGTACCAAGGATATACATCAGTTTTTACATTCCCAAGTAGAATATAATTGATAGAGTACAATTTTTTTCTTTTTCTATGGAGTGAAAAACACCATTGTCAACATTTTTAGCTTGGAATTTAAATTTAATTTGCATAATGAATGGAATTTTGGAAATCCAATTGGTATCTTCTCTTATTCTTTCACTATGAGTAGCTAAACTCAATTCTAGTGGTGTGTGTATGATAGGTGTTTGAATTTGGAAATGAGTATTGATTATTTATGTTTATAATTGATTATTAAGTATGGGTCTATTGAATCCTTCATGTTTTAATTATAAAATTGATGGTTGCAAATATTGATTTAACTTACTAATTGTATTCTTGCTTGAGAGAGGAGTTCTTCAATTGGGTAAGAGTTTAATAGTGGAGATTTGAGATTTCCGCCACAAATAAGGCTAGAAATAGCTTGATTTTAGGAAATTCCCATCAAAGAGTCAAATCTAGAGATAGTTTGATTCACCTAAGCTAAATTTGGTTGGTTGATTGTCCAACTATGGGGCTTGAAAGAGACCATAGTAAACATATTTAGTAGGTTGAAAAACTACTACGTATAGCTTGAACCAAAGCTACTCATGCTAATAATCTAAAGTTTACTTGATAATCAACCCATATCCCATTGTATGACCCTATCAGAAGCGCACCGCTAGGCTTCCTCTCTTGATTGAAACTCTTGTGTTTACGTTTTTAAGCTGTTATAATTCAAATCTTAAATTCCCAAACCTTTTCCCCTAATTTTACTTTACTTGTTTGAATAATTTGCTTACTCTAGTAAATTGATTTTCGACGTTTAGTGTCCAGTCATCGCACCAATCTTCATGGATTCGACCCCGACATCTGTTGGGTGCTTATTATTTTGTTTGGTGATTGTTACCACCTCCTTCAGAAGAGTGCTTTTGAATTTCATCACTCGTGCTTATGTTCAATTCAGTAATTGGTTGTAAACCTTGATGCCAGCGCAATCCAGTTCCTGTTAGTAAGTGCAGCTTCAGATAGACAAAATTAGCCTATTCACACATTTCATTCTACATTGATAATCATTCAAGGAGGAATGATCCCAAGGGGGAGATATTGTAACACCTCAGATTTCAGATCGATATTTATTCAGCACATATCCCATCTTAGACCTGACCCTAGGAATCCATGGTCATTTCTATGAAATTTACAACCACTGCACATCTATGAAATAGACCGTGAAAGCAAACCAGAAGAATATGAACTTGCCAGGTCTCCACGGGTAGGTTCATGGCCCATGAACCCAATCTGTGAAATCAATATAGAGACTTGGAAATCTCAGAAAAATCAGATGGGTCTAACCACGGTCCATGAACCTATTCTATGGCTTGTGAAACCCAATTCATGAAAATAATTCAAAGACTTAGAAATCTCAGAAAAGTTTAATGGCTCGAACCATGATCTGTGGACCTTCACGGACCATGAGATCAAAATTGCATGCACTTATAAAAAGGATTCCTTCGATGTTTTTCTCATTCTTTTCACGTTTAGATCAATTCTTCAGCCTTAAGAGCTCTCTCTCATCCTCTCAAGGCTAGGTAAGTCATCTCTATCATTGCCCTTGTGAATTTGGAGATTTCTACCTAGAAACTAAGGATTCTAACAAGGTTCCTTAATACAAAATCCTAGGGTTCTTCGAAGAAATTATTCTGTGAGTCCCAAGACCAGAATTTACAGGTTCTCCTTCAAGGTTAGGAGTGCTTGAGGTATGTAAGGCTTCCCATAGTATGGAAACTCTATACTTCCCCATGCCCTACTATTTAAAGGTTCAGATTTAGAAAGATACAAGCTAGAGTTTTTACCCAAAGTTCTCCAGTTGAATTCGTTACTCCTTGAGTTTATTGGTATTGAAATATAGTTATGAAAAAGTGATAAATCCTATGATATTGTGTCCTCTCTTTCATTGAAACCCGTGAATCTTTTTTGGGCTATTCTATATACTTCATGAGTTCAACTTATGGTTTTAAATACATGCATTATACTATTATCAAAATGCATTATGCTTTCCTTGAGAAGTTGCTTAAGGTTTTAAAGTTCATATACATGAAAGATGTTGAATGGACTTTTAAGTTCTCAAAATGTGGTTTTTCTGGGGAAAGAAAGTGCGTTTTTTCTCTGAAAGTCAAGCTAGTAGCAAATATAAAGAATTTAAGTGTAAGGGCTCACAAGTATGATCTTTTTTATGAAATTTAGTAAGAAAGCTCACCCACATGTTTTCAAGTTTAATTTATGAGCGTTTTTCCTTTAGACGGATTGTTTAGCATTGAGATGAGTAAGGATTCAATTAACCCAATCTCCAAAACTATGTATGCCAGTGTAGGATAGGATCATGTCATTGATTCGTGTGACTCCTCATTTAGCCCCTGGTAAGGGCTTAAGTTTGGATCCATATTATGCTTTGTTTTATACTCCGGCAAGGTATAGAATAGCTCTGCCAACATGGGCAAGGCATTGCATATTGTGACATCAAATGGTGGTTGTCGGTTATAAGACACTCCCCAACAAGAAAAATAAAGTTACTTTAAGTATTTATATTTGGCATATAGCCACACATTTTATTTTAGAAAGTGTTTTATGATTCATTGCATATAGTTTATTTGTATACTTCAAATATTTGATATTTTAGCTATTCAGTCATGTTTTTCTCATATTCAGCATTGTACTTTAGTTGATAAGTTGTGTTAGCATTGTTTCCATTCAACCATATTACATACCATGTTGTCCATGTACTGATGCCATTTGGCACTATATCATTTCATGATGCAGATTCAGGTACATAGGTTCGGTAGCAGGCACATCCTTAGATATCTTCTCCTCAGCTTTTAGTGACACCTCTTTGCTTTTAGAGGGCTCTATTAGTTTTGCTTATCATGATAGACACTTTAGTAAATAAAGGTGGCCCGAGGCCTTGTCCTGGAAGACTTGTTCAGTTCTTTTTTAGAGGCTTCATTAGACAATTAGTAAAGTGTCAGAAATTCAAGTATTTCAGTTGAATTATGAATTGAGATTTATAAAGCTTATCTTATTTTACTTATAAAAGTTTATCCATGCTCATTAATTTACAGCTTCGCAAATATGATTTAGTATTAAGTTAAGTTTTAGTAGTAAAATAGGACAAGGATCTGCTCGGGCCATACTGGTTTCTGGTGCCGACCACGCTCAGGATGTAGACTTAGGGCATAAAATGGCCTCACTTTCACAAGAAACATATTTAAATATAACCATCAGGGTATGTCAATAATCTATTTGCGAGTTACAGCATCACAATAGTCAGCCTTGGATCGCCCAAACCCAATATTTTAAAGACAAAAGTGGGAATCAAATTGAGGTTTGTGCCCAAATCACATAATGTCAGCCCTACCTCCTGATCACCAATGAGAAATTATATGGTGAAACCACATGGATCTTTTAGCTTTGGAGGTATCCTACTTCTCACCCATGAGCTACACTCCTTAGTGAGTGTTATAGTCTTAAACTTTGTCAAGCATCTCTTGTTTGCAACAATATCTTTCAAATACTTTTCATACTTCAAAACATCCAGTAATAGCTCTACCAAAGGAATATTGACATGTATTTGTTTCAAGATCTCAAGGAACATCTTATGAGTTGAATCAGCTTTTACTTCTAAAACCTCTAAGGAAACGGTGGCGAAAGCTTAGCTACTACAATTTATGTATTTTTTGCATCTTGCTCAATTCTTTCATGTTCTGGTTCTGACCTTTTCTGTTGGTATATTTTCAGCATCTTGTTTCCTAATCTTTGGTGGTACCTCTTCTATCTCTCTTCTATTTCTCAAGGTGACTGCATTAACAATCTCTGTTAGGTTCTTTTCAATATCATTTGGTAATGCACTCAGGGGTCTAGCATATTGTGTGGAAGTTAACTACCCTATATGATGTTACAAGTCATGAATAGCTTTATGCATCTCATTTGCAACTTGTTGTTGATTCTATTCTTGAGTCTATTTATGTTATTTCTATTGACTCATCCATTATTCTAGGGTCTCCACATAGGAAATAATTTCTTGTGGAGCTTGCGAATGCTAATAAATATTATGTGGTCTCTATATATTTTGGTTCCCACCCAGAGAGAAATTTGGGTGATCTCTATAATTCTGGATATATTTGTTTCCCTGATATCCACCACTGAGGTTTGGCTTCCCAACATAGTAAATAGATTCAGGATTCAAAGAACATCCCAAATATGTATGGTTCTCCCAGCACAACTCACAAGATACCGACATCTGATGCAATTGCTGAACCTGTTGCACCTGGCCTACATTTGGAGTAATGACCAACTTATTAATTGCACTAATAGGTTGACCAATATCTGGCTGTATAACTAAAATATCATCTAGCTTCAACACTCCTGGAGTGTCCTGAGTGATAAAAGAACGATTGGAATCTTGATAGTCCTTGCTATATGCAGACATCAGATTGAGCAAGGCCTCAATCTCATTATAACTCTTAGATAAAATCTATCCTTGAGAAGTAGAGTCTAGTAGAGCTTTTGATTTATGATTCAAACCTTCAATAAAATTGTTCCCTATGATTTCCTTTGGGTTCATATGATGTGGACAATATCTCAAGTAGCCTTTGAATTGTTTCTAAGCTTGGGTAAGAATTTTGTCATCCTTTTGCACAAACCCAGATATCTTCCCTCTCAATTCTTTTGTTCTTCTGGATGAAAAGAACCTATCGATAAATTTGTTAGACAAAATTTTCCAAGATATTAATGGATCCGACAGGTTCATTCTTGTAACACCTTGTAGCCTCTAGTATAGTTTGACTTGTAAACATTGACAAATCAGTTTGATATTAGAAGAATAAAGTTGTAAATGAATAATAATACCAAATAACCCTTATATTAAGTCATTTAAAATGTTAGACTAAAGTTAGAGGCCAAAGGGAGCCTTAGAGCAAAAGTTGAGGTTAAAGCATTCACCACGGTGGAGTATTTCAAGTGGTCCCAAGTGTGGACTTACTTTGAATGAGAATATCTTCCAATATAATGGGGAGTTGGAGGCTGAGAGACCTATCAATAGAAAGGCATATGAGTCTAGTTTTGATCAAACCAAACCACTCATCTATTCGACTTCTGAGTAAAAAGTTATGCATATTTTACTACAACATACTCAGTGTAGAGGCAATCTACGAGACAAACTATAGTTTATGGATTGAAATACAGTTGAAGATTTGGCGTGAATATGTTCTGAGAGGTGAAAAACCAGGTTTTGGACCACCACCAACAAACTATGGGATCTAAGGGTTGTGGATCAATCCACGGTGATACTTGCGGTCGTAGATAGATCCATCTACGGCTAATAGTTGGTCCAAAGATTTGAGTCAGCAGAAAACTTTAAAAGCTTAAAAACACAATTTCAAGCTTATTCTTCATCATTTTCACTACATATTTCACCCATAATATCTCCAAAGGGTTTCCAATAGGTCCAAATTCCAAGGTAAGGATTCCTCAAGGCTCAATTATTTTCTCGTTATCATCATAGTTGGAAAATTGAGTTTCTACTTCCCTTCTATTTGGAATCTGAGATTTTGCAGCTGAGTTTAGCTAAGAGAATCAATAATATTTGTCTACAAATGGTAATTTTTCAACTCCCTCATCATCTACAAATCCCATGAGAGATTTTCTATGCTATTTGATAAATAACTCGGCGAATGGTGTTCGGAAGCCAGGAATTCATGTTTTTATGTTTGTTTAAGCTAAGAAAGGGGTTGTATCTGATGAAGTAAGTATGTATGGAGTAATATTAACCTTACAGGAAGTTCATAAACTTATTCAACAGGCAATAGAAGAGAAGGGTGTGGTGATACACCATTTACTTATCATATTTGTTGAGCTTGTCACTCGTGAGTTAGTATTGTATTGTCAGCATTGCGTGCTTTTTAGTTAGATGCTTATACATTTATATATGATGTTATACTATAGATAAGAAGTATTATTGAAGGAATTCGATGGCACGACATAAGAAAGGAAGTCCTAAATTAAGGTATGAAAAGCTAAAACCTCTTTCATCTTAAGGCACGATCTGAAGTCATAGGTTCCTTTTATAAAGGTCATCACAGATTATATGATTTATGAAATCAAAGTATATTTCTAATTAAAATTCTCTCATGTTTAAGTCTTAAGCCTTTAGATATATAGTACTCTTTCCGAGTTAAAGAAGTTATATGTCTCGCATGACAGTATGTGTCTTCCACTGAACTCTTAGAAGTTACATGTCATAGTTATCACATAAGTAAAGAAAGAAATTAGCCATAGTAGGGCTACATGTATACAAATCATATATATATATATATATATATATGCTTAGTAAGCTAAAACAAATAATTAAAAATCATATCACAAGTTATATGATTCATGAGGTACATCTTTCTTCTTACTCTGATGTGCACAAAATTCAAATAGAGTCAGCCAGAACTTCCCGTTGTGGATTCTCCTAACTATACAGGACTGTGGCAGGCCATAAAGGATCCTTGGGGGAATGACATGAATCATTTTTATATATGTATAATATTACATGATAGTTCTTGGTTCTAATTGTGAAGTATGTGTCATAAATAGCATCCATAGCATGAAGAGACTATTATATCAGTTCTAAAATATTAGTTGACTAAGTGTGATTCATAAGAAGTATTCATAATGGAAAGAGGTCATCTGTCATTCTAGTTCTATGCTTATAACCAGTTAGCTTTTCATGCCTCTGTATAGTATCATTTTGTTAATTGTTAGCTTATATATAAATGTACAGAGTCTTGATTCATTCTGATAAGAAAGTACCAACAGAATTATCCAGATTATCAGTCAAGAGTAAATAATCTTACAGTACCTTGAGTAAAGTAATAAGTTGTTAAAATAAAGCATAAAAGTCATGGTTTCATACACCAAGATATGATCAGTTGGGCAAGACCTATATGGCATATATTCATGTACACATACCACTGAGTTTTCATTAGTTGGGCAGGACTTATATGGAATATTTAATATTATGAACACCACCGATTGAGTAGGCTTAAGATGGCATACCTATATATACATACCTCTGAGTTATTATTGGTTGGGCAGGCCTAATGTTGCATATCTATCGATAATATATATACACACCACCTTTTTAAAATGGGTTGAGCATAAAATACTGATGTATTACGTATGTACAAGAGATCACTAGAGTTCTCTAGTTTCTAGGTTATACACCCGTTGTGATATCTAGATTTCAAATTGATTCCGGTACTTATTTACTATTGTTATCTTTTATATATTACTCATGCTTTACATACCAGTATATTTTTTTGTACTGATATCTCTATTGTCGGGGACTCTATATTTCATATTGCATGTTATGGTAGACAATAAAACAAGCTTCCTTGGTAAGCAGTCACTCGATTTTAGCAGATATTTGGCATA
Source organism: Jaltomata sinuosa (assembly GCA_003996215.1). NCBI lineage: Eukaryota > Viridiplantae > Streptophyta > Magnoliopsida > Solanales > Solanaceae > Jaltomata > Jaltomata sinuosa. Next base: position 190,075 of record QJPP01002516.1, on the reverse strand, counting down.
CTCCCAATCTTTCAAAGATAGCCAAGTCTAGATGTATGACAGGTAGTATGTATATAGGCACATGGGTAGGGAAGGGCCAATCCCATCCATATGCAAATAAGATATTCTTAGAGGCTTGTGGACTGATGTCATGAGTATAGTAGATGTCAGGGCCTTCTCAGCCTTATTCAATGTATCTGTTATCGTGGTTGCCTTGTCGCCCCTTGTTCAAATATGTATATATCTTTTGGGAAGATATATAATGATGTTTTACCTTTACTCTTTCCCCAAGATATATGGTTTTGGCTTATCAAAAGAAAGGCCTATGAGTCTAGTTTTCAACAAACCAAACTGCTCGTCAATCTGACTTTGGATTAAAATGTTATGCATGTTTTACTACAGCATTTAAGTGGGGAGGCAATCTATGGAACAATTTATGGTTCGTGGATTGAAACTACGGTCATAGATTTGACCATGAAAATGCTTTGAAAGGGTAAAAAATTAGGTTTTGGACTACCACCAACTTATGATGGGATCTACATGTCATGGATCAATCCACGGTGGGATTTTTGGCTATACATCAATCTACGGCCGGCAGTCAGTCCGTAGATTTGAATTGATAGAAAGCTTTTAAAAGCTTAAAAATGTTATTTGATGCATATTTCACTTCATATTTCACCCATAATCTCTCCAAAGGGTTTCCAATAGGTCTAAAGTTCAAGATAAATATTTGTCAAGGCTCGGGCTCGATTTTTGCCCGTTATCATCATGGTTTGCTAACTTGTGTTACTTTTTCACTTCTAGTTTGAAGCTGAGCTTTTACAGCTGAGTTTAAATAAGGGAATCAGTATTATTTTTCTACAAAAGGTAAGTTTTCATCTCCCTCATCATCTACAAATTTCATGAGAGCGTTTCAATGTAATTTGATAAAGAACTCACGGGATGATGTTCGAACCAAGAATTAATGTTTCTATGTTTGTTTAAGCTAAGCAAAGGGATGTATCTAATGAAGTAAACATGGATGGAGTAATCGTAACCTCATAGGAAGTTCATAAACTTATTTAGGAAGTGGGAAAAGAGAAGGGTGTGGAGATACACCATTTATTTATCATATTTTCCAAGCTTGTTAGTCATGAGTTAGTATTGTGTTGTCAGCATCATGTGCTTTTTAATTACCTGATTATACTACCATATATGATGTTATGTTATATATAAGAAGTGTTATTGAAGTACTTAGATGGCATGGCATTGAGAAAGGAAGTCATGCGGTAAGGTATGTATGGATAAAAGCTCTTTCTCCATAAGGCATGACCCAGAGTCATAGGTTCCTCCTATAAAGGTCATCACATATTATATGTTTTATGAAAGCAAAGTCTATTGCTACTTCATATTATATTATGTTTAAGTCTTAATCCTATAGTGATATAGTACTTTTTAACGACCATTCCTATCATTATGGGTGAGCTAATCATGCAAAAAATTGGGTTAGAAAACTTCTAGGTTAGGGAGTTAAAAAATTTGGGCTAGACTAGTCTCGGATAAAATCTAAGTGGGGTGAGGTCTAGGGAAATTTGGGGAAGTATTGGGCGAAATGATTAACTTTGAGCTTGTTTTTCTATTAGCTAAGGCATTAAGGAGTCCGTAGAACTTTTCAGAAATGAATTCGGATAAGTAGAACTCCCGATATCAAACTTAACATAAAGGGGTTGGTCCAGGACGTCATGGTTTGAGGGTGTGTTATGAAATGGAAAAAACTAGGAGGATTTTTAGTTTATGTCCTATGATATTGCTATAGTAGGTGACAGGCTGCTACCGCGATGCTACTATTACAGAGAAATACTGGCTATAGTGAGAGTCAGAGTCAGTCAACTCCGCTATAGCGGAGAAATCCCCGCTATAGTGAGAGTCAGAGTCGGTCAACTTTGCTATAGTGGGAGGCTGCTTCTATGGCAGTGCCACTATAGTGGGATTGGGCTGCTATAGCGGGATTAATCGCTGTAAATGTAAAAACTTCCCCAAAAATGCTCATTATTTCACAAAAGCATTTTGGGGAAGACAGAGGTGATTTTTGGCGAACTCCATTGATTCTCCACCAAAAATCTTCATAAAGGTAAGTGTTTTATCCCTGTAAACTAGTACTACAATTCATATGGATTAGAATTAGTAGTTACATGCATTAGGGAAGTTTAACTTAACCTAGGTCGAATTTTCTGGTGTAAAAGGGAATGTTAGGGCATAAAACCTTGGATTCTTGGTTTAAGTTGCTTATTTAGGATTCGTTACCATAATTCACTAGTGTAACCATAGAATTGGTGTAATTAGGTGAAATTATGGTAGGAAGGCCCTAGAATGGGAGGAATGATCATGAAATTTGCCTGGGTTTAGTATTAAGATGTAATCTACAATATTTAGGCCATGTTTATTGATTCTGTGATTGCATTTTGCTCGTAAACCACAATCAAGCTAAAGTTGCAAGAAACGGGAAAGCTCAGGTCTAGTAGAGCATTCAAGCTTGGATTGAGGTAGGTGATGGTTGTTGTAAATCATAATTCATAATGTGTGCATAATAAATATCTCGTTAGTATTACTTGCACCATGTGTGTAACACCCAGAACTTTCAAGCCCAGACTTAGCTCAGAAAACCAAAAGAAATAAAAAATTTCAACTGTCAGCATAACCACGAGTCACTTTCACGAGCCGTGGAACAGTCCACAAGTCGTGGACTGGACTCATGGAAAAAAGATCAGAGGACTGCTCCTCTGAAGTTCATTCTACGGATTGAGTCTACAAACCGTAGAAGTTTTCACGGACCGTAGAACCTGTCCGGGTAATCTTCCTTCCATATGGCTCCCAGGAACCACGAGTGGGATCCACAACCCGTGGGAGTTTCCATGAGTCGTGAACCTAACTCGTGGAACCAGTTCCAGTAGCCCAGTATTAAGTTCGCAGGGTTCATGACTGGGATCCATGACCCATGGAAGCTTTCATGAGTCTTGAAACCAACTCGTGGAATCCATTCCAGTAGCTCAACTTTCAGGACCAGGAAACCTAGACAGGGTTCCACGAGCCATGGAACTTTCCATGAGCCGTAGAACTCATTCGTGGAACCTGAGTCGCGAATTTCAGTAGCTTTTCTATTTATTTTCCAGGGGTATTCTGGACTTTTCCTACCTCTTTTAAAGCCTAAGCTACGACGTTTTGACTACTCTAAGCCTAATTTATTAGTCAATAACTACCTAAAACCTCTATTCTCCTAAAATCATCAGACTTAGAAAGAAAAGAGGAGAAAGAGGCGACACTTTTCTCTCAAGAACAATGAGAGGTCTTATTCAAGTTCATCCCCAAAATCTAAAAGGGTTTCTCCGTAGTTTCTTCTCTACGTATATGGGATTTCACTAGTGGGTTCCTTTCACTAGTGGGTTCCTTTCACCCATTAGGTCCCTAGAATTCAGTCAGTTCTTCAACTTCTCCATGAATTGTTCAGACCTAGGGTTCCTAAATCTTAGGGATTCATTGTAATTAAGCTTCTATAGTTTCTATGGTATTAACTACACGTTTATTGGGGATTTAGTATAGTTCATGTATAAGACTCAAAAACCCTAGCTTGTGTAAATTCTAGAAATTCATGAATTATGCTTCTTAGACAGATTAGTCATACAATCATGCTTTAGAATTCGAATGGCATATCTTTCAGTATATGTATGTTGCATTCTCAGTTGTTTATCAGTATTTTGAGCTATCTAGTATTACAGTTGCATTACTTCTTACATTCAATTGGGAGTAGAGTTAGTACCGAGCGGACAATGGTATGAAGGCTTAGATGATAGTTTAGGATGAGACCATTAGCAGCAGTCCCCAAGTCCCAGAACTACGGGGCCATCGTAGGTCAGAAAGAGGGTCAGCTATCAGATTAGGTTGGTTTCCTTTGTCCCTTGTGGACATAAGTTTAGTGGATCCATGTCAGACTTGTTCATACCCTTGGCAAGGTATGAACACCCTCCCATCTAGGGTTACAAGTTGGCCTCATAGTTAGCTCAACTTGGGGTATGTTAGTTAATAGTATCTCCCACAGTCAGACTAATGTGGTATTGACCTTATATTCAGTTATTCAGTTTTGTATGTGATATACTCATGATATTTATTTGGTCATTGCATCTTGATTAGTTTACTTCTCAGTTTATGCTTTTGTATATATATATATATATTTCCATTTTCAGTTATCATGTTGTTCAGCTTAGTCCATATCCTGCATGCTCACTATATTCGAAGTACTGACGTATAATTTTATGCTACATCATTTTATGATATAGGTTCAGGCGTTCAGCATCCAGACCGCGCTTATCTTGACTTTCAGTTCGTACTCAGCAGCTTCAAAGGTGAGTCCTCATAGTTTGAGGATGATAGACATGCTTTACTTTCAGTATTTACTTTTCAGTTTTAGTCTTGTTAGAGTTAGCTGGGGGCATGTCCCAGCAACTCATATTAGTTAGAGGCATTCATACATAGACTAGATTTAGCTTGAGTTGTTAGTGTTGTTTTCAGACTTCATTATACTTTCTTATATATTTTATATACTTAGAGATTTTGGGTTTTTCCCCACTTCAGTTATTAAATTGTTTTTAGCTTCCTCACAGTGCATGTTTTAATTGAAATTGTATAGATATAACATGTCATGGGTTAGCTTGGAGGTCACTTGTGACACTAAGCATCGTGTCGCATCTAGGGGGTAGCCTCGAGGAGTGATATACTTGGTATCAGAGAATCAGATTTAAGTGTCCTAGGGTGTCTAAAAGTTGTGTCGAGTAGATTCTTCTTCATGGGTGTGAAGCGCGCCATACTTATGGGGGAGGAGCTATGAGACGTCATTAGGAAAAACTTCCCTTCAATCTTTTCCAGCTCGTGCTATAGAGTATAAACTCTATTTAATGTCCTTCTATTCTAACTCATGCTCTTCACATTTCAGAAAAATGCCTCCCAAAAGAGCTAATGCTAGGTATCAGCCAGCAGACCCATTGAATTAGCAAGTCATGCATGCCGAATTCAGGGCTACTTTCCAAGTGCTTGCTCAGGACATGACCGCCCAGGTCAATCAGCAGGTTGTGGAACTAGCTCCGCCTCAGACTTACACTTCTGCAGTAAGAATCTGGGACTTCACACGGATGAACCCTCCAGAATTTCATGGGTCTAAGTCATAAGAGGATCCACAAGAATTTTTGGATGACATTCAGATGGTGACAGACATTATGGGTGTCACTCCAGTCGAGGGTGCAGATTTGGTTGCCTATCAATTGAAGGGAGTGGCCTACACTTGGTACCAGCAGTGGAAAGAATCTCATGGTACAAATGCAGGTCTAGTGAGTTGGAATCTTTCCAAGACTGCTTTTCTGTACCAGTTCTTCCTACTAGAGCTCAGGGAAGCCAAGTATCAGGAATTCATTAATCTGAAGTAGAATGACATAAGCGTGAAGGACTATGCTCTCAAGTTCACACAGCTATCCAAGTATGCTCTAGTGATAGTAGCTGACTCCAGAGCTCGTATGATCAAGTTCGTGTCTGGGGTGTCCGATGATGTGGTCAAGGAATGCAAGACCGCCATGCTCATTAAGGAAATGTACATCTCCAGGTTGGTCACTTATGCTCAGCAGATTGAGGAGGATAAGATTAAGGAAAGGGGAGGAGATAGTAAGACATCTAGGACAGGTGACTTTAGCTACTCTCATCAGAGGTCAGAGGGTGGCAACCGCTCTCAGTTCTGTTAAAGGAATTCATCTCCAGCTTCGTCTTCTACTAGTGCCCCGATGCCTAAGTTCAAAAAGGATTGACGGGATAGATCATCTGGCTCTATGTCCCAAAGTGTAGTTACTAGTGGGTGCACTCATCCACTGTGTAAAAGGTGTGGTAGAAACCACCAAGGTGAGTGCATGGCAGGTAGTGAAAATTGCTTTGGGTACGGTAAGCTAAGCCACATTATGAGGGATTGTCTAGCAGCTTCTCAAAAGGGCAAAGATGTTCGCCCACTGAATTAGACTAGTTCTACAGCAGCTCCAGTAGGTCGCCTCACTCAGTAGGGTGTCTCGTCTGGTACAAGTGGTGGTCAGTGCCAGAATAGGTTGTATGCTCTTCAGGCTTGACAGGATCAGGAGGACTCGGCTGATGTGGTCATGGGTACGTTGTGAGTCTTTAATACTGATATCTATACATTGTTAGATCCAGGGGCTACACTTTATTTTGTAACTCCATATGATGTCAATCCAGAAATTCTCCCAGAACCCTTCTCAGTCTCTACTCCAGTTGGTGACCCAATTATAGCTAGAGGGGTATACAGAAATTGCTATGTCACAGTTTCCTGGAAAGTCACCTAAGCAGATCTTGTAGAGTTAGAAATGGTAGATTTTGATATTATTTTAGGCATGGATTGGTTACATTCATGTTATGCCTCAGTTGATTGTAGAACTGGGATTGTTCAGTTTCAATTTCTAAACGAGCCAGTTTTGAAATAGAAGGGTAATAACTCAGTGCCTGTAGGTCGTTTCATCTTCTACCTTAAGGCCAGAAAAATGATTTCCAAAGGGTATATCTATCATCTTGTTCGGGTCAAGGATTCAAACTCTAAAAACCAAACTCTTGAGTCAGTTCCAGTAGTAAGTGAGTTTCCAGAAGTATTCCCAGAAGATCTTCCCAGAGTTCCTCCCGAAAGGGAAATCGAATTCAGAATAGATCTCCTTCTAGATTCCCAGCCTACTACGATTCCTCCTTACAGAATGGCTCCAGTTGAGTTAAGGAATTGAAAGAACACCTGAAATACCTTCTAGATAAGGGCTTCATCAGACCCAGTATCTCTTCATGGGGTGCTCCAATATTGTTCGTGCAAAAGAAAGATGGTTCTCTCAGGATGTGCATTGACTACCGTCAGTTAAACAAAGTCACAATCAAGAATAAATATCCCATCCCCAGGATTGATGACTTATTTGACCAACTTCAGGGCGCTAGTTTCTTTTCTAAGATAGACCTCAAATACGGCTATCATCAGCTTAGAGTCAGAGATAGTGACATCCCGAAGATAGCCTTCAAGACTCGGTATGGTCACTATGAATTTGTAGTCATGTCTTTTGGACTAACCAATGCTCTTGCAGCTTTCATAGACTTAATGAACAGGGTGTTCAAACAGTATTTGGACTTATTCATCTTTGTCTTTATTGATGATATCCTCGTTTATTTTTGGAATGATTAAAAGCATGTGACTCATGAGGGTTGTTCTGCAAACTCTCAAAGATCGCCAGCTATTTTCTAAGTTCGGCAAATGTGAATTCTGGTTACAGTCTATCGCTTTCCTTGGTCATGTGGTCTCCAGCAAAGGGATCCGAGTGGATTCTCAGAAAATTGAGGCAGTAAAGAACTGACCCAGACCCACATCTCTGACTGATATTAGGAGTTTCTTGGGTTTGGCCAGTTACTACATGAGGTTCATTGAAGGATTTTCATCCATAGCTGCCCCATTGACCAAGTTGACTCAAAAGAAGGTCAAGTTTCAGTGGTCAGATGAGTGTGAGAAAGGTTTCTTAGAACTGAATACCAGGTTGACTACAGCTCTTGTCTTGACTCTACTAGAGGGTTCAGATGGTTATGTGGTTTATTGTGATGCATCCAAGGTTGGCCTAGGTTGTGTTTTGATGCAGCAGGGTAAGGTCATAGCTTATGCTTCCAGACAGCTTAAGGTCCATGAGAAGACTTACCCGAATCATAACCTCGAGCCTGCAGCAGTTGTGTTGGCCCTAAAGATTTGGAGACACTGCTTGTATGGTGTTCATGTTGATGTGTTCACATATCATAAGAGCCTTCAGTATGTGTTCACCCAGAAAGAGTTAAATCTTTGTCAGAGGAGATGGCTTGAGTTCCTCAAAGATTATGATATGAATGTGCTCTACCATTCGGGTAAGGCCAACATAGTAGTTGATGCTCTCAGAAAACTATCTATGGGTAGGGTGTTACATGTTGAGGAAGAGAAGAAAGAATTAGCCAGAGATGTTCACCGGCTTGCTCGCTTAGGAGTTTGCCTTATGGACACGTCTGATGGTGGTGTGATAGTCGAGAATGGATCAGAATCTTCATTAGTAGCGGAGGTTAAGGAGAAACAGGATAGTGACCCTATATTGCTTCAGTTGAAGGGTGCAGTTCATCAGCAAAGAGTTGAGGTTTTCTCCCAAGGGGGAGATGGTGTGCTTCGTTATCAGAGTCGCTTATGTGTTCCTAAGGTGGGTGAGTTGAGGTAGCAGATCCTTAGAGAATCACATAATTCTAGATATTCCATTCATCCAAGTGCTACTAAGATATACCATGATCTATGGGAAGTCTATTAGTGGAACGGCATGAAAAGGGACATCACAGATTTTATGGCTAAGTGTCCCAACTGTCAGTAGGTTAAAGTAGAACATCATAAACCAGGAGGTGTGACTCAGGAGATTAGCATTCCTACTTGGAAGTGGGAAGTGGTCAACATGGATTTCATTACGGGTTTACCTCATACTCGCAGACAGCATGACTCCATTTGGGTGATAGTGGGCAAATTCACTAAGTCAGCTCACTTCTTGGTTGTCAAGACTACAAATTCAGCGGAGGATTATGACAGAATCGACATCAGCGAGATAGTCAAGTTGCATGGGGTTCCCTTATCTATCATCTCAGATAGAGGTCCTTAGTTTATGTCTCATTTCTGGAAATCTTTTCATAAAGGTCTTGGTACTCAGGTGAAACTTAGTACAGCATTTTATCTGCAGACGGATGGTCAGACAGAGCATACCATTCAGACCTTACATGTTAAGGGCTTGAGTGATCAATTTTAGAGGTAGTTGGGATGATCACCTACCTCTCATAGAGTTCGCCTACAATAACAGTTTTCACTCCAGTGTTCAGATGGCCCTATATGAGGCACTTTATGGGCGTAGATGTAGATCACTGGTTGGGTGGTTCGAAGTAGGTCAAGCAGCCTTGATTGGGCCAGATTTGGTCCATGAGGCTATGGTGAAGGTTCAGCTCATCAGAGGAATATTGAAAACAGCTCAGAGTCATCATAAGTCCTATGCAGATATGAGAAGAAGGGACTTAGAGTTTGAGATCGATGATTGAGTTTTCCTGAAAGTGTCACCCATGAAGGGGGTGATGAGATTTGGCAAGAAAGGGAAACTTAGTCCCCGATATGTGGGTCCTTATAGAATCTTGAAGAAGATTGGTAATGTGGCCTATGAATTAGAGTTGCCAGCAGAACTAGTAGCGATCCATCCGGTCTTTCACATTTCTTTGTTGAAGAAGTGTGTTGGCGATCCGACAGCGATAGTGCCCTTAGAGAGTGTGGTTGTGAAGGATAGCCTCACCTATGAGGAGGTTCCACTTGATATTCTTAACCGTAAGATTCATAGGCTGAGAAATAAGGAAGTCTCTTTAGTAAAAGTTTTGTGTAGAAATCAGTCCCTAGAGGGAGCTACTTGGGAAGCAGAAGCAACCATGATGGCCAAGTATCCTCACCCCTTTCCTTCTGATTAAGTTTCAGCTTGAGGTAATACTTCCTCTCCAGTCTCTCAGTTTACTCTTGTGTAATTCAGTATTAGTACTTAGTTCCATCAGTTATCCTTACATTTCAGCATATTTGCATGTTCATGGAACTCAGTACAGTTAGATATCAGTTTCTATCACTCAATTGGTAGGTATTGCAGCTCTTTCCCTCAAAATGCAGCTTGTTTTGTTTTTATTTGAGGACAAATAATCCCAAGGGGGAGATATTGTAACACCCCAGAACTTCCAAGATGAGACTTAGCTCAGAAAACCAGAAGAAATAAAAAAAATCAACTGTCAGCATAACCACGAGTCACTTTCACGAGCCGTGGAACAGTCCACAAGTCGTGGACTGGACTCGTGGAACAAAGATCATAGGACTGCTTCTCTGAAGTTCATTCTATGAATTGAGTCTACGTACCATAGAAGTTTTCACGGACTGTAGAAATTGTCTGTGGAATCTTCCTTGCCGATGGATCCCACGAACCATGAGTGGGATCCATGACCCATGGGAGTTTCCAAGAGTTGTGAACCCACCTCGTGGAACCAGTTCCAGTAGCCCAGTATTAAGTCCCCAGGGTTCATGAGTGGGATCCATGACTCATGGAAGATTCCATGAGTCGTGAACCCAACTCGTGTAATACATTCCAGTAGCTCAACTTTCAGGACTAGGAAACCACGACAGGGTTCCACGAGCCGTAGAACCCATTTGTGGAACCTGAGTTGTGAATTTCAGCAGCTTTTCTATTTATTTTCCTGGGGCGTTTTAGACTTTTCCTACCTCTTTTAAAGCCTGAGCTATGACATTTTGACTACTCTAAGCCTAATTAATTAGTCAATAACAACCTAAAACCTCTATTCTCCTAAAATCATCAGATTTAGAAAGAAAAGAGGAGAAAGAGGCGACACTTTTCTCTCAAGATCAAGCAGAGGTCTTATTCAAGTTCATTCCCAAAATCCTAAAGGGTTTCTCCGTAGTTTCTTCTCTAGGTATGTGGGATTTCACTAGTGGGTTCCTTTCACCCATTAGGTCCCTAGAATTCAGTCAGTTCTTTAACTTCTCCATGAATTGTTCAGACCTATGGTTCCTAAATCTTAGGGATTCATTGTAATTCAGCTGCTATAGTTTCTATGGTATTAACTACACGTTTCTTGGAGATTTAGTATAGTTCATGTATAAGACTTAGAAACCCTAGCTTGTGTTAATTCCAGAAATTCATGAGTTATGCTTATTAGGAAGATTAGTCATACAATCATGCATCAGAATTTGAATGCCATATCTTTCAGTATATGTATGTTGCATTCTCAGTTGTTTATCAGTATTTTGAGCTATCAAGTATTACAGTTGCATTAGTGCTTAAATTCAGTTGGGAGTAGACTTAGTACTGAGCGGATGAGGGGATGAAGGCTTAGCTGACAGTTTACGCTGAGACCTTTAGCAGCAGTCCCCAAGTCCCAGAACTATGGCGCCATCGTAGGTCAGAAAGGGGTCAGCTGTCAGATTAGGCTGGTTACCTTTTTCCCTTGTGGACATCAGTTTAGTGGATCCACGTCAACTTATTTGTACCCTTGGCAAGGTATGAACACCCTCCCATCCAGGGTTACAGGTTGGCCTTATAGTTAGATCGACTTGGGATATATCGGTTAATAGTATCTCCAACAATCAGACTCATGTGGCATAGACCTTATATTCAGTTATTCAGTTCAGTATGTGATATACTCATGATATTTATTTGGTCATTGCATCTCGGTTTACTTCTCAGTTTATGCTTCTGTATATAAATATTTCAATGTTCTGTTATTATGTTGTTCAGGTTAGTCCATATCCCACATGCTCAGTATATTTGAAGTACTAACGCATACTTTTGTGCTACATCATTTTATGATGTAGGTCCAGGCGCTTAGCATCCAGACCGCGCTTAGCTCAACTTTCAGTTCATACTGAGTAGCTTCAGTGGTGAGTCCTCATAGTTATAGGATGATAGACATGCTTTACTTTTAGTATTTACTTTTCAGTTTCAGTCTTGTTAGAGTTAGCTGGGGGAATGTCCCAGCAACTCATATTAGTTAGAGGCTTTCAGACATAGACTAGATTCAGCTTAAGTTGTTAGTGTTGAATTCTGACTTCATTATACTCTCTTATATATTTTATATACTCAGACATTTTGGGTTTTTCCCCACTTCAGATAATAAATTATTTCTAGCTTCCGCACAGTGCATGTTTTAATTGAAATTGTATATATATGCCATGCCATAGGTTAGCTTAGGGTCACTTGTAAAACTAAGCACCGTGTTGCATCTAGGGGTAGCCTCGGGGTGTGATAAACTTGGTATTAGAGCATTAGGTTTAAGTGTTCTAGGGTGTCTAAAATTCACATCGAGTGGAGTCTTCTTCATGGGTGTGAAGCGCGCCACACTTATGGGGACGGAGCTATGAGACGTCATTAGGAACAACTTCCCTTCTTTCTTTTCCAGCTCATGCTATAGAGAATAACACTATTTAATCTCCTGCTATTCTAACTTATGCTCTTCGCATTTCAGAAAAATGCCTCGCAGTAGAGCTAACGCTAGGAATCAGCCAGCATCTCCAGCAGACCCATTGTATGAGCAAGTCACGCATGCCGAATTCAGGGCTACTTTCCAAGTGCTTGCACAGGCCATGACCTCCCAGGTCAATCAGTAGGCTGAGGCACCAGCTCCACCTTAGACTAACACTATTGCAGCAAGAATCCAGGACTTTACATGGATGAGCCCTCTAAAATTTTATGGGTCTAAGTCAGAAGAAGATCCACAAGAATTTTTGGATGACATTCAGAAGGTGGCAAACATTATGGGTGTCACTCCAGTCAAGGGTGTAGATTTGGCCGCCTATCAATTGAATATTTTCAAGACTGCTTTTCTGGACCGGCTCTTCCCACTATAGCTCAGGAAAGCCAAGGTTCAGGAATTCATTAATCTGAAGCAGAATGACATGAGCGTGAAGGACTATGCTCTCAAGTTCACACAGCTATCCAAGTATGCTCCAGCGATAGTAGCGGACTCCAGAGCCCGTATGAGCAAGTTCATGTCTGGGGTGTCCGATGATGTGGTCAAGGAATGCAAGACCGCCATGCTCATTAAGAAAATGGACATTTCTAGGTTGGTCACTTATGCTCAGCAGAGTAAGGAGGAGAAGATCAAGGAAAGGGGAGGAGATAATAAGAGAGCTAGGACAGGTGACTTTAGCTACTCTCAGCAGAGGTCAGAGGGTGGCAAATGCTCTCAGTTCCATCAGAAGAATTTAGCTCCAGCTTCATCTTCTGCTAGTGCCCTGGTGCTTAAGTTCAAGAAGGATAGACGGGATAGAGCGTCTAGCTCTAAGTCCCAAAGTGCAGTTACTAGTGGGCGCACTCATCCACTATGTAAGAAGTGTGATAGAAACCACCAAGGTGAGTGCATGGCAGGTAGTGTAAATTGCTTTGAGTGCGGTAATCCAGGCCACATGATGAGGGATTGTCCAGCAACTTCTCAAAAAGGCAAAGATGTTCGCCCACAGAATCAGACTTGTTCTACAGCAGCTCTAGCAGGTCGCCCCACTCAGCAGGTTGCCTCATCTGGTACAGGTGGTGGTCAGTGCCAGAATAGGTTGTATGCTCTTCAGGCTTGATAGGATCAGGAGAACTCACCTTATGTGGTCACGGGTACGTTGCGAGTCTTTAATACTGATGTTTATTCATTGTTAGATCTATGGGCTACGCTTTCTTTTGTAACTCAAAATATAGCAATAAATTTTGATGTCAATCTATAAATTTTCCCAGAACCCTTCTCATCCTCTACTTCAGTTGGTGACCCAGTTATAGCTAGACGGGTATACAGAAATTGCCCTATCACAGTTTCCCAAAATGTCACCTCAGCAAATCTTGTAGAGTTGGAAATGGTAGATTTTGATATCATTCTAGGCATGGATTGGTTACATTCATGTTATGCCTCAGTCGATTATATAACTAGGATCATTCAGTTTAAGTTTCTAAATGAGTCAGTCTTGGAATAGAAGGGTAATAACTCAGTGCCTGTAGGTTGTTTCATCTCCTACCTTAAGGCCAGAAAAATGATTTCCAAAGGGTATATCTATCATCTTGTTCAGGTCAAGGATTCAAACTCTAAAACCCCAACTCTTGAGTCAGTTCTAGTAGTAAGTGAGTTTCCAGAAGTATTCCCAGAAGATCTTCTCGGAGTTCCTCCCGAAAGGGAAATCGACTTCGAAATAGATTTTCTTCCAAATACCCAGCCTATTTCGATTCCTCCTTATAGAATGGCTCCAACTGAGCTTAAGGAATTGAAAGAATAGCTGAAAGACCTTCTAGATAAGGGCTTCATTAGACCCAGCATCTCTCCATAGGGTGCCCTAGTGTTGTTTGTGCATAAGAAAGACGATTCTCTTAGGATGTGCATTAACTATCGTCAGTTGAATAAAGTCAGAATCAAGAATAAATAACCCATCCCCACGATTGATGACTTGTTCAACCAGCTTCAAGGCGCTAGTTTTTTTTATAAGATAGACCTCAGATTCGGCTATCATTAGCTCAAAGTCAGAGATAGTGACATCTCGAAGACAGCCTTTAGGACTCGGTATGGTCACTATGAATTTGTAGTCATGTCTTTTGGACTAACCAATGCTTCTGCAGCTTTCATGGACTTAATGAAAAGGGTGTTCAAACAGTATTTGGACTTGTTCTTTATCATCTTTATTGATTATATCCTCGTTTATTCCTGGAATGAGGAAGATCATGCGACTCATATGAGGGTTGTTATGCAAACTCTCAAAGATCGCCAGATATTTGCTAAGTTCAGCAAATGTGAATTATGTTTGCAGTTTGTCCCTTTCCTTGGTCATGTGGTATCCAGCGAAGGGATCCGAGTGGATTCTCATAAAATTGAGGCAGTAAAGCACTGGCCCAGACCCACCTCTCTAACTGATATCATGAGTTTCTTGGGTTTGGCCAGTTACTACAGGAGGTTCGTTGAAGGATTTTCATCCATAGCTGCCCAATTGACCAAGTTGACTCAGAAGAAGGTCAAGTTTCAGTGGTCAGATGAGTGTGAGAAAACTTTCTTAGAACTGAAGACCAGTTTGACTACAGCTCCTATCTTGACTCTACCAGAGGGTTCAGATGGTTATGTGGTTTTTTTCCATGCGTCCAGGGTTAGCCTAGGTTGTGTTTTGATGAAGCAGGGTAAGGTCATAGCTTATACTTCCAGACAGCTCAAGGTCCATAAGAATAACTACCCGACTCATGACCTTGAGCTTGCAGCAGTTGTGTTTGCCCTAAAGACTTGGAGACACTGCTTGTATGGTGTTCATGTTGATGTGTTCATAGATCATAAGAGCCTCTAGTATGTGTTCACCCAGAAAGAGTTGAATTTTCGTCAGAGAAAATGGCTTGAGTTCCTCAAAGATTATGATATGAATATGCTCTACCATCCGGGTAAGGGCAACGTAGTGGCTGATTATCTCAGTAGACTGTCTATGGGTAGCGTGTGAAATATTGAGAAAGAGAAGAAAGAATTAGCCAGAGATGTTCACTGGCTTACTCGCTTAGTAGTTTGCCTTATGGACACGTCTGATGGTGGTGTGATAGTCCAGAATGGATCAGAATCTTCATTGGTAGAGTAGGTTATGGAGAAACAGGATAGTGACCCTATATTACTTCAGCTGAATGGTACAGTTCATCAGCAGAGAGTTGAGGTTTTCTCTCAAGGGGTAGATAGTGTGCTTCGTTATCAGGGTCACTTATGTGTTCCTAAGGTGGGAAAGTTGAGGCAACAGATCCTTACAGAAGCCCATAATTCTAGATATTCCATTCATCTGGGTGCCACTAATATGTATCATGATCTACGGGAAGTCTATTGGTAGAACGACATGAAGAGGGACATCACATATTTTATGGCTAAGTGTCCCGACTGTCAGCAGGTTAAAGTAGAACATCAAAAACAAGGAGGTGTGACTCAGGAGATTAGCATTCCTACTTGGAAGTGGGAGGTGGTCAACATGGATTTCATTATGGGTTTACCTCGTACTCGCAGATAGCATGACTCCATTTGGGTGATAGTGGACAGAGTCACTAAGTCAGCTCACTTCTTGGCTGTCAAGACTATAGATTCAGCGGAGGATTATGCTAGAATCTACATCAGTGAGATAGTCAGGTTGCTTGGGGTTCCCTTTTCTATCATCTCAGATAGAGGTCAGTTTACGTCTCATTTCTGGAAGTCTTTTCAGAAAGGTCTTAGTACTCAGGTGAAACTCAGTACAGCATTTCATCTGCAAATGGATGGTCAGGTAGAGCGTACCATTCAGACCTTAGAAGACATGTTGAAGGCTTGTGTGATCGACTTCAAAGGTAGTTAGGATATTCACCTAACTCTCATAGAGTTCGCCTACAATAACAGTTTACACTCCAGTATTCAGATGGCCCCATATGAGGCACTGTATGGGCGTAGATGCAGATCACCAGTTGGGTGGTTTGAAGTAGGTGAATCAGCCTTGATTGGACCAGATTTGGTCCATGAGGCTATGGAGAAGGTTCAGCTCATCAAAGAGAGATTGAAAACAGCTCAGAGTCATCAGAAGTCCTATGTAGATGTGAGGAGAAGGGACTTAGAGTTCGAGATCGACGATTGGGTTTTCCTTAAAGTGTCACCCATGAAGGAGGTGATGAGATTTGGCAAGACAGGGAAGCTTAGTCCCCGATATGTGGGTCCTTATAGAATCTTGAAGAAGATTGGTAATGTGGCCTATGAGTTAGAGTTGCCAGCAGAACTAGCAGCGGTCCATCCGGTCTTTCACATTTTTTTGTTGAAGAACTGTGTTGGCGATCCGACAGTGATAGTGCCCTTAGAGAGTTTGGCTGTGAAGGATAGCCTCACTTATGAGGAGGTTCCAGTTGAGATTCTTGATCGTCAGATTCATACGTAGAGAAATAAAGAAGTCACTTCAGTAAAAGTTTTATGGAGAAATCATACCCTAGAGGGAGTTACTTGGGAAGCAGAAGCAGCCATGATGGCCAAGTATCCTCACCTATTTCCTTCCGATTCAGTTTCAGCTTGAGGTAAGAGTTCCTCTCCAGTCTCTCAAGTCACTCTTTTGTAATTAAGTCTCACTACATTATCCTTGCATTCAGCATATTTGCATGTTCATGGAACTCAGTACAGTTAGATATCAGTTTCTTGCACTCAATTGGTAGGGACTGCAGATCTTTTCCTCCATACTCAGCTTGTTTAGTTTTCATTCCAGGATGAATGATCCCAAGGGGGAGATATTGTTACACCCTAGAACTTCCAAGCCCATACTTAGCTCGGAAAACTAGAAGAAATAAAAAAATTCAAATGTCAACATAATCGTGAGTCACTTCCATGAGCCGTGGAACAGTCCACGAGTCGTGGACTGGACTCATGGAACAAAGATCGGAGGACTGCTCCTCTGAAGTTCATTCTATGACTTGAGTCTACGGACCGTTGAAGTTTTCACGGACTGTAGAACTTGTATATAGAATATTCTTTACAGATGGATCCTAGGAACCACGAGTGGGATCCATAACCCGTGAGAGTTTCCATGAGTTATGAACCCAACTCGTGGAACTAGTTCCAGTAGCCCTGTATTAAGTCCCTAGGGTTCGTGAGTGGGATCCATGACCCATGGAAGCTTCCACGAGTCGTGAACCCAACTCATGGAATCCATTCTAGTAGCTCAACTTTCAAGACCAGGAAACCACGACAGGGTTCCACGAGCCGTGGAACTTTCCATGAGCCGTAGAACCCATCCATGGAACTTGAGTCGCCAATTTCAGCAGCTTTTCTATTTATTTTCCAGGGGCATTCCAGACTTTTCCTACCTCTTTTAATGCTTAAGCTACGATGTTTTGACTACTCTAAGCCTAATTAATTAGTCAATAACTACCTAAAACCTCTATTCTCCTAAAATCATCAGACTTATAAAGAAAAGAGGAGAAAGAGGCGACAATTTTCTCTCAAGAACAAGCAGAGGTCTTATTCAAGTTCAGCCCTAAAATCCAAAAGGGTTTCTCCATATTTTCTTCTCCAGGTATGTGGTATTTCACTAGTGGGTTCCTTTCACCTATTAGGTCCCTAGAATTCAGTCAGTTCTTCAACTTTTCCTTGAATTGTTCAGTCCTAGGGTTCCTAAATCTTAGGGATTCATTGTAATTTAGCTGCTATAGTTTCTATGGTATTAACTACACGTTTCTTAGAGATTTAGTATAGTTCATGTATAAGACTCAAAACCCTAGCTTGTGTTAATTCCATAAATTCATGAATTATGCTTGTTAGGCAGATTAGTCATACAATGATGCTTCAGAATTTGAATGCCATATCTTTCAGTATATATATGTTGCATTCTCAGTTGTTTATCAGTATTTTGAGCTATCCGGTATTACAGCTGCATTGCTGCTTACATTCAGTTGGGAGTAAACTTAGTATCAGGCGGAAGAGGGGATGAAGGATTAGCTGACATTAGGCTGAGACCTTTAGCAGCAGTAATGAGCCTATTTTAAATACTTGTTAGTTTTACAAGTGTGGTAGTTATTCATTGTGGTTGTGATTATTGTGATATCTATGATTCTTTGATTGGTTTGGGTACCACGCCTAGTACATATTTATGGTTGGCTTGGGTACCACGCCTAGTACAGATTTGTTCATCAGTTTGTTCAGGTACCACGCCTGGTACAGATTTATTTATGGTTGGCTTGGGTACCACGCCTGGTACGGGCTTGATTATTGTTATGTGTGTGGATTCCATAAGTGAATCAGTCTTATCTGTTGTGATGTTATTATTGTATATTGGTCCTTGAGTGGTCGAGTTGGTATCTTAAGTGCTAAGGTGGTTTCTTGAGTGAATTGGGTTTGCATGTTGAACGCTATAGATAATGTCCTTGGGATCCTTGGGTGGTCAGGTTGCTATGATTTATGTGTTTTTAGACATGTCTTATATGGTGGTTAAGTCAGGTTGATGACTGAGAGTCCTTCTTATACGTACTTGACTTTCTTTATACATGTTGTCCTATTTTACTAAGTTATGTTTGTTTGTTCTTATTTTGTATCTTGGAACTGGCCGATGATCCTACTAGTACATTGTTGTTTTTGTGTACTGATACTACACTTGCTCTTCTTTTGTTGAGTATAGGGCATATTCAAATAGTTGTTTCGAGACCTCAATTGTGATCCAGATGACTTCTGAATTCAAGGGTGAGCTTCATCTTTTGGGCTACCATGGATTCTTCTAGTTGTTCTAGTCCTTTGTTCGAACTTAGACTTTGCTTGTTTTGGGATTGCATCTCCGTATTTTAGATATGTTTAGAGTTTTGGTACACGGATTTTAAATTCTAGGAGAATATTTCTGCAGGTTTTCTATTCTTTAAATTTTAGATGTGAATCTTGGTTATTATATATTGAATTGGTTATAGTTGTTTAGTTTCTGGGTAAGTATTGGTTGGTTAATTGATTCTCCCACTGGAGGTTTAGTGTGGGTGCCGCTTGCGGCAGGTTAGGTCATGACAAAGATGGTATCATAGCCCTAGGTTCATTGATCTCAATGTACCAAAATGAATCTAGTAGAGTCTTGTGAAATTGTAAAGAGACATCTGTACTTTTCTTTGGGAGGCTAAGGACCTTAGGAGACTATACCTTCTTTCTTCCTTCGTGTTATAACTTGATTGCAATTGGTATCTAGTGATCTAAATTGGTATCTTACCTCCTTCATTCATTTGTCCACAGATGGTGAATACTAGATGGAACAGAGCAAGGGCAGCAGCTCCAGCTACGGGACTGGCAGTTCGAGGGCAAAGTAGTAGCATGGGAAAAGGGAGAACGACACCTACTAGGGATAGAGCTCAGGTAGAGGCTAAGCAGAGGTCGGCGACCCCTCCCCCACCCCAGGATTATTTTTAGGATGGTAAGGTAGTACATGAGGATGGCGCAGAACCAAAGGTGGCAACACCGGTTGGAGGTGTAGGCCTTCCTCATATGTCTTCTGAGGTCATTCAGAAGGTGTTGGCATTTCAGAGTGGGCTGGAAGGTACTGGAGCCACCCCCAAGATGCCAGCGGTTCAGGTTTTTTGTGCCCATGCCATTGTTTCCATAACTCCTAGGATAGATGAAGCTTCGGGTATAGATGCATTCTTCCATCCAGTGTTAGGCCCTGTCATGACTAGGATCGAGCATGAGTTATTGATTAAGTTCCTGAAGCTGAAACCTTCGGCATTCCATGGTGCAGAAGATGAGGATGATTTTAAGTTAATTTTGGATTTTTATGAGAGATTGCACTAGTTGGGGATTGTACAGCAACATGGGGTTGAATTTGTGACTTTCCAGCTGCAGGGTGATGTCAAGTAGTAGTGGAGGGACCATGTGAAGTATCGTTTATCAGATTTTCCTCTGAGGACTTGAGCCTAGTTTCATGCCTTATTTCTGGAGAAATATGTGCCCCGTACTCTCAGGGATCGTAATAAGGATGAGTTTCTGGCCCTTGAATAGAGAAATATGTCTATTGCAGCTTATGAGGCCAAGTTCCATGTTTTGTCTTGCTATGCTACCCAACTGTTGGGCACTAAGAAGGAGAGGATTTGCTTGTATGTTAAGGGCTTGAATACTGATTTGCGAATTCTGTCTATTCACATGACTTTAGCAGGGAGGAGCTTTATTGAGGTGACTGGCTATGTGAAGAAACTGGAGGGAGTTAAGCAGGTTGGACAGGCTAAGGTGTTAGCTAAGAAGTCCCGAATTGTGGGTAATTTCATTAGTTTCTATTCCAGAGGCCCCAGCTAGCAGGTTTATTTGGCTCATCCCATTCACTCATTCTTGCCATCTTCTACAGGTGGTCATTTAGGGGCTATTCAGCAGACTCCAGCTACTAGAAGCCAGGGGGCATCTTATTCTTCTGCCAGCATGCCCTCTCTTGAGCGAGGATGTTTCCATTGTGGTGATCTGGGTCATTTCAAGAGGGAATGTCCTCTAAGGCAGGCAGGTAATCAGGTGCAGTAGCAGGCTAAGGCTGTGGTTCTAGCAGGTGGAAGTGGCAATGGCAGAGGATGTCCACGGGTGGGTGAGGTGATAATTAAGGAGGCATGGTGGTAATAGAGGTAATGGTAACATAGGGAAAGGTGGAGTGCAACCCGCTAGAGAGGTTGCCCAAATTGATGATATAGCTCATTGTTACACCTTTCTGGGCAAGTCTGAGGCTGAGGCGTCTAATGATGCGATAACAGGTACTATTCTCATCTGTGACTAGATGGCTTCTATTTTATTTGATCCAGGTTTCACATATTCATATGTATCTATTAGATTTGCCTTGGTCTGTACTTGATTTGTGATATTCTTGATTCCCCTATTCATGTTCTACTCCGGTTGGGGAGTCTGTGGTAGTAACCCATGTGTATCATTTATGCTCTGTGGTGTTTATGGGTTTCAGACTTGGGTAGATTTGGTCATATTGGATATACTGGATTTTGATATTATTTTGGGTATGACTTGGTTGTCTTCTTATCATGTTGTGTTGAACTATAATTCTAAGACAGTAACTCTGAGATGCCGGATATGGATAGACTAGAGTGGGAGGGTATGTATAAGCCTAAACTAGTGGAGATCGTATCCTTTCTTTGGATAGAAATGTAGTAGGGAAGGGGTGTTCAACCTTTCTAGCTTGTCTTTGAGATGTTAGTGTAGAGTTACCTTCTATTGAGTCGGTCCTTATGGTTTCTGAATTTCAGGAGGTATTTCCTATGAATTTGCCTGGTATGCCTCCGACTGGGATATTAACTTCTATATAGATTTGGAGCTGGGCACTCGCCCAATTTCTATTCCTCCTTATCGAATGGCTCTGGCAGAGTTGAGGAAAATTCAAAACTCAGCTATAGGAACTTCTTGATAAGGGATTTATACGTCCAAGTGCTTTGCCTTGGTGTGCTTCTAACTTGTTTGTTAAAAATAAAGATGGTAGCATGAGGATGTGTATAGATTATAGGCAATTGAACAAGGTTACCATCCGAAATAAGTATCCCTTGCCCCGTATAGATGACCTCTTTGACCAGTTACAGGGTTCTTCAGTGTTTTCCAAAATTTACTTGAGGTCAGGGTATCATCAGCTAAATATTAGGCCTGGGGATATACCTAAGATGGATTTTAGGACTCGATATGGACATTATGAGTTCCTAATAATGTTGTTTGGGTTGAATAATGCACCGGTCGTCTTTATGAGCTTGATGAATGGTGCTTTCAAGTTATTCTTGGATTCTTTCATGATTGTTCTTATTGATGGCAGTTGATTTACTCCAAGAGTTAGGAGGAGCATGCAGAGCATATTCGTATTGTTTTGGGAATTCTTAAGGAAAAAAAATTATATGCTAAATTTTCAAAATGTGAATTTATGTTATCTTTGGTTGCCTTTTTAGGGTATGTGGT
Source organism: Jaltomata sinuosa (assembly GCA_003996215.1). NCBI lineage: Eukaryota > Viridiplantae > Streptophyta > Magnoliopsida > Solanales > Solanaceae > Jaltomata > Jaltomata sinuosa. Next base: position 168,103 of record QJPP01002516.1, on the reverse strand, counting down.
CTCAGAAAAGGGGGTGATGGTAGAGCACCAAAATATTGAGGCGGTTAAGAGTTGGTTTCGGTAGCTCCATGACTGAGGTTAGGAGTTTTGTGGGTCTTGCGAGCTATTATCGCAAGTTCATCAAGAATTTTACTTCTATTTCTACTCACTTGACAAGGTTGACCCAGAAAGAGGTACTATTTGTTTGGTCTGACAAGTGTGAGGAGAGCTTCCAAAAGCTCAAGACACTTTTGACTACAGCTCATATTCTATCACTGCCGGTTGAAGGTAAAGATTTTGTTGTATTTTGTGATGCTTCACATTCAGTTTTGGGTATTGTGTTGATGTAGGACAGGAATGTAATAGCTTATGCTTCAAGGCAATTGAAGCCTCACAAAAAAAATTACCCGATCCATGATTTGGAGTTGGCAACTGTAGTATTTGCACTTAAAATATAGAGGCACTATCTCTATGGTGTCAAGTGTGAGGTGTTCACAGACCATCACGGTCTGTAGCATCTGTTTACACAAAGGGATCTGAATCTGAGATAGATAAGGTGGATGGAGTTGTTGAAATATTATGACATGACCATCCAATATCATCTGGGTAAGGCCGATGTTGTGGCAGATGCATTGAGTCAGAAAGCAGTTAGCATGGGAAGTTTGGCTTATTTGGGGGTGTCAAAGCGACCCTTGGCTAGAGAGATTCAAACTCTAGCATCCAAGTTCATGCAGTTGAGCATTCAAAAAAAGGTGGAGTATTGGCCAGTATTGAGGTTAAATCAACATTTCTGGAGAAAATCAAGGACAAACAGTTACAAGATGTGCAATTGAACAAGCTCCAGAACAAGGTGGTGTCTTGTGAAACTTTGGATGCCACACTTGATGCGTGTGGGGTGTTATGTTTTGGAGGAAGGACATGTGTTTCTCGGGTCAATGACTTGGTTCAAAATATGTTGGCTGAAGCTCATGGTTCATGGTACTCTATTCATCCATGTGTGACCAAAATGTACCAGGAATTAAGGTAGCTTTATTGGTGACCTTGGATGAAGAGGGACATAGCTAAATATGTATCCAAGTGTCATAATTGTCAGCAGGGGAAGTATGAGAACAAAAGACCTGCAGGATTGCTTCAAAGAATGCCCATTCCTGAGTGGAAATGGGAAAGGATAGCCATGACTTCATGATGGGTCTTCATAAGACCTTAGAAAAGTATGACTCGGTTTGGGTCATCCTGGATAGGCCAACTAAGTTGGCCCATTTTATTTCGGTTAGGATGGATTACAACTCTCAGCAGTTGACCAAGATCTACGTTAAGGAGATAGTGAGGTTGCATGGGATGCCACTTTCCATTATTTTAGATAGAGGTACGCAGTTTAATTCTAAGTTCTAGGGAAGGTTGCATGAAGAGTTGGGAATCCAGCTCACTTTTAGGATAGCTTTTTACCCTCAGACTGATTGTCAGTTAGAGAGGATGATTCGGGTGCTTGAGGACATGCTGAGAGCATGTTTGATTGACTTCGGGGTAATTGGGACCAGTTCTTGCTATTGTGTAAATTCTCGTACAAAAACAGCTATCACTCCAGTATTGTCATGGCATTGTTCGAGGCACTTTATGAGAGGGGATGTAGATCGCCCATAAGATGGTTTGAGGTGGGTGATGTAAAGCCTTTAGACATTGATTTAGTGAAAGAAGCCCAGGAAAAAGTGAGGGGTATCCAAACCAAGATGTTGGCAGCCCAAATTAGACAAAAGGAATATGCAAATCGAAGGTAAGAGATATGTCATTTCAGGTTGGTGAAAAAGTTTTATTGAAAGTATGACCTATAAAATGACTCATGAGGTTTGGCAAGAAGGATAAGCTTAGCCCCCTGTACATCGGTCTATTTGAGGTTTTCAAAGATGTGGGGCTAGTAGGTTATAAGTTGGCATTGCCCCCCCCCCCAGTTTATCTGGGTTCCTTCCAATTTTCCATGTATCCATATTGAAAAGATATCATGGGGATGGGGATTACATCATCAAATAGGATTCGGTCTTGCTAGATAAGGACCTTCAATATGAGGAGGAGTCGGATGCTATTCTTGATTGGGATGTCCCGAAGTTGAGAACAAAGAAGATCAAATCCATAAAGGTTTAAAGGAATCATCATCCGATTGAAGAAGCCACTTAAGAAACCAAGAGGGACATGCAGGACAAGTACCCTCACTTGTTTTAGGATTCAGTACTACTTTTTCTTGATTTGGCTTATTTTCTTGTTTGATCATTTGAGGATGAATGATAGGTAAATTAGTATCTGTTGTAACGATCTTTTTTGTCGTTATGGGTAAGCTAATCGTGCAAGAAATCAGATTTTCTTAACCTAGTATCTATTGTAACGATCTTTGGGGAGGGTTTAACTTAACCTAGCTCAAATTTTCTTGTGTAAAAGGAAATGTTAGGGCATAAAACCTTGAATTCTTGGTTTAAGTTGCTTATTTAGGATTCTTTATCATAATTTACTAGTATAACCATGGAATTGGTAGTAATTAGATGAAATTATAGTGTGAAGGCCCTAGAACTAGAGGAATGATCATGAAATTGGCATGGGGTTTGGGATTAAGATGTAATCCGCGATATTTAGGTCATGATTATTGATTATGTGTTTGCATTTTGCTCTTAGACCACAATCAAGCTAAAGTTGCAAGAAATGGGAAAGGTGGTAGTTATTGTAATTCCAAATTCATAATGTGTGCATAATAACTATCTCGTTAGTATTACTTACACCATGTGTGTTCAGGGAAAAAGGAAATAAGTGTTGGTGATATCTTAAGTGTCAATCCCATGCAATGAACTTGTTTTAAATGCTTATTAGTTGTATAAGTGTGGTATGTTATTTATTGTGGTTGTGATTGTTGTGATATTTGTGATTCTTCAGTTGGCTCGGGTACCATGCCTAGTACAGATTTATGGTTGGCTCGGGTACCACGCATGGTATAGGTTTGTTCATCGATTGGCTCAGGTACCATGCTTGGTATAGATTCATTTATGGTTTGCTCGGGAACCACACCTGGTACGAGTTTGATTATTGTTATGTGTGTGGGTTCCATGATGGAACCAGACTTATCTATTGTGATGTTATTATTATATGTTGGTCCATGAGTGGTTGGGTTGGTATGTTAAGTGCTAAGGTGGTTTCTTGAGTAAATTGGAATGGCATGTTGAATGCCATAGATGATGTCCTAGGGATCCTTGTGTGGTCCGAGTTGCTATGATTTATGGGTTTTTGTACATGTCTTATATGGTGGTTAAGTCAGGTTGATGACTGAGAGTATTTCTTATAAGTACTTGACTTTAATCATACATGTTGTTCTGTTTTATGAAGTTATGGTTGTTTGTTCATATTTTGTATCTTGGAACAGGCCGATGATCCTACCAGTACACTGTTATTAAGGTTCGGGTCTGTTTTCATGAGTCACAGTATGATTTTGTTTCATGGGTCATCATCCTGTCCGTGGTCACTGACAGTGCTGCAATAAAATACCCATAACTTTTTACTTCGGACTCGGATTAATGTGCGGTCAGTGGAGTTGGAAAGAAGACTCAAAACCCTTACATGGAAACTCATTTGGTTGGGGTGCTTTCAACATAAGTTGATGATAGGAGTTTCTTATGAACATGATCCGTATCCAAAGCACTCACCACACTAGGGAAATGATTATTACACTCATGGAAAAAGGTTCAGGTATTAGCTTAGGATTTTTTGGGTGTTACAATATCTCCCCCTTGAGATCATTCATCCTCGAATGAAGACTAACTAGGATGAGGTAGTACGGAAAGAGCTGCAATTCCACCAACTAAATTCTAAAGGCTGGAGTACTGACATGGTAACTGATATCTGACTGAAACATGAACTGAGATGGATTCGTGAGACCTATATGCATACTGAGAGTATAAGAACACCGATAGGATATGAAACTGGATATCTAACATGATAACTGGTCTGGAGTGAGAGTAGGGACTTACTGAAACTCATAAAGAATGAACACATTCTTAGAATTCGTAGTTAGCTGAAAGGAACATAAAAAATGAGAGGAGTAGCTATACGGGAAAACTATTGTCTTCTAAATACCACACTTACTATTTCAACTAACATTCTCACCAGCGTACATATAAATACTAAGGTTTGAGTCTAACTACCTCCTTTCTCCATGTTCAAGCCTATCTCGACTAAATCTCTAGCATCTAGAATATCTCCTAAGAATAGTATTCCTTCTTATCATAACAACCAACTAACCTTGATCTCCTAACCAAAGGGTCACTAGTTGCACCAAGCAAATGCCCACATGCATTTCATCACGATATTCAAGCTTATAACTATGGTCACCTTATGATTTTGTAGCTTACCCTATCCTAGACTTCTCTCCTCTCCCCTAGCATATCTAGGAGCTGCAATTTCAAGAACTTCTATAGAGAGACCTACCAGCATTCCTCATATAACTACTTCGCATAAATAATCCTTACCTCGTAATTCCTCCACACCTACAAGCCAAGGTGGAACAAGTACACCAAAAAGGAATGAAATCTACTACTCCCCATCTAGGCTACTACTAGGCTTCCTCTGCTAACACCTATAGCAGCATAAACCAGAATCTTGAAAGAAAAGAGCGAGAGCATGAGCATCATGAATGAAGGATTTCTAATCAGTCTAAACTTAAACTTAGCGTGATCTAGACACTCAAGGTGACACTTGGGGAATTCAGCGCAATAGGCACGAGCAATTCATATACTGGGCACGTAAGGCATAAATAGTGGGGATCACCACCTCGTCATTAAAGTCAAGGTCCAAAGGGATTTAGAGTAAGGAAATCACAAGCGCAAACTATTTCATGAAATCAAGTCTGAGCATATACATGACGTAGCATGATTTGATTAGCCATTAAGGCATGTCTGAGGACTGAACTGAGTAAATAGGATCGAGCATACTTTGAGACTTGAGCCCACATAAATAATGAGCCTCAGGGCATAAATCTGGGACTCATAGAATCGTAGTGTAAGAGTAGAATCGTTGTCTGAAGTAATCACTTGTCATTCTAGGAGCTGAATATGAGTGTGAATCTGAATGGAGTGCGTAAATTTGAATTAGGACCAAGGAGTTGACACACATGACATGCAAAATATGTTATAATGATAGAAGTAAGATTAGGATGTTAGGATGGAAATAAGCGTCTGCTAAATTTGAATTAGGACCAAGGAGCTGACACACATGACATGCAAAGTATGTTATAATGATGGAAGTAAGCTTAGGATGTTAGGATGGAAATAAGCCTCTGCTTTTCCCTCTTATCTTCGTTCTAACACTCATAGCATAACTACTCGAGCCTCCAAAATCTAGATTTTACATCCCACCATCTCCCCCTTAGATTCATGCTACCTTTCTAAGTCTATGGACCTCTCGCCAACCTCTAAACGGAACTATGATCATTTTACCCTAACAGAACATACACTACTCCAGAATCTAGCATGAATATCCACTTCCCTCTATAGGATAAGACTCTCCCTCACCTAAAAGTCTAAGCCTTAATCTTTCTATCTCATATAGGGGTTGTACATACCACATTCATTAACTTACAACTTATCCTTTGTAATGACCTGTCAAGCTTACATAGTTCTAACAACCCTTAACTCTCTTTTTCTACTACCCATCGATGCTATACTCCTCTATCACTGCTTTGTTCTAAGCCAAGACAACTCACAACTATACAATAATAGGGGTCTGGGGACTATGGATGCATAAAGGAAGAAATCTAGTGACATACCTGATTCAGCTTCTGGAGAAATACTCTGACCCGGCTGGCTAGACAGTGAAAGGTATTGGTTTTGGAGCTGAACACCACTGTTGTTTTGCTTAGCTGAGGGGAAAGACTGGATCATATGGCCTAACTGAACACATCCAAAACACCCATCTTTACCAGCAAGGCACTCACCTAGATGAAACTTATCGCAACTACTACAACCAGGGTACCTCAAGGTCTTCGGAGCCCTATTATGACAAGACTGAGAATCGAGTGCAGGTGTGCTAGCTGGAGATGGGGTTGGTCCGGATGACCTCTGCTGAAAAGATGACCAGTTCTTACTACCAGATTTCTGCTGACTAGAGTCGTGGTTTCATGTTCTGGTTTTCTTGTTCTTCCTCTTTCTCATATTCAGTTTCTCTTTCTCATTCAACTAAGCTGTCATAGCTTGAGCCAGCATACGGATGGCTTCACAAAATTCTGCATTCTTAACCTCATGGTCAGGAATAGGAGTATTAGCATCCCTCTTGGGGTTTCTTCACGGAGGCATTATCTGAAATACGTAAGGAACAAATTACAAGGGTAAATAAAGTTAAACTCTATCGCACGATGTTGAATATGAAAGAAGTGAAATTTTTCCTAAGACACCTCGTAGCCTCTCTCTCATGAGTGTGGCACGTTTCACTCCTATGAAAGAGATTCTACTTGATCTGGTTGTCAGATACCCTAGGAATCTTGAACCTGATGCTCTGATACCAAATTTGTCACGTCCCGAGCCTAACCCCTGAACGTAACACGGAACCCAAGATCACAAATGATCTCAAGATAACCATATGGCATTAGCATGACTTAAAAACTGAATAAAACATAAGAACGGAAGCTTAACTAAAGTAATGAGCAACTTAATCTGTCATAAAAATATAAGTCTAAAAAAATAACAATCTGAATTAAGCTGAATATCTGACTCTATGTCTGAAAGCCTCTACTACTCATGAGCTGCTGGGACAAGGCCCCAGTTAACTCTAACTACTGAAAAATGAATGAAAGAACTAATAGTCTAGAATGAAACTAAACTCTAAGTCCTCGAATGAGGAGGACTCACCAAGCTGGCTGGACGTGCTGCTGATCTACTAGCCTCGAATCTGAGGGCGAGCTACTAAATCTAAATCATGATAGGATGCAGCACAAAGAGGTATGCGGTCAGTACTATGGAATGTACTGAGTATGAGAGATGTGCATATACCATGATAAAATATACTTGAAAGCATGCTTAAAACTGATATCATACATATGTCATGGTAAAACATGCTTAAAGCATAACTAAAACTGAAGTTGTATAATGATAGTAAAATCTGTAATGAAATATCATAAGCTGAAAACACCTTTAGAATCAAAGTAATAGTAGAAAGTTTGAAATCTAAAGCAAAGAGTCAAATACATTAAAAGCTTGAAACCATTTCTATGGGAGGTTCTCTAACCAACATAGACCATGTGAGCTATATGGAATCCGATATATTCGCCTCATTGAGAGAACCCAATATACCTTGCTAGGGTATAAAGGCATAGCTTGGTGTGATCACTAGTTCTAATGCCCAACAAAGGGGCTAATCAACCTACGGAGGCGTGTATTTTTGGGACTAAGGGTACGCTCATCCCATCCAACTCGGTGCTAAATACTACTCCCAAAACATACTATAGCTCATATATATACTGGGGCATATCTGATACCAAAACTGATCATAACTAATGACATATCTGATATCAAATCTGTTTGAAAGCATAATGACATATCTGATATCATGCAAATTCAAATCATAAGTCTTAAAGCTTAGAGAAGCCATAATTCAAAACATACTTTCTTTCTAAATTCATAACTTGAAGAATTAGGCATGCAATTTCATGATAATAGAGGTCATGTTACTAAACATGCCAAAGTTTTACTTGAAAACATGTAATTTAATGAAAGAATACTTGAATTCACTCTTCATGCATGGTCTTTTGAAAACACTTAATATATCTCAAATAAATCATGGGTGAGGAATGAGAAACCATAAATTGATACTTTAAAACAAGACCCATAGCTTTTCCCCAACTTGGGTAAGAATCCTAAGTTCACAAATTGATAATTCAAAGTAAAAACATGGGGTTTGGGACATAAGGGTGAAAGAAATCCCTTATTGAATACCCATATACCTGATTTGAAGCTTTCCCAATTAAGAATCAGAAGAATGGAGACTTGGAGTTGAAACCCTTGATCTTGAGCTTGAGACTTGGAATTATGAAGTTCTTTTCTCTTTTGGGTGCTTGAATGAGGGAATAAGAAGAGACTTAGGCTAATTGGGGTAGAAACCCTACTAAAAGGGGTTAAAACGACCTCACTTAAGAGTTAAAAGAGTAGAAAATTATGAAAATACCCCTGGACTTAAGCTTGGAAAAACTGATAAAATGACTCGGCTTCAGGGACCATGAGTCTGTCTATGGACCATCAAAGTGAATGATGGACCGTCATCTGGTCTGTGGTTTCAGGAACCACTTCTAGGAATCTACTAAAATTCCATTCCACGAGTCACTCTACAGTCCATGATTCTGAACGATGGACCATCCTGTGACTCATGATTTTGACTTCAAGAAATAAGGATCCTCTGATCCTCCGAAACTTAAGATGGAAGGATGGGTCGTGGAATGGGTTGACAGGTCCTCAAACCACTCGTAGAATTTAGAGGACTTGGTACCTCTCTAAAGGTGATTCCATGGGTTACAATATGGACAGTCGTTCAAAACGATGACCCGTCAAGTCACTCATGGAAACTGGGGAAGAAAAGTTGAAATTTGACAAACCATGAGTCACTCTACGGACTGTGGTTTTGGTCTACGGGTCATGGACCAACCAGTGGTTTTGAAGATGAAAATTTTAAGATTTAGGTCTATTTTCATGAGTCACAGTATGGACCGTGGTTTCATTTCACGGGTCGTTATCCTGTTTGTGGTCACTGATAGTGCTGCAGTAAAAGACCCATGACTTTTTACTTCAGACTTGGATTAATGCGCGATCTGTGGCATTAGAAAGAAGACTCAAAAACCTTTAATTTGGTGGGTACTAGGCCACCTAAATCTTTATATTCTAGGAGAAATAGTCGTTTGAAGTTGACCCTAGTTTAGTCTTACATGAAAAACTCATTTAGTTGGGGTGCTTTCAACTTAACTTGATGATAGGAGTTTCTTATGAACATGATTCGCATCCAAAGCACTCACCACACTAGGAAAATTATTATTACACTTATAGAAAAAGGTTCAAGTATTAGCTTAGGATTTTTGGGGTGTTACAATACTATCATAGTTCTTAGTTCTAACTATGAAATATGTGCCCTAAATGACATCCATAGCATGAAGATACTATTATGTCAGTTCCAAGATATTAGTTGAGAAAGTGTGAGTTGTAAGAAGTATTCATAATGGAAAAAGGTCAGTTTCCCATTCTAGTTTCATGCTTATAACCAGTTATCTTCTCACTCCTCTTTATAGTATTGTTCTATTGATTGTTATCTTCTATACAAGTGTACGGAGTCTTGATTCATTCTGATGAATAAGTATCAAAAGAATTACTCAGATTATCAGTCATGAGTAAACAATCTTACAGTACCATGAGTAAAGCAGTAAGTTGTTAAAAATAAAGTAGAAAAGTCCTCAGTATCATTCAATCATGTATACAATATATATGTTATACTTACCACCGAGCTATGAATATATATATATATATATATATATATATATATAATTATAATAGTATGAACACAATTGGTTGGGCAGGCTCGAGATGGTATACCTATATATATCACCACTGAGTTATTATCGATTGTGCAGGCCTAATGTGGCATATTTATTGATAAAATATATACACACCATCGCATTCGTATCGGTTGGGTAGAAAATACTTATGTTTTACGTATGTACAAGAGATCACACGGTTCTCCAATTTCTATGTTATACGCCCGTTTGTGGCATCCAGCTCTCAAATTGATTCCACTACTTGTTTACTCTTGTTATCTTATATATACTACTCGTGCTTTATATACCAGTACATTCTTTCATACTGACGTCTTGCATTCATATTCCAAGTTATGATAGACAACCATACGTTCCTCCTTTGTAGGTAGTCGCTCGAGTTCAATGGATATTTGGCATACTCCCAATCTTTCGGAGATAGCTGAGTCTAGAGGTATGACAGGTGGTATGTATATAGGCACATGGGTAAAGTTGGGCCATGACCTGTCCATTTGCAGACAAGATATTCTTAGAGGGCTTGTAGATTGATATCGTGATTATAGTAGATGTCAAGGCCTTGCTGGCCTTATTTGTTATGTTTGTTTTTATGTTGGCCTTATTGGCCCTTATTCAGATATTTATATGTCTTTTAGAAAGTTATATAATGATGCCTCACATTACCCCTTACCCAGGATATGTGGTTTTGGCCTTGTCGGCCCAATGAATGTTATATATGTCTGATGATACAGTTGCCTTGCTCAGATAGGTAAGGCCTCAGGTGCCAATTGTGCCTCCTAAGGTTTAGGGTGTGACAATTCTGTGACAACTCTCTGGCTTCGCCTATCAGTGAGAATGGAAATAATAACATCTTTATAGTTTTGTCTGAGACATTTTGATAGTGAAAATTCTCGCTTAGCTCAGCAAATATCTTCAAGTGCTTATGTGGGCCTTTATAGGGCTTACCCTGATACTGGCACGTGTTCTGCACGAGAAGCATTGTTCTCTCTTTTAGCTCAAAGTTTCTTGTGGTATTTGGCTTGACGATTGCCTTCAACACATTCCCTAGGCTGGGTTGAGCAAAGTTCAACATAGGAATGCATTCATATGCATTCTCACCAGCCCGTTAGGGTACCCTATTCTCAACCAGATTGCGCCCATGGTTGTCCTCTGCCATCTGTTTCCGCTCATGAAAAGTTCTTTCAATTTCGAGACCAAAAGGGTTCAAGGGATTGTCTGGACTCCTAGTATTTAGCATACATTAGACCTGAAACTTGATATGCATAAAATATCAAAATAAATAAAGTCTGAATAGTGTAATAGTAATTCAAAATAGTACATCAATTTTTTTCAAGTCCCCGGCAACAGCGTCAAAAACTTATTATGGCTAACACGCACAGAAGTATATGTGGTCATACAAGTAATATAAGATGTTAAGTCCAGATATGGTACCTATAGAAACTTGTCAAATTGATCGTCTAGTTTGAATTATTATTTCAACTATTCGAAAAAGAAACAAATAATTTTGAGCTTTTGATTACGCTAACTTTACCCAGGCAAAACAATAAGAATTATAGTAAACTAAGAAGAATTGAATTTTAATTAGGTGAGAGAAAGGTCCACAGCCATGGAAAATTAACAATTCAGTTGTGTTATCCAATTGTACGCTTATTTATTTTTCTGAGTTACTAGTTGCAGGTTGATAAAACTTACTAAACATCTTGCCAATAACTCTAAGACTACTTGACTATCCCTAACGAATATATCCCTATTGTCGTCGACTAATATTGAAGTGCATGTACATTTCTTATGTATCAACTGAGCAAAACTAAAGAGTATATTCCTATCCACATTGGCAAACCGATTCTCCCTCCGAGGTTCACGAACAAGCTCTACTTTTTATTATTACGTTCGCAAATTCTCACTTTCGAGTCCAATTAACGAGTCACAGATAGTATTTGGAAGGTGATCTAGCAATCAAATAATTAAGACCAAGAAAAAATAAATAACTTATTAATGAAAATTTTTGTTAAACATAAACGATTGTCAAACTTTAACCTTCATGTTAACACTACAACCCTAGAACTAAGAAGTTTAGTCACTCATAATTCAATGACAACGAAAAGAATTCACGAAAAACATGTGTTTGATGAAGAAAAATAGAATAATACAAAGTAAACCTACGAAAATAATGTTCTCAGTGCTTTCTCTGTGTTCTTCTCTTGCCAACCATTCAAAATTTGTGTTTGTAATGTATATATAGAGTTGTCAAGAGCCCTGAGATGAAAATACCCTTAATTTCATGGAGTACAAAAAATGGCCAAATTTTTTGCCCAATTAGCTCAGCATACCGTGGTAGGCCATTCTTTCGGGGGTTCCATTTTTCTCTGCTAGCGCTAGGTACTCCTCAATAGGCAATCATGACACAGTCCGCTTAGCTCAGCGCATCACGGTAGCTTCTTGATTTTTTTTCATTTGAATCCCCATATGCTTCATCTTTTACCCTCGAACTAGATTCGAATTGAATTTTATGGCTTCTACTCATAATTCGAAGCTCTAATACATCCATTTTTTGCTCCAACATCTTTATTTTATTCCTACACATCAAAAATTATTCAACAAAAGCATAATCCATAAAATTAATGCTCAAAGAGACAATAAAAATATTATATGTGAGGCAAATAATGATTAAATATATGTTTTTTTGGCCTCACATCTATAGAAAATAGATTTTTTTACAAGATATATACAACTCCCACAAAATTAGAAAGAAATTTTGTCTTCTTTTTCTCACAAACCCTAGCCTGAAATTATCAAAATCCAATTTTTTGACTTCTCCTCTGCTATCTATCTATATGTCGGTGGCAACCACCACTAATCGAAAAAAAAAAAGGGGTCAACCCTTTTTTCCTTCTCCTCGAGCCCAACGGAGTAGCGGCCAATACTAACAACAAACAAAAAGGCGATCGGTGATAGCCTCTTCCAAAAAAAACTAGTCAGCGACCACTACCATTGTAACTTCTTCCAACCATCACTCATCTTCTCTCTCCCTTACACCAAAAAATACTAGCTCAGACCGACGACCACCACCAAAAAACCTAAATCTGAAGCAAACCAACTGAAAAGCTCACCGGCGACCACCATGCTTGCATCACTCCTTCATGCCATAACCTATAATCCTTTAGAACGCAACGAACATAGAATAAGAAGAAGAAAAACAAGAGAACTAATTGAGTCGTATCCATAGTTTCATGTATATCAACGTATACATTTGACATACACAAAGAATACAATATATTCTATATATATTGTATGTATGTCACTGTATGTAATGTAATATATAGGACATACAAAAATATACACCCGAGAAGAGAAGAAGAGTTGAAGAGAAAGGAGGTAAAAAACAAATGGTGGCTGACGAAGATGGCTTCTCCGACGAGATTTCGGGCGGCTTGCCTCCACTACCTGTCCTTAGTCTTATGGTGGTAAAAGGGAAGAGAGGGTACGGTTAGATGGTAGAGAGAGATTAAATTATGAGTCTAAAATCAAGGGACCCCCTATTTCTCTAAATTGTTATTTTTTGAAAAATCTTATGTTAGATAATTAGGTATATTAGTGATATTTAGTACTGGTGTTTGGATTGACTTTTAAAAAGTAGTTTAAAAGCTAAAAGTTTTTGGCTTATTTTTACACTTTTTTGGCCTAAAAGTGAGTGCTTAAAAGCACTTTTTAGATTTGCCAAACACCTCCAAAGTTTAAAAAATGCTTAAAAGCCAAAAGCACTTTAAAAAAAAGTCAATTCAAACACCCTCTTAGGAGTCAAAAATCGATTACTCTCTCCCTTCCTAAATAAGTTATCATTTTAGGTTGAGCACACCCTTTAAGAAATTGTGTTTTTACTAGGGGTGTCAATGATTTTTCAAAAATCGATTGAACCGACCGAATCGAATCGTACCGAACCAATTTTTAGGTATTTTTTATTAAAACCGAAGGTTCTAATATATATTTGTAACCGTACCGAATAATTAGGGTGGATTTTTTAGCTTATAAAAATACCGAAATCGAATCGAATAAATATATATATATATAAAAATATACTTATATACTAAATTTATTATAGATTACATTAAATCTTATTGACCTTAGGCCTTGTCTTGGGATTGACTTAAATGGAGAGGGCTACAATTAGAAGATACCTAAACCTATTCTACCTTAGTCTATAATACACAATACTCACAGTAAGTTCGGCAACATCAAGTATCAACTAGAAGTCTAGAACTAGCTGCAAATTGCAATCTGCAGAGGAACTAAAAGGTTTGTTTTCTTCTCTTCTCCTGTTTCTTCCTCTAATTTAGTGTTGATATCACCTAACACACTTCTCAACTTAAGATAATTTCGTTTGAATACTATTTAAAAGGAGAAAAACAAAAGAGGTGGAGATAGAAAGCTACAACCTACAAATATCATAAATCTTCTAATGTTTCGTGATAAAACAATTACTGCAAATTACATATGATAATGAGTAACCTTTTTTTTGCTTTTACAACTACTTTTATGAAGTTGCAAAATATGAACTAGTGATTAAAAAAAAGATACTTTTTAGTTTTAGTGATATACAGTAAGAGAATAACACAATATTTGAATATATTATGGGAGGTTCCTTTGAAGAATTATTCAAGTTTAAGGTATTTCATAAAAAGTAAGTTGTGAAAGTCTTATTTCTATTAGTTACTAACAAATTTTTTTAATATGTTGTATCTATGGAGCAATCTAATACTACGGATGATGATCAAAGTTTTCAAGATAATGTATTTGATCATGGAAAAGCAGAAGATGTAGCCGTAGTTTCAAAACCAGGTATTCCTCCTCAACCACCTCAAAAGCAAAAACGAACCAACCAAATTGTTCCTAAAACGAAAAATAGTAATAAAGGATCATAAGCTTGGAACCATTTTACTAGAATTGAAGAAAGTGAGCCACTTAAATACCGTTCCAGGGAAAAATGGCACTTCAGGTATGTGAAACCATATGGATCGGTGTAACTTATATCCTTATAGAAGAGAGAAAAATCAAAAATCAATAACTGATTTTACCAGCAAAGTTGAGATAGGTGATGGAAATGATTCTGACAAACTAAGGCCACTTAATGTAGAGGAAGTTAGAAATGCATTGGCTGCCGTAATTATTGTTGATGAATTACCTTTCAAAATTGTAGAAGGGGAGGGTTTTCAAAGGTATAGCAGGATGCTAGAACCAAGATTTATAATTCTTTCGAGGAATACGGTTGCAAGAGATTGTTTAAAGCTCTATGTTAAGGAGAAATTCAAATTGAAACAAATAATTAAAAAGTATCGCTTATGTTTTACCACAGATACTTGGACGTCAATTCAATATCTTAATTATATGTGCCTTACAGCACATTGGATTGACGATGATTGGTTATACCAAAAGAGAATTTTAAACTTTCAACTCATTGAGAGTCATGCAGGAAGGATAATTGGCAGTTCCATAGAAGAATGTTTGCTTAATTGGGAAATTGAAAGTGTTTTTACTGTGATGGTAGACAATGCCAGTTCAAATAATACTTGCCTTGATTACTTGATGAAGTGTGTAAAGTGGAAAGATTCAATTTTAGACAATAAATATATGCATGTGAGATATGCTGCCCACATTGTTAATTTAATTGTGAAAAAGGGTTTAGCATAACAAGATAAGACCATAATTAGAATTCGAAATGTTGTTAAATATGTGCGATCTTCTCCTGCCAAGTCTAGTTTGTTCAAGAAATGTGTTGAAAAAGAGAAGATCTCTTGTAAGCATCTTGTTTGTCTTGATATCGATACTCGATGGAATTTCACATACAAAATGTTAGAACATGTTGAAAATTTTGAAAAAGCTTTTGTGAGGATTGAATTAGATGATTCAAGTTACAAAAAATACTTTGATGGAGGTTATAATGGAGCAGGAGATGAAAAGAAAGAGGCAAGAAGTAATAAACAAAAAAATCAAAAAATTAATTGTTCAAACATCAATGATATTGATAAGTTCTCTGGAGAAGTGAAAGATGGGAGAAAAAAGTCTCTGAATAAGAAAAAAAGGGATAAGAAAATTATTGGGCCTCCTAAGCATGAAGATTTTCAAGTTGCAAGGTGCTTTACCAGGTTTTTAAAGTTATTTTATAGTGTGACATTGAAGTTTTCTGGCTCATTATATACTACTTCTAACACCTTTTTTCGTGAATTGGTTGCTATTCATTCCGCAATTGAATCACTTTCTGTTCATGAGGATGATGACATGAGAAGCATGGCTTTAAAGATGATGAAAAAATTTGATAAGTATTGGTCTTTTAGTAATACGACTAATTACTTGTTGTATGTTGCTATTGTTTTGGATCCACGTTTCAAGCTAGATTATGTTGAGTTTTGCTTTGGTGAAATGTATGGTTGTAATAGCATCTTAACAAAATCAAAGATTGTTAGTGTTTTCGAATCTTTGAATGAGTTATATCATGAGTATAAGAGATTATATACACGTGATCAAGACAAAATTGAAGATGTAACATCTAATAAAGTTGTTCATAAAGCGTATGGAATCTCTAAAGAAAACAGAGAATGCATCAGAGATAGCCAAATACTTGAATGACGAGTTGGTACAAAAGAGAGGTGAATTTGATCTCGTGGCTTTGGTGGAAAGGAAATAAAACTAGACTTTTTATTCTCTCGAAATTAGCCAAAGATGTTCTTGCTATTCCAGTGTCTACTGTATCTAGTGAACAAGCTTTTAGTACCGGTGGCCGTGTAATTGATTCATTTAGGAGTTCCTTAACTCCTAAAACAGTGAAAGCTCTTATTTGTGCGCAAAATTGGTTGCGAACTACTTTTATTGATTTGCGTGAATCATTGGATAATATTGAAAAGCTTGAGGAGATTGAAGAAGGTAATAAAATCTTTACATTTTTTTTATAATTTTCTCTATTCATGTGAAAATATTACATGATTTATTATACGATTTCATTAGCTTTTTTCTTTCCAGATTGTCTCAATTCAGCTATTCTTGATGATGTTGATATATAATATACTTCCAAGACTATCACTATCACACTGTCTAGTGCCCACTGGTAAGACAACTATATTATTTAGTTTCTCATTATATAGATTTCTTTGATAAAATAATGATTAACTTAATTTTTCTTTTTGCTACAGATAAAGAATAGACGATCTTTGACAATTCTCATGTCTGGATCGTTTGCTTGTTGCTTGCTCCCTAGAAGATCACTTTCAATTCTATTAATATTCTAGTTTTTATTTTATTTTTTATGATAAGAGTATTCTTTAAACACAAATTTTAATGTTTTGATGAATTGTTTGTTTGTTGCTACCTATGAGATTAATTTTAATTTTTATTGATTTATATAGATCTAGTTTTTAATAAATTTTTAAGTTAAGAATATTCTTTTAGAATCAATGAGTACAAGAATTGTTTTCATAGTGTAATGTGTTCTTTATAAATTATAGAGAAAATGCATAAAATCCTCCCTAAAGTTGGACGTGATTTGGAAGTAGACACCTAAACTTTACGGGGGTCCTATTACCCCACGAAACTAGTTACGACCATAATAAGTACCCCATTTGACCCATTTTTCTCAGCAGTTGTATTATCACGCAAGAGAGGAGCGTGAATGATAAAATTGATTGCCTCAAACCAATTAAAAAATGTCACATATGATGAGCAAAAAATAATCTTTTTAATTCTTTTTTTGCATTCCAGTTTTTAGAAATATTATTTAACTTTAATTTTTCAATATATTTATTTCTTTTCCCTTGTCTTCCTCACCCATTACCTTACCCTTTCTCTTTCTTCCTTATTTTTGTATTTCAAGTTTTCTTATGTGTAATTGTTCTTCTTCTTTTTTTTCGTTTTCTTTGGTAGATTCGTCTAATTGAAGAAAAAATACTCAAAAATCATGATATTAATTTTTCGGCCAAAATTGTTAAGCATAATTTGATATTTATTGGTTCCGAATTAGTTTTTGCTCAAGTTACTTTGGAAAAGCAATATTATTACATTCTTTTTTCTTCTCTATTTTAGCTTGATTTGGTGGTTCTTCTCTCCTAAAAATTAGAGATCGAAATTTTGGCAATAGTAAAGCTAACAAATGAAGAAAGAGATGGTTGATTTTGGGGTAAAGGTGCTTGAGAAGGAGGTGATTTATATTTTAAATATTGATTTGATAGTAATTTTAATTTTCTTACTTTGATTATTTGGTGATTTGGCAGTGATTTGGTAGTGTTGGGTGGAGTTGGTGCTTATTGCCATGGTGGTGTTGGTGAATAAGTAAAATAATAAAATAAAATTCAGAATTCTAAGGAAGAAGAAGGTAAAAAGAAAAGAAATCAAATAAGAAAATAAAATAAAAGGCAAAAACTGAAAAATAATTAAAATTCAAATAAGTTAACACTTGGCAATGTAAGATTGGTGCGTGATTTCTACTCACTTTTTGATAACTGAGTTTGACTGAAAAATGTGGTATATTTGCCACTTTAAAATTGTTGGAGGGGGTAATAGGACCCCCGCAAACTTCAAGTGTCTACTTACAAATTCGATCCAACTTTAGGGGGGATTTTATGTGTTTTCTCTAAATTATAAGTAGATGGATGTCATTGCATTGAGAGGGACATGATTCATTTTCAATGTAGTTTGTCGACACCTTCAAATTTCTAGTTTTTACCATTTTTTGTATGGCATTAGACGATCTTTTAAAAATACCAAAAATTAATCGAATCGTACCTAAACCGAAGAGAAACCGATTTGATTGGGACGATTTTCAAAAGTTTGATTTTGGTTATATATAGTAGATTAACCAAAAAATTGGGATGGTACGAATTTGTCTAAATAACCGGTTGAACCGAACCATTGACACCTCTAGTTTTTACTACCTTATTCCTAATTAACTTTTAGACTATATTTAATGTGATCTTTTTAATTAATGGTTTTTGGCTATGTAAATAAGGGTAAATTTGGAAAAATATGATCAATTTATTCTTGAAAGCCTAAATGATCACTTATTTAAAAATAAAATAAGAAGGCAAAATGATCATTTATTTAGGAACAAATGGAGTATTAGAGAATTTTCTCTATTTAGTATTCCTTTCTCATTAAAATTTAATTTACGGAAAATACTTTTCCAAAAAGGACATACTTTTCAATATATGTTTTTTAGAAAACACTTTTTTGTGTTTGGTGAAAAATGGAAAATAATTTTGCAAAAAAAATAAAATAAATTATAATAATAGTAGCAAATCGAATAGTACTTTTATGAAACTTGAAACATTAAAGATTGACAATGATGTTTAAGCTTTAATTAAAACAATGATATAAAGTTAAAAATTACTCCCTCCGTCCATCTTTATTTGTCCACTATACTAAAAGTAAATGTCCAACAATACTTGTTCAATTTATGAAATTAAGAAATAATTTTACACTTAGTTCCTAATTTACCCTTATCATTAGTCATAGTCATTTCCCTATTACATTTTTTAAAACATGCAAATATGACATGGCCCTCTTGGCATGGTCTTCTTGACATGCAAATATGACATGGCCCTCTTGGCATGGTCCTCTTGACATGTAAATATGACATGGCCCTCTTGGCATGGTCCTCTTGACATGCAAATATGACATGGCCATGTTGGCATGGTCCTCTTGACATGCAAATATGATAATGATGTAGATGATCATGCAATGGCATGTGTAGCAGTTGCATATTTATTATATTCAAAGGATGATAAGATAAAATTATCTTCTATTTATAGTTTCTTAATAATTGTACAAAGTCAATAATGGATAAGTAAAGAT
Source organism: Jaltomata sinuosa (assembly GCA_003996215.1). Classification (NCBI taxonomy): domain Eukaryota; kingdom Viridiplantae; phylum Streptophyta; class Magnoliopsida; order Solanales; family Solanaceae; genus Jaltomata; species Jaltomata sinuosa. The sequence continues at coordinate 148,740 of QJPP01002516.1, read as the reverse complement.
GGGCGGAGGGAGTAAAGATAATTGTGAGGAGAGTCAATTTCACACATTTTGTTGAAAAATTGTTCCAACAGAATACTTTCTGACAGCGAACACAAGAAAATGACTTTATTAATTTAAATTCGACTAGCATTTAGGCTATCTCCAACCACACTCTAAATTACTCTCTACTCTCTATTTACCACTCTCTATTTTACTTTCTACTCTCCATAAATAGAGAGGATGAATAGTAGCTTTCTATATTTAGAGAGCTACTATTCATCCTCTCTATTTCACTATTCATTATTTTATTATTATTTTTATTACTCAATATTTTTATTTTACATTTTTAAATTATATAAGACCATTAATTAAGTCCCTAATATTCGTAATTATTTTTTAATATAATTTTAAATTTATATTAATTTATGTTATTTTTAATTTAATTTTCATAATAATATTTTTATTTAAAATATAAGAATCATACAGAAAAGATGTTGAACGTGCATTCGGAGTTTTACAATCATGTTTTGCAATTGTCGCTGGGCCATCACGTTTTTTGAGAAAAGAAATGCTCCATGATATAATGACTACATGTATTATATTTCACAACATGATAATCGAGGATGAGCGTAGCGAACCAATTCAAGATATTCCGAAAGCTCCAACACCAACGATAGAAATGGCAGTAGATGAAAATAATCTATTTGAACAATTTTTAGCCAGACATAAAAAGGTTAAGGACAGAAATGCTCATTTTGAACTTCGTAATGCATTAGTAGAGCATTTATGGGAGCAACGTAATAATCTTGAAAGTTGAATATTTTTTTAAGATGTAATATTTACTTAATTGTATTTCATTTATGATTTTACTTTTATTTGAATTGTCCATTAATATGTAATTTATATAATATTCGCTTGAAATTTATTTTATTTAAAAATTTGAGGTAAAACATAATTTTATATTACATGAAGATTTTGAAAAAAATATGAATAATATGTGGTGATTATGTAAACATAGAAGAAATGATTTATTTTAAAATATGAAAATATAATTGAAATAGAAATAATAATATAAATATTGAAGAAAGAGAAAATAGAGGGTAAAATAAAGAGTGGTTGGAGTTGCTCCCTTTATTCTCTATATTTGCCGTTTGGCCATGAGAACCAAAAATTATTTCACTTTTTTGAAATTTTCAAAGTTGGAGTTGGAGTTGGAGTTGGAGTTGTGTTTGGTCATAACTTTTGCAATAATTATCTAGATCTTAAATATATATTTTAAAAAAATATAAAATATGATTTTAAAATGAAATATAATTTAAATGGGGTTATTTTATGAAAATAAAAAATTTAGGATTTTTTCAAAAAAAAATAAATTAAAAAGTGAAAAAAGTGAGTTGAAAAAAAGTGAAAACACCCTTTTCCAAATACAACTAGGGAGTTGTATTTGAAATTTTTATGGCTAAACACTATTTCCAAAAAAAAGTGAAATAATTTTCCGAAAAAAAGTGAAATTCTCATGGCCAAACGCCTAAATAGAGAGTAAAATAGAGAATAGTTGGAAATGCCCTTAGTTAAGCATTCTTTGCTCCTCAATGATCTATTCTATTTGAATCGAAACCCTCCATAAATCCCTGTTTTCGTGACATCAAAAGGTGATCCAATAAAATTATTTGGCGCGATATTCTCACATGGAGAACTTGCCCAGTTAGTGAGCAAGTACCCTCAGTTTGTAGGTTGAGAATTGTCAACGGTTATGTCTCAATCTCAAGCAAGTTGAAAGCAACGTAAAAGATGAATAAAAACATAGACAGACCAATAAGTAGTTCGATCCAATATTGGACTAAAGAAAAAGTTAATTTGACAACATATACAACAAGGAGTATCTCGTTTATCTTTCGTGTCTGTATTAAAATGAATGTAAGATTACCAAAATTAGAAGGCTTAGTCCCTCTCTCCATGGGGATATAGCAGCAATATCAAACTCCTAAATCTACACCGGAGAACCGTCTTTTGTTTTCAAATAGCAACGGCCTTCGGCACTGTACATTTGACAAAAACACTCTAAAAAGAAGCATCATAACTGGTGCCATCCTTCCAAGCATGTCTTGGGAGAAGTGCACCATGTTCACTCATACTGCCCCTTAACCTATAGAGGGCTGGTTTACTCCTTACAGTCCTCAAAGGACCTGATCTGTTGCCATGGCTTATTGTTAAGCCAGCTCCTCCACCTAGATTAAAGCTTGACGCTGAAAACGGTCTGTTTTCAAACTCTTCAAGTGGACCAGAACTATAATCCATTGTCATGAAAGTGGAGGCTTGTCCATATGTTAATCTTGGTGTAACCCCACCAGCATTCCACCAACTGCTATCAGAAGGGACACCTTTGAAATCTGAATCTGGCAAAGAAGACTCTTTCTGGCTACATCCATCAGCACAAGTTTCATCATTGTCATTATAGATGAGTTTGAGAGCTTGCACAACTTCTCCCATAAATGGCCTTTGAGTCACCTCTGGGTGCACGCACATTGAAGCAATGGCAGCCACCTTCGCCATATCATCAAAGTCATAGCTTCCAGCCAAAGAAGGATCCACCAGTTGCTCCAAACCTTCTCTAGTGGTCAGAAGAGGTCGTGCCCAAGTTACCAGGTTTTCTTGTCCAGGAGGTTGAGACATGTCCACAGGTTTTCTTCCGGAGAGAAGCTCCAATAACACGACTCCATAACTATACACATCACTTTTAACAAGTAGGTGTCCTGTCATTGCATATTCAGGAGCAACATACCTGCAAACCCAGTAAATAGGGAATGTCAGCGACTGTTTTATAGCACAAATGCAGGCGCAAATGTACACTTTGCAGCACAGATTAGAGTTGCAAATAAGGCCGAGTATAAAGTTCGTTTATCCTACAAAAGAACTAAAAATAAAGAATCAAAGAAAAAAAAATTGTTAGGATAATTAGAGGCGAATAAAACATGAGGCCTAAGAAACTAATAAAAAAAAAAGTAACAACATGATTTCACAATATCTAGGAGTATTGACCACAGCCTGATGCATTAGAGAACGACTGCCTTGGGCTGAGGACAGTCATCCTCTCAGTAGGGTGACAGAATTTCAAGACAACACTGGTAGTGGATAAATATCCTTGCCAATAAAGCGCTGACCCTCACGGTTTATCTTTTCCCCTTTTGTTGCCGGAACTCAATTCAGACAATGTGCAGGAAGTAGTCTCACACTATCTAATCATTTTCTGTGACATCAACATCTTTATATCAGCACAAATTCCAAAATCGGTTTCATGAATTACACTCCAGAACACAGACAAGCATCACTTGACAAAGGATTTCACAAGTTTTTGTTAGTACTCATAAAAACTTTCTATAGATGATCCAAAGGAACCAATCAAAGCTTACAATGGTGATGCTTTAGTATCATACTTCCGTTCATTTTTACTTCATTTTTTTCTCTAATGAGTATGCTTCACTAGCATACCACACATTCATTATACACTTATTTGTGTGAATTGAGACCACTTCAAGATTAGTCATGATTAAGAGATATATACCCAAAAGTTCCCATGACTCGAGTAGATATGTGATCACTTCCTTCAGTTGCTTCCCTTGCTAACCCAAAATCTGAAACCTTAGGGGTGAAGTCCTCTTCTAACAAAACATTGCTGGCTTTAAAATCACGATGAATTACACGAGGATTAGAATCTTCATGAAGGTAAGCAAGTCCTCTCGCAGCACCAAGAGCAATTTTCAACCTTACATCCCAATCAAGTGGCCCTTTTCTCCTGTCTTTTCCTGAAATATAGCAGTAGAGTTCTGTTAAGGAGAATCACACGATAATATGTTATACTTGTACCAAGGCACAAAGACATTTTTAGGCTTCTAGTTGGTAGAATGGTGAAGCTCTTTGGAACAATTTTACAGTTGATTGAAAATAAGACCAATTAACTTGTTCACGTTGGCAATTACTCTCTGTACCTATTCTGGTAGTGACAATCAACCGGAAAGAATGAGAAGAAACAATGTCCTACTAACTCGGGTGGAGTTATTCGCCATTGTTGTTGGGTGGGAAGCAAAGCAGAAGAAAAGAAGGAACAGAAATGCAAAATGTGAAAGAAAAAGGTAGCTAGGACCAAAGCCCTCAAAACAAAAGAAACAAGAAAAAGAAGAAAAGAAAACTAAGGAAGCTGGTCCTGGACTGGGGAAGGAGCTGTGCTGGCTTAAAACTAAAAGAAGGAAAAACAAGGATAAGGTGCATACAATGCCTTCCCAGAAGTCAAAAGATTTGCCACACAGAATGAAGTTCAAAGAGTAAAGTTATGTCCTTGGCAGACCTCCTATAGACAATTCGCTTAATATATTGGCTAAAAATGTCTCAAAAAATATGGCACTGGTATTAGCAATAGAAAGGAAATGAGTAGTCAAAGAAGCACAAATGGACTGCCATAATTCTTGCACATAGGATGACTAACTTATAAATGTGCTCCGGAATGCAAGATTATTACTAGTGATATAGAGGAACTTTGAGCATGAAAGGAATTTCAGCAAAACTTCTAATACAAACGAAGGTAGGGGATATAAAGAGTATACCATGCAAATGAGACTCCACACTACCATTCCGAACAATTTCATAAACCAAGCAGCGAACCCGCTCTTCACTGCATATACCAATTAATTTCACCAGGTTACGGTGATGCAACCGGCTTAGCATCTCAACTTCAGCAATGAATTCACGATCTCCATTCTGGTTATTATCCCTAGTAAGTACTTTCACAGCAACTTCTGTTCTGTCTTCTAAGATACCATGATAAACACGTCCAAATCCTCCTTCACCTAAAACCCTTTTTAAACTAAACTTATCAGTTGCCTTCTCAAGCTCTGCAAGTGTAAATGTTTTGACAGAAAGGATAGATGCGGGCATAGCAGAAATGAGGGAAACCGATGTTGAGCTAGCTGGGCTACTTGATATTGTCGACCCGATTCCTGCAAACCAAATATGTGTGTTCATTTGATCTTCATGACGTACGGAATTGAGAAACGTATAGAAGCCAAAAGTCTTTAATAGTACAGATCAGTGTATTATTGACAGCAGAAGATGATAAAATGGAATGTTTTTTCTTTTACACATATATTAAAGAAAAAAGTAATGTGGGTAAATTAGACATATATTTCCAAGTTCACATATCTGCTTCTTCACAGTAATATCCCACCTCAAAGGTCACTGATGAGTAATTTAAAACAAGGAAACAACTACCTACCCTTGCCAGATCTCTTGTGCATAGATGGTGTAAACACTGGACCAACAGCATTTGATGGTCGGCTAGTCCTCCTGCACTTTAAGAGGACAACCAGTGCTCCACAGCATACCACCAACAGTACTAATGCTGATGAAGCAATGAGAAAAATGACTCGGGGATTCATTTTCTGGCTCTTGTTTACAAAGTCAGCAGTAATTGGGAATTGTTGATTGACAGCACTTCCAGTTGGACCATTACCAGAATCAATGCCAGATGGTGGAGAAGAAGGCAGCCCTGGAATAACTTGTTTAGATTATATTGCACCATAGCTCCACTAATTAAAAAGGAAAATAACAATAAACAGTTCACATTATACCTGGATACCTAATGTGCATCACTTCATAATCCCCAAACATCGTTCTATTGAGAGGCACCTTCTTTTTCCAGAATCTTTCATAGATCAGCATAGCTGTGATGTTATCAAACTTCTCCCCCAGGGGAACCAAGTTAATATCAACAATTGTTCTTTCTTGATTTTGATTATCAGCACTAGCTCCAACTACAACAACTTGACTTGGACCTAGATAGGTGCCTTCTGCAACCTCAATTCCCAGATCTCTAACCACAGGAAATATAGAATAAAGCGACTTGTCTAAGAGAAGTCTGACTTTCATTGGAAACACACAAGTACAAGGTATAACAAAAGGAACAGAAGCAAATGGCTCTGCACAGATCTGGCCACAACCTACAAATTCGTTAAGAATATTCAACAACGGATATCGTGTATGAGGAACATAACTCTAGGATAAATGATCTATATAGATTAGCATGTTAAGCGTGTCAATGATGATTTGAATTAATATCCCATACAAAAAGGGAAGGGAGGGGGGAAATTATAAACAAATAAAGCTGTACTACCTTTGGGCTCTATTATGCTGTTAAGAAACTTGTTTGACAGTTAATATGTAGCAAACAAACATAAATAGAGCATTCATTTCACAACCAATACATAAATTCAAATGGAATCTAAATCTTTTTCTGTCTAGCTATTAGCAAACTCAATCATGTGGTTATTGCTAATTACTTTTTTTTGTCTCTATCATCCTTAATATGCAACTAATGCTACCCCTCTTTCAACTGTTTTGACCTAATTAATTTTGACAGTTTTCTACACCAAACTCGGAAAGATAATGAAGGATACAGGAAAGCATAATAAAGAAAAGAAAACACGACATAAAAGCACCAACATTTATTTTGTTTAATTTCACAAGACCTCCATGTTACTAGTTGGGACACCAGAGGGAAACTTTTTCCTATATTCCACATTTGTTAAAGTACTTTTCTTACTTGACCACTGATGCTCGGCATAAAATGCATACATCTAGCCGTTAACTATCTCTCATTTAAGTTCTTTTGCCATTATTTGAGTATAACTTTGATTGCCCCGTGATTATTAAGTGTGTTTCTGTGTAGGAATAGTTTCCGAACTAATGAGCCTTTTGGAGCTAGAACAGATGATTTGGAGCTTCGAAGTCTGAGTAGAAATCCAAGAAACTCAATCAAGATCGAGTTTGGGGATCAAGGACCAAGTGTACATGCGAAGGATGGAAGAAAATCGAGAACGTGCAGGCAAAGCAGCGTGCGCAACGTGTTGCGCCAGCCTTGCACGAGGAACCTAAACGAGTTGGTGGAGCGCCGGGAAAGTTGACCGTGAACGACGCAGGCCAGGACAAGTTGGAGCTGATTTTTTTGTTTTATTTTAAGGGTATTTTGGTCCAGGGTTGGTTGGTTTGTACACGTTATAAATAGGTTAGAAACTCGTTCTTTAGGGGAGTTCAACCTTTGAAGAGCAAAAACTCGCGTGATCATAGGTTTCATCTAGTTTCTTTTTCTTTCATCTCATCTTTGTAGTTTTATGCTTTCGGATACTCGTGATTCTTACCATGATTATGAGTGAACGTTGATGTTAAATGGTTGAATTGATTATGTAGATTATATCATATGGGTTGTTTGCTTTGCATTGTTTGTAATTACTTTACTGTGTAACTAACAATAAGGTACCAATTACACATCCACAATTGAGCACGACAGTGAATATGATTGGGCATAGATACAAGCAGAGTGAGTTCTCAACCCTAATTGGGGGGAGCGGATTTGTGATTAGGCTAGACATAGCTAATCGCCTCACTGTATAAATATAAAGGCGTTCTTGTTAATTCTATTCTGCTAGACATAGAGAGTCTGATAACTTGAATAGGCTTGCAAATGTTTGACAAAAAATTGCAGTAATATAAACCCTGTCAACCTATAATAGATTCGTCGAGTGATTAGTTTAATCGGAAAACTCAACAAGATTGACGTAGATTCCATAACCCTGGAATATCCTCATCTTATTGTTCAACACTTACTTGCTCATGTTGTTGTGCAGAAGTTCTCAATTTAATTGCTTATTTAGTAGTTGTAGCGAGTAGGTAAATAAAATATTCAAAACTCTTGGGGAAACACTTGAATAAAGAATTCATTTCAGTTTGAATAGTAGTAGCTAAAACTAAGTCCATGTGGGCACGACACTCTACTCTTATCATTACATTACTTGAGCGACCACGTGCACTTGCATGTAATTGGACCGCAACAATTTTTTGGCGCCGTTGTCGGGGACTTAGGAATTAGCTATCTATCTACTTTAAGTTGTTATTTATTAATTGTTCAGGTTTTACTTTTTGTTCGTTGTTTTTGTTTTCTCAGGTGTTCACTCTGTGAATGCAAAGAAGCAGAAGCTTTAACGACCTTCCTCCTTACCGATCCGAACCAGAGAGAAGTCAGAGAACTCTCCATAGGTTAAGGAGGGAGGTTGAGGCAAGAGCCAGAGCTGTAGCAGAGATTAATATTGTGGAACAATCACAACCAATTGGACTGGCAGACGATCAAGTATATCCAGTGATTGAGGATGCAAGGCCTAATTTGGCCAATATGACTCAGGCTATCATCAAGCCTGACATTCAGGGCCACTTTGAGCTGAAACAGTACAGGTGCAGCTCATCCAATCTCGGGCAATTTGTAGGCCTCTCACAATCTTTTGTATCTTAGAATACGTGCTCTTATCTAACCTGATGTTATGAAAATAATGTTTGTTTCCTAGCTACAAGGTTCTCATTCATCCCCAGTACCCCTCTGAATCAGGCATCCATGTCTCCTTATCTTTTGTTCATTTTGGCTCTGATTAGCTGCCCAATTGGACGATTGATAATTTATATGTGCAGAATTATATATTGATGGTCATATACCTACCATCTAAATCTAACTTCAGCTTATTAGAGCCTAAGAAATACCCAAAAAGAAATCTTATAAGAGGCTAAGCTTGCGAGAATTTACAATAGTACGGATATTATGTGCAACATCTTAGTGAATGGGACAATACTTACATAGTCTACAAAGATCATGGCCCTAAATGTTCTTTTTATTAGAAAAATCACAAACCCAAGAGAAGATCCCTTTGGAGCCTCCTATAAGTTCTTTTTTTTTTTGGTGTGAAAGGTAACATCCTATAAGTTTATGATATCTGGATTCTCTATCTTATATTGAATGTCCTAGTTCAGTGTAACACATTATCAGCAGTAAAAAGCATGAGGTGCTCAGTGTTAAATGGAACTAATATATTGATCATATAACTCTTTACTTTTAGGAATAGAAGTGAATCTCATGTAGCTCCTGTCCTATGCACATTGCATTAACTTTCCATTTTAACAAGGTGGATAATAATTTAGCCTCATTGGAAAGAGAATCACAGGAGATATTTAGTAATGAGAGTAGTAAAAAGCATGAGGTGCTCAGTGTTAAATGGAACTAATATATTGATCATATAACTCTTTACTTTTAGGAATAGAAGTGAATCTCATGTAGCTCTTTCCTATGCACATTGCATTAACTTTCCATTTTAACAAGGTGGATAATAATTTAGGATCATTGGAAAGAGAATCACAGGAGATCGATTTAGTAATGAGAGTAATACATTAAGGAACAAGAGTAGCACATCAAGAGCAAATCTGGTTTGAGACTTTAAGCATGCATAACTTCTGCATTAATCTCTGAATTCAATTCGGAATAACATTAAACATACTAGCAATATAGTGTTAGGAGTCGTTTGGTAGGGTGTATAAGAATAGTATATTAGTAATGCTAGGATTAGTTATACTGGCATTATTTTTTATCAATTGTTTGGTTTGTTGTATTAAATGAATAAGGTGTATTAGAATAGGAATAGTACGGGTATTGTTAATGCCATGATTTACTATGTATAAAAATAGTATTGAATAGGGTGTTACATAGGTTGAAAACACTACCAAACAAGATATTAAATAATACCAAAGATAATACATGTATTATTTCCCTAATACCACCTACCAAATGACCCCTTGGAGTACCACAGTTTGTCTCAAGTACCACACTTTTTACGGAAATGAACAAATACACTTTAAACTATTTCTTGTTTAGTTAACCATCTCTCACTTATTAATCTCTCCTTTGTTTCCAAACTGCTTGTAGTGTTGATTTCAAAATATAACAAAAAATTTCTATAATAAATTTCCGCATCTAAAAAAAATCAATATTTCATATTTCTTTATTTATCGGAAACAGCCTCTTTACTTCATTCTGGGGTAAAGGTATGGTCCGCGTACATCTTACCCTCCCCAGACCCCACTTTGTGGGAATATACTGGGTATGTATGTTGTTATATTTCTTTATTTATATTATCTAATATTTTCGTATAGCCCAATTTAACTTTCTTTTTAAAAATTGTTATTTATTTGAAGTAATTGAAAATTAGTAGTTATACATTTTAATTGACATTTTACTGCATTACACTATATATTTCTAATCACAAATATAGTTTATCTCAATTACATACTAGGATAGTAAATAATATCCACATAAGTTACTCCTTCCGTCCATCTTTACTTGTCCACTATACTAAAATAGATGTCCACTTGTACTTGTCCAATTTGAAAAATCAAGAGATAATTTAGCACTAAGTTCTTAATTTACCCTTATCATTAACTATAGTCATTTCCCCAATGCATTTCCCAAAATATTGTATTTATAATATTCAAAGGGTGAACTGGTTCTTAGATTGGATAAGGTTTTATTTTGGCCATGAGTATTGTAGGAAACAAATCTTTATCCAATTCACACATACCTTATAGACCATCCATGTTATATTTACGACCAGAACTGAACATCCAATAATAAGTACAGTACTTAAGTCTATTTATCACCATATTACAATCTCCCTACCTTAAAATCCTGTGTAACTTATCAGAGAACCAAAGAACCCCTTGAGGGTAGAGAAAGTATGTAGTTGCAGTGTCAATGAGGATGAGGGGGTTGGTGAGGCTTCTGCCTTCTAGACATCTATGAAACAAGTTCAACAGATCGCCGTTGTAATATATAAGCTGACAATTGTAACCAGATTTACATGTAAGACACATGCTTTATATATATCAACATCACCGATAGGGGATATACAGTGATGCATTAAATACACAAAAAGACTAACATATGGTACGTTGTTTAGTTTGTGCACCCAACGCAGCAACCTTAGCCTTCATCCTATTCGCATTTCATTTTTTGCCTTTGCTCTACATTTTTTCCTATAGTAAACGAGCATTGGATTGACAGGATATTATCAATTACAACAGCAATAATACCTGAGCCCACTGCAGGAGATGGGGAAACACGAGCTCTCGGCCGATGATGATGATGACGGTGATGTCTTGCCACTCGACTGGCAATTGGAGCGGCATCAAGACCTAAAGAGTAAAGTTCCACATCAGTAAAAGCCCAAGAAGTCCTAAAAGATGGTGTGGAAAGAGCAGCTCTTAATACCTTGAGATGCAGGGGAAGGAGCAGGCGCCCTAGAGGGAATCGGATATGGTTTAAAATGGCGTCTATGCGGTGCTGACATTGGAGCAAATGAGGCACGAGTTGACACTAATCTTGCTGCAAAACAATGTAAGAGACACAGTATGTTCCAAATCCACATTTATCACTAAATTGGTATAACAAGTGGCTTCTCTGATCAGTCAACAAATAACAACACAGAGCCATAAGAAGCAGAATATGAAGTATCAATCTTACCATCTTCTAAAAAAAGTTTGCTTGCAAAGTAAGGCTTGTTTGGCAGTAGAGTAGGAGATAGGTAAATATGCGGCAATGTTATCCCTGAAGTTGAAAGTTTTAGAAGCAAATAAGTAACCGAACTTCACATACAGAAAAACAGGCAATGGTGCATGAACTAATTTTCACAGATTGGAAGGTATTATCTGAAAGGGAAAAATATATAGTAGAAGTCTTAAAACAGGATAACTGAAAAGGAAATACTTCTAATGTACAGGCTGCAAGCATCAGTTAACTAATGCCTATCTACCTCTTTCCTTCAAAACGGAAGGGGCTTTCTTTATACATCAACTATGCTCTATGTTGCAATACCAATACCAGTTGGAGTCAACTGTATGAGCTCTCTATATTTGTACTGCTCTATTCCAGACTATTTTATTTCTTTTAATTGATTCTTGAAATGCAAAAGTAGGCACCTAGAACCTTTCCACTGATTTGAGTGTGCATTTCAATTCAAACCCCGACAGTTCAGAGAACTCCACAAAATGCATCTCCCTTGGTTAAATCCCACCCGTCCACACTCCTAAGTTATGCTGAAACTTCAGAATAACCCATCAACAAATGAAAGGGTTATAAGAGAAAGAAACGTGAAGCAAAAGAAGTAGGTGGCAGGTATATTAGTCGAGGTGCGCGAAAGCTGGCCGGACATAAAAAAAAAGTGTATCAAAATGTGCCTAAACCCAGCTACAACCGACATCTGTGCTTGAGTGCATAAACCGACCCGGCCGCCACCAGCATCTAAATAGAATAAAAATAAAGAAGTGAAGGGTATGAAATTACCAAGAGCAGTAGGAACCAGAGTGAGGAAAGAAAGAAGAAAGAGAAGCATTAGAGTTGGCATCTTCTCTCTCTACAACGCAATTCCCAAACACCATCCTCAATATCAAACCCCGCCAAGCATTCTCCCGGCTTCTTTAGGGTTCTACTCAACCTGAAAAATCCCTCCATGAACTTCCTTCACTCAAATCCGAAGATTGCATGTCTAAAACCCTAGCTCGACTGGACAATGCAGGTCCCCAATCAATGCTCTACTTTACAGATCCATGAAATACGGAGATACTCCAAACACTGATGCACAAAGAACACCGGAAGAAACGACAAATGATGGATCTCCGGCAAGAATTCAGCTCAGCTACAGACAGACAAAGAGAGAGAGAGAGAGAGAGAGAGAAAGAGAGAGTGGAGGGTGAGGGAGTGAGTGGGTGGCTTTATTGCCGGTGTAGCCACCAGCACACTTGCTTTCGGTAATTGATGATTGTCTGGTACACGGCCCACCTCTGCGCGTATTCCACACGCATTTACTAGAAAAATCTTTTTCTATTGTCATGGTTCCCGCTTAAATTAGGATCTTTCACGACCTTTCAGTCAAATATTGTCGTACCTCTGACGCATGGACTAGGAGCTCAAATCTGTCTTTTTTCCCTTTTAAATCCACTGTGTTTTGACATTATTATCATTTAGGCATCTCCAATCACACTCTATTTTACTCTATAAATATAGAGAGTAAAGGGAACAACTCTCATCACTCTCTATTTTACCATATATATTATTTTTCTTTAATATTATATTATTATTTCAATTTTAATTATATTTTCATATTTTTAAATAAATTATTTCTTCTATTATACATAATCACCACATATTATTCATATTTTTTTCAAAATCTTCATATAATATAAAATTATTTTTTACCTCAATTTTTAAATAAAATAAATTTTAAGCAAATATTATATAAATTACATATTAATGGACAATTCAAATAAAAGTAAAATCATAAATGAAATACAATTAAATAAATATTACATCTTAAAAAATATTCAACTTTCAAGATTATTACGTTGCTCTCATAAATGCTCTACTAATGCATTACGAAGTTTAAAATGAGCCTTTTTGTCCTTAATTTTTTTATGTCTGGCTAAAAATTGTTCAAATAGATTATTTTCATCTATTGTCATTTCTACCGTTGGTATTGGAACTGTCGGAATATCTTGAATTGGTGTGTTAAGAGCACGCTCATCCTCGATTATCATGTTGTGCAATATAATACATGTAGTCAATATCATGGAGCACTTCTTTTCTCCAAAAACGTGATGGCCCAGCGACAATTGCAAAACGTGATTGCAAAACCCCGAATGCACGTTCAACATCTTTTCGGTATGATTCTTGTTTCATCGCAAAATATTTTTTCTTTGGAGAACGTGGCTCATGAATAGTTTGCACATAAATTATAATAAAACTAACTTACATCTTAAATAAAAATATTATTTATGAAAATTAAATTAAAAATAACATAAATTAATATAAATTTAAAATTATATTAAAAAATAATTACGAATATTAAGGACTTAATTAATGGTCTTATATAATTTAAAACATGTAAAATAAAAATATTGAGTACCAAAAATAATAATAAAATAATGAATAGTGAAATAGAAAGGATGAATAGTAAGCTCTCTATATTTAGAGAGCTACTATTTATCCTCTCTATTTATGGAGAGTAGAAAGTAAAATAGAGAGTGGTTGGAGAAGCCACTATCTATTTTTACTCTCTATTTATAGAGAGTAAAAGTAATTTAGAGAGCGCGTATTTAATCAAATTGATGTGAATATCAAATATTATTGGAGTAATTATTAAATTAAAAATACTTTTTACTATAAATATGAAAGCTTATTTGTTTGTTATAATGAAGATAGAAATTTGACAAAAGAGTATTATGCTAACTTTTTTTTGAATTTTAAATTTATGATTTAGTGGTCGTTTGGCCATGAAAGCCAAATACCAAGTTGAAGTTGGAGTTGTGTTTGGCCATGAATATAAATTGGAGTTGTTTTTGACTTTTTGTGAGAGAAGTGAAAAGTGAAAACAACTTTTTCTTGTTTTTCAAATTCCGGAATTCAACTTCAAGTTGAATTTTGAAATTTTCTAAATTTTCATTGGCAAACACCATTTCCGAAATTCAACTCCGGAAAAAAGTAAAAACAAATCATGGCCAAACGCCTACTTATTTGTTTTAGTAGTATTGACTTGTCATTTCACATTGCATGCCATTCATTTTTCAGTTAGAATTGATATATTATATCTATATCTATCTATTCTATATTATCTTAAAAGTGTGACTTATAAATATTTATTGAACTTTTTGCCCTTCATTGAAAGTCTCTCCTATAGACAAAACTGTCATTTACTATTTTCTTCAAATTAATATTTGTATTAATTTTTTATTTAATTAATTTGTAAATTAAAATTGGAAAAAAAAAGTCATCTAATTAATCCTATTAGGAGTCAAATAGGGTGTCCAACCTATTATTAACTTACACGATTTATTATTATTTTTTAAAAATGTTTGTATTAATTTTTTCTAATTAATTTGTAAAGTAAAAATGAAAAAAGTCATCTAATTAATCCTATTATGAATCAAATAGGGTGTCCACCAATTAGAATTTTACCTTATATATAAAAAAATTCTATAAGTCTATTTAAGTAATATTTTGAATCAAAATTTACGAACATACGCTCTTCTACTTACTTTTTCTTCTTATTTTGATTTTGATTCAAGTTGTCTTCTTGTATTCATTATCATTACTAGATATAAAGGAGTCTGTGCTAGCACGGGCCCAATATATATTATTTTTTTCTCTTAATTTATGTGACACAAATATAATTTAGATAGTCAATTAATTTTTATATGGTTTTTAATATATTTTAAATTTATTATATTTTTTACGTAATTTTTAAATAATATATGGTACGGTACTCCCCCTGTCCCAATTTATGCGGCATTGGTATAATTTTGAGAGTCAGCTAAATTTTTCTATATATCTTTTAAATATTTTAAGTTGTTCATTATTGTGATTTATAGTACTTTTTCTTTTCTCCCAATTTATGTGACAAGAGTCAACCAAATTTGTATTTCTTTTAAATAATTTAAGTTGTTAATTATTGTGATTTGCGGAATTTTAAATATATAAAAATTAAAAAGAAAAGTAAGATAAATAAATTAAAACAGAGAAAATATAAAAGAAAATATCCAAGCAGGCAGCACAAGCAGGCGCGTCGACCTCGTGCCTGCTTCTTCTGATCCCGTGCTAGCATGGGCCCAATATATATTATTTTTTTATCTCAATTTATGTGACTCATATAAAATTTAGATAGTCAATTAAATTTTTTATATGACTTTTACATATTTTAAGTTGTTAACTATTGTGATTATTATAATATTTTTTATGTAATTTTCAAATAATATATGTTACTTTGCATGTCCCAATTTATGTGGCATTAATACAATTTGGAGAGTCAGCTAATTTTTTTATATTTATTTTAAATATTTTAAGTTGTTAATTATTGTGATTTATAGTATTTTTTTGTCCCAATTTATTTGGCACTGATAAAATTTAGAAAGTCAATCAAATATTTATGTCTTTTAAATATTTTAAGTTATTAATTATTGTGATTTATACTACTTTTTACGTAATTTTTAAATATATAATAGATCAAAAAAAAGTAGGATAAGCAAATTAAAACGGAGAAAGTATAAAAAAAATATCCAAGCACGCAGCACAAGCAGGCACGTCGACCTCGTGCCTGCTTAAGAATACATGTTAACTCCCTCTTATAAGTATATAGAATTCTTTATGCGTTTTTTTATTTCTTTTAGTTAATAGCGTTAAAGATTATATATGAATTATACATAATCAACAATTGACAATGAATTCTCCCCTTTTGATAATTTCTCGTGTTTCTCTTTCAGTTGAAAATTTTTGATCGAAAAATTGGACAACCAAGCATGTTATTGCTCAATGAAGTAGCAAAAAAATCTAAGGTTTAACCCTTTCCTCTTTTTTTTCTTTTTTTATTTAATTGTGACTTAGTTTTAATTATGTTAGTTAAGTGTGAATCTTGATATGCAAAGCTTTTATTTGAATGATGAACCAATAAATTTAGGGTTACAGTCGACTCTTTGAATTTGGAGCTTACTAATTTCTACAGCTTTAGATGAACACAAGATGATTTACAATATACATATATGGTATACGATAATCATTGTAGTCACGGTCAGGTGCTATAACTGTTTCGTGTTAAAAGGTTTGATGCAAAGGTTGGACATTATAAATCGTAAAGTTTAGGTTTTGGGGGTGGATGCAGCGGAGGAAGTCGTAATGCTTGAGGAGCTGTCGAAGATTGAGGACAACACCGAAAATGACAAACTCAATGACAAAGCTACATCCAGAGTTTCTAGGTTAATTATTCATTGACTGGACTTTTGAGTATTCTCCGAGATTTTTTCACATATTTGAAAATTAATTATTTTGATCATATGCTCCTCTTTTAATTTGTTTCTATTCCTTTTTTATAGTCTTAATGTTTTATAGTCCTCACAAAACCCTAATTCTTTTTCCTTGAAGTACCAATTTAATCCATAAAACTTTTGCTGTACTAAAAATTAAAATATTAAGATAAAAAAATTGCTCATGTAAGATGTTGTTGATGGTTATATTTATATATTATTTCAGGTGCAAAGCAAAAATGAAAGGAGAAACAAAAAATCAAGATTTGCCTTCATGACAAAGAGTGAGATTGACAATCTTGAAGATGGTCATCGATGAAAAAAAATATGGACAAAAGACAGTGAAGAACAATCCTTTTCTCAGGTAAAATAATGTGTCATTAATTTCACTCAATTAAGTTCGATCTCACCTTATCTAAACAAAATTTAGGACTACAACATATTATCACGATCTAAATTTATTATGAGTGGCACCCACACTAAACCCCTCCCCCGTGGGAGAATCAACTAACCTCATAAATCAGTTAACACTTAATCGAAAATAAGCAACTAAATCAATTTCATTAATTAAGCTAATAATCAATATCTTAAATGAAGAGTAAGAATAAGTATCCGCAAATAAACCATCCCTAGAACCTTAAAGTCATCGTACCAAAACTCTAATAATTGTCAAAAAGAAGAGGGATGCAACCCCAAAATTAAAGTAATATCTAAGTCCAAAACAATGAGTCAGAAAATAAGTGAAGAACTCATGATAGTCCGGAAAATGCAGCTCAACCTTGAGTTCGAATATTGTCTGAATCACAGCTGAGGTCTCGAAACAGTCGCCGGAATATGCTCTATACTCAACAAAATGAAGAGCACGGGTAGTATTAGTACACAAAAAATAACGGTGTACTGGTAGGATCATCAACCAATCCAAAATGAGAAATAAGGACACATAACCATAATGAAATACAACAACACAATCATGAACCCTGTCATGCAACTTTACTCGAAGTTTATAAAGCTTAACCTTGTAACAAGTACAACATGAAGTTCAGTCAATATGAGTCAACAAAGATAACAAGTCAAGTCAAACTATGACCATAAATATGACTCCAAGTCAACAACCATGACTCAACAATCATATAATTCATGTCTCAACTACACAAGTAATAGACAACACAAAATTATGTCACATTTTATAATTAACACGGACTACTCAAGAATTCCTAAGACAACTATGGCAATTAGCATGCATATCAATTTAGATAACAAAACCAATATAATCAAGAAAATACATAATCTCTGATTCACTCAAGGAATCGTCTCACTCATCAAATACATGTACACACATGCTAAGGGTCTTATGGTCGCCCACTAGCCATGACTTGCACGGAACGAGCTCTTGTTCATGTACCAAATCTCAAACATTAAGTGTTGTCCAACCTTATATCAACCAATTCCGTGGAGATGTTTAAATATATGTATTCCATAATAATGACAGATATCAATACAATCACAATCACAATGACAACAAAAATAAAACTTGTAAAAACTAATAAGCTTTTAATTAAACTCATTGCAAGTGATTAACACTTAGGATATCAAACAATCATTCACTTTTCCTGGAACATGCATTGTACAAGCAATACTAAGGAATAGTTATCATGCACACATAACACAAATTAAATTTCAACTACATTTAAACCATCACCTACCTTAATCCAAGCCTGAAATGCTCTACTGAACCTGGGCTTTCTCTTTTCTTGCAACCTCGGCTTAATTGTGATCTAAAAACAGGAATATAAACACATAATCAATCAAATAACCTATAATATTGAGGATTATAGCCTAATTCTGAATACCAAGGCCAATTTCATGATCATCCCACCAATTCTAGGGCTTTCCCACCATAAATTCACCTTAAAATTATCAATTTCATGATTACATTAGTGAATTATAGTTCTGCAAAAGTAAATAATCAACCTTTAACTAAAACCCAAAGGTTTTACACCTAATTTCCCCCCTTGCACAAGAAATTACATCTAGGTCAAGTTAAACCCTTTTCAAGACTCATAAATTAGTGATTTTAAGGTCAAAAAATCAAAAACCTAGTTCATGGGGATAAATAACTTACCTTTACGAAAAATTCTGGTGAAAAATAGGTGAATTCCCCCAAATTGCCAAAGCCCTCCCCAGAATGTCTTTAGAAATAATAACCCATTTATGAGGAAATTTCTACATAAATAATGATTTATCCTACTATAGCAGCCCGATTCCGCTATAGCGGCATCGTTATAATAAAAATTTATCCGCTATAGCGGGATTGATCATCTTTGACTCTCGTTATAGCAAAAAAAATCTGCTATACCGGCAGCCCTATTACAGCCTGCCACCCGCTATAGCAAATGTGACGAGGCAGAAACTCGAGATTGCTCTCAATTTTACATTTTTCACAATGCACCCTCAAACCATGGTATTCCGGACTAACCCATTTTACGTCAACTTCAATATAAGGAGTTCTACTCACCCGAATTCACTTCTAAAAAGTCCTACGAATTTCTTATTATCTTAGCTAACGTAAAATCAATATGAACTTTATTATATCTACCCAATTTATTTTTAAATTGTCCTAGACCATACCTTACTGAGATTTCATCCGAGGCTAGCCTAGACTAAAAATTTTAGCTTCCAATTTTGAAGAAAACCTAACCCAACTTTTTGTACGATTGACTCACCCGTAATGATAGAAAAGGTCATTACAATAGATACCAATTTATTCATTGTTTGTTCCCTAATAATCAAACAAGAAAAAAAAGCCAAGTCAAGAAAATAAAAGAGTACATGTATCCTCAAATAAGTGAGGGTACTTGTCTTGCATGTCCTTCTCGATTTTCCAAGTGGCTTCTTCAATCAGAAGATGCTTCCACTGGACCTTTACCGATCGAATCTCCTTTGTCCTCAACTTCCATACATCCCGATCAAGAATGACAACCGACTCCTCCTCATAAGTAATATCCTTATCTAACAATACTGAATCTCACTTGATAATGTAATCCCCGTCCCCATGATTTTTCTTAAGCATAGATACATGGAACACCGGATAGATCCCCGACAAGCTTCGTGATAATGCTAACTTATACGCTACGATCCCACATCGCCAAGAACCTCGAATGGACCGATATACCGAGGGCTAAGCTTGTCCTTCTTGCCAAACCTCATGACTCTCTGCATAGGTAAAACTTTCAATAAAACTTGTTCACCAACCTTGAATGATATATCCCTTAACTTACCAGAGGCGGATCCAGAATTTTAAGCTTGTGGGTTCTTAATAAAATAAATTAATATATCTTAAAAAATAGATGTATCCATTGGGGATTGAACTCGAGTTCAGCAGTTTCAAGGGATTTTAGGGCTTCCTTTCATGCCATTGAGTCAACCACTCAATTATTTATGGGTTTCTATCTACAAATACTTATATTTATAATATATTTTTTATATAATTATAGAATCTACGATAGCGGGTGGGGGTGCTCAGAAACCCCCACCCAGTACTGTGGATCCTCCTTTGCACCTTACAGTCTGCATACTTCTTTTGCCTACTCTGGGTTGCCAATAACTTGGTTTAGATAAATCTCATCTTTTCCTGAGCTTCCTTCACTAAATTAATGCCCAAAAGTTTCACATCACCAGCCTCAAACTATCCTATGGTCGATCTACACCTCTTCCCATAAAGTACCTCGAATGGAGCCATATTAATGCTAGAGTGATAACTGCTATTGTATGAGAATTCATATAACGACAAAAACTGGTTTCAATGGCCACCAAAGATGATCACACATGCACTCAACATGTCTTCAAGCACCTGAATCATCCTCTCCGACTGTCCATCAGTCTGAGGATGAAAGGCTATGCTAAAAGCGAGTTGGGTGCCCAACTCTTTGTGCAACCTGTCCAAAAATTTAGAAGTGAATTGCATACCTCTATCTGAAATGATGGAAAGTGGCACTCCATGTAGCCTCACTATCTCCCTGACGTAGATCTTGACCAATTGTTTAGATTTGTAGTCCACTCTAACCAGAATAAAATGGGCTGATTTAGTAAGCCTATCCACTATTATTCAAATTGAGTCATGCTTCCCTAATATCTTAGGAAGACCTACCACGAAATACATAGCTATCCTCTCGCACTTTCACTCGGGAATGGGTATTCTTTGGAGCAAACACGCAGGTCTTTTGTAACATCCCAAAGTATATAAGCTAACATTTGCACTTAACTAGACCATTTCTTAAAAAAAAGGAATGAACTCTAGTTTTCGCTTCCTATACTTGAATTTTTGCGACATTTGGAAAATTGCTTGCCTTAAAGTGCGATGGTATTTTAAAAAATTATATCAGGGTATTTATGTAAACTACTACAACTATATTTATCTCCATAAATAATAGTAAATATATGAGATATTTAGCATTTGGGGCAGTCAACTTTAAATTTTAGGTAGCCACCTTTTTAAGTGATATATATCCTAGTTTATGAGTAAAAATATATCACCTCCTCTCCAATTTCAATTCTTTAAGGCTGAGAAAATCTCCTGAACTCTCTATCAATCATATTCCGTAAAAAAATCATCTAGAAACACTTTTTCTTTCGGCTAGAACACATGACAATCCCTCCCTTGTGGTAAGTAACCCAAACTCATTTTTGAAACTGTGTAGCTGTTAGTAATTTTAGAATATCTTATTGTGTAAAAATCTGTTTTAAGAGAATAAATATCTTTTGGAAAGCTATTACATAGATATACAACTCTTATGTTTGTGTCAAAAGTTGATTTTGCTGTTATAGGGTCAAAAAAGGGGATGCAACACAAGGAAAATTTTGGCCAGTTTTTTCGATTTAGAAATCTTCTATGTACTACTATTAGTATTTGAGCATATCATTTTGTACGAAATATATTTTATGATTGTTCTTAACTTTTTGCAACCCTAAGACATGTACCTATAAATTTTGTGAAGACTACAAAGTGTAGTTGTATCGTTTACCTATTCAAAATTGAGTCATAAAATAAGACAGTCAGGCTGTCCAGATTTACAGTTTTGAAAAATTGGTGTGATTTGCACAAACTAGGTCAACTTTTGATATCTGTCTTATTCGTTTTCACCTGCTGAAATTGATGAATATTAAATGAGTATTTGATTGTGTATTTGAGATATTTATACTTTTGTACAAGCTAAAGAAAATTATTTGAGAAAGTTGACGCACTTGTTGGTCCATGATTTGAACTATGGTAGGACTGTTTATGTGCTAAAAAATCAAAGTTTGTGTATAAACTTGAACTTATACTCTCATTACTTACTGAAGTATTTTGATGATTGCCTTAGAACTTTTTTTTGCTTTCTCTTGATCTTATATCGTCATATTTATATTTTTAAATTATTGTGAGATATTCGTTAATTTGCCCACTTGTACGGATTGCTCGATCATTCTGCATTCTTGTTGGGACTTTGTCCTTCTTGTGGCAGTGACTATATAGCTATATCGGCATACCTCTTAATTCGGATCTTTGACCATCTTGACTATGAATTTGTAGTTTGTCTTAATTATGAAAAACTATCCATTTAAGTACGAACTAGAAAGCTATTTTTAGTATGGCTCTTGATTCTCTTGATTATTGAGTCTCGGCCCTACTTGATATGGGACTTTAGTCCTTCTTGATATTGGATTATGCTTGGTGTGATGGCATGACGTACATATTGGGCAAAATTTATTATTTAATATCTCATGAAATAGTTTTATGAACTTTCTTGACACTTGAGCTTTGAATGTCGATTTTGATACTTGTAATATACTTGTTTACTTGATTTTTATTTATATGTTATATTGAGCTGCCAATAATTTAGAAGGAAATTGGAGAAATCTATGGATCCAAGCCCAAACTTTATACACCACTAAGCTTTGTGCTTAGCGATAGTTATTTTCTATCGTAGGTGACGTTTAGGAGAATAATTGAAGATTGCCACTTGAAGTAGACTTTTTGAGCTTTTAGAAGATCACATTTGCATATAGGCATCTATGTTTTATAGTATTTTGAAACTTGTACATGATCCATATGTTGCACCTATATATGTGAATTTTGGAGGCTTATTTTATCGTAGTATTATAAATTATAAACTTGAATTTGGTATCGTGTTAGCTATTTTGAGGTGTGTAAATCCAGGTCTTATAATGTATTAAAATCACATTTTAGTTTGTAATTTGCATAATGAAAGAAACTAGTATTTTTCTTTAGCATTTGAAAGTACGAAAATGATATACAAAATGATCCTGCAGTTGTGTTTAAATGCAAAAACAAAAATGATTTTCCATAAAGTACATGCTTGATCATTTTTGAAAGGTCCACCATCGGGAATTGCAACTCCTATATTGTCTTTACTTGGAATTATATGAATTATTAGATGTCAAAATTTTATACCTTTAACTCTTTTCGAACGGGCCTAATTTCACTATATAAATAAAGATGATTAATATGTCTTAAATGGAGTCCTGTTAAACGCTATTGGTATCTTTTTGTTTTTGTTTTGGAAGTGGCCTCCTCCCAAGAGGGTCACTACAAGTGTTGGTATCAGAGCCCGATTTGTGATTTTAGGACTTTTGCTTATAACTTGTTAGTACATTCATTCTTTTTAAGACTTCTTAGATAATACCATTTTTTTGCATACTTGGATAATATGTTCGTTGAGTCTATTATGCATATGTATTATGTACATATTCCTAATGCAATCTGATCTTCCCTTTTGAAGGAATTAAGTTATGACCTCTTCTTCTAATAGACCTATAGAAACTGCTCGTGAGGGTTCGGTAACTCTATTTTCCAACCTCACTTACTAGAAGGGGTTGAAGAACATCATGCTAATCGTAATTACCCTCATACCAGTGTATCTGAAGTTGAAAATAATCAGGATACGAGAATTGAGCTACATCTTCATATGGTTCATAGTGCTCCTCCTGTTATTAACCCTCATTTTCAACAGATGTCTGATTTCTTTCATCACTTGGCTGGAACAATGCATGACTCTAATGAAATGAATTATGATAAAATGAGAAAAATGAAAAAAATGGGTAGATTGAGTTTGAAGGCAGTGTTGATCTTACTGATGTTGAACAATAGCTTGAGCATATGGAGAGGGTATTTGAGTAATTAGAGTGTTCAAATGTTGCCAAATTTATGTATGATGTCTCACTGTTATAAAAAGATGCTTATGACTGGTGGATAAGTTGTAACACCCCGGAAATCTGAACCAGTCATCCAGCTCAAAACCCAAAATTTTCTCTTCTTCTGTTAGTGACCACGGGCAGCGTGACGAGCATCGAAACTCCAATGGGCCATAGGACACCCTGTGGTAATCGACCAGTGGCCCTAAGCTAGTACCCTTCCAGTCGATGGGCGATCACAACGGGCGTCGTGGATGCGATGGCCCGTGGGAACTCGCCGTCGGAATGCCTCAGTGATTTCTCCCCACTGTCTTCCTTTCTCCGACGGGCGCAACCATGGGCGTCGTGGTTGTGACGGCCCATGGGACCACGTCGTTAGAACTCTTCAGCGCCCCTAAATTTTTGGCCTTCCCTCAGACGCCTTTGGCTGATGAGCCGTCGTGGGCACGACGCCCGTCGGGCAGCCCGTGAGGTGAAGAAATTCCTGCAGCTTTCTATTTTTAAGTCGGGGGTAAATTGGTCTTTTTCTCTATTCTCGAACTCCTACGTGAGGTCGTTTTGACCATTTTCAGTAAGGTTTTATTCCCTAATAGCCTAAACTCTTCTCATTCTAACTCATCCTACTCCAAAAGAAGAAAGGGATCCTCTTCCCTAAGTCTCAAGCTCCAAGTTCAAGTCTCCTTTTCTTTTCAATTTCAAGTGGGTTAGCTTCAATCAAGGTATATGGGTATTCAACAATGGGTTCCTTTCACCCTTATTCCCAAAACCCCTAATTTTTATTTTTATTTCATGAATTTTCAAATTAGGGTTCTTACCCAATTTTTATGGGTTTGCTATAATTGCCTTCTCATGATTTTATTATGAAATTACTACTAAATTGCATGATTTTGCATGAGTTTTTACATATGAACTCCTATTACACATTGAAGGCTAATTATGGCAAATTCTACATATATAAATTGATTCAAGTAAATTAGGTATTTGATAGCATATTTTCATGAATTTCAAGCAAGTGCATGCCTAGTTCCTATGTCTTATGAAAGTATATGTTATTATGAAATTGAACTAGTGTCATGCAAGTTTTCGAGTTATGAATTATTATGCAAGACAGGACACCCGTTGTGCCATCAATGCTCATGAATTATTTTCTAAATAGAAAATGCATAAAGACCCTCCTAAAGTTGATCGATATTTGGAAGTAGACACTTGAACTTTGCGGGGGTCCTATTACCCCCCCTCCCTAACCAATTTTGAACTGGTATAATTACATTCTTTTTTGGCCAACTAGTAAGAGAGTGTATTCACTCTCTATAAAGAGCGTGAGGAACAAAAAAAATAATTATAATTTTATTTTTTTAAGTTTCTTTTTATAAAATATATTTTTCTATTTTTAAAATATTATTTTAATTATTTTGCTTTTTCAATTTTTTCTTTTTCCGTATCTTCTTCTTCACCAAGAAGACCCAATTGCTCCAGATCTCTGTCACTTTCCCTTTAAGTTTCTTGCTTCTCATTTTTTTCTTATTTTATTTTTCCTATGTTTCTTTGGTATCTTTTTCCTGTAATTTACATTATTCTGTCTTTTTATATTTATTTTTTTATGAAGTTTGGTAATGGGGTAAGTCATTGGAGAGGGAATAACGATTGAATGTGATTTTTCATTTTCACATTTTAGTTTGGTAACTGTGATGGTTTTGATTTTCTGATTTAATATGGTGGTGGTTTGGTGGTTATTTGGTGATAGATACGGTGGAGGTGGTGGTATAACAATGACAGTGATAATGACTGCCGGAGAGTGACCGGCGATGAGAAGCAAAATTTGATGTTATAGACGTGTGAAAATTGAAAGAGGAGATAGAGAAATCATAAATAAAAATAAAATAAGAAAAAAAGTTAATCGAAATAATGAATAAAAAATTAAATATATTTAAATACATGGCAAGTTATGATTGGTGCGTGATTTGCATTTTCTTTTAATAGTTGGGGTTGACTGAAAAAGGAGATATTTATATCACTTTTAAATTGTTTAAGGGGATAATAGGACCCCCATAAAGTTTAGGTGTCTACATCCAAATCACGTCCAACTTTAGGGGAGACTTTATGCATTTTCTCTTTTCTAAACTAAGGTTCGTGAATAGTATGAAGATCCAGAGTATGAACATGTTTATGAACAAGTTTCGACATCTAGATATGTCACATGTATGTGAGCCTCATGTTATATATTTTGGGAATAGTATTTAGCACCGAGCAATGAGGGTTCTAGTTAACCCAAGTCTAAAACTACGTTTCCACCGTAGGTTGCCCTCTATGGCTTATGAAAGGATCCTTATGAACATGGTTTTAACCTTGGCCGGTTAGGATAACCTATTTCAGTGTGGATGCATGACACTGGACTCCATGTGGCTCATCATGGTTTAATATCGGTTAAGAGAAACTCGCACATGATCATTTTCAAGCTATGAAGTTATACGATACTCTATTTTTGAATCTTGACTTTATTTTGTGTTTTATGTCTTATATCTTGGAAATTTCTTATGCTATCTCCTATTACGAAAAATCTTATTTTAAGCATGTTTTAAGTATATTTTATCATAATCATACATATATCTCATACTCGGTACATCCTATAGTACTGATGCATACTTTGCGATGCATCATCTTGATAATGCAGATTCAGGTTCCCTCCCTCAGGCACGTGGCTAGAGACCGCAGGCCGTTTCCAGTCATTGTTGGTGAGTCCTAATTGTTCGAGGGCGAGTTATGGTTCTAGCTAGTTTTGACTACTTACTTACATACATTGAGTTAGCTAGGGTCTTGTCCTAGCAACTCCTTATGTCATGTGTAGAGGCTTTTCAGACATAGGCAGTATTCAAGTCTCTTGTTTCGAATTGTGTTTCATCTTGACTTATCATTTATGGATTTGGGTTGCCTAATGTTCTATCTATGCTTCCGCTATGCTTTCTTATGAATGACTGAATATATTATGACCAAGGGTTAATCTAGGGCACTCGTGCCTCGGATCCCGTGTTACATCTAGGGAGTAGCCTCGGGGCGTGATAAACTTGGTATCAGAGCCTCAGATTCAAGTGTCCTAAAGTTTCTAAAAGTCGCATCAAGTAGAGTCCCTTTCGTGGGTGTGAAATGCGCCACATCTATGAGAGGGAAGCTATGCGATATTTTATGAAAGTCTTCACTTCTTTCATGATTAGTATCGTGTGATAGAGGTTAACTCTGTTATTCTTCTAGTCCATTCTTGTACATTTCAGATTATGCCTTGATGTGCTATGCCTCATCGAGCCGCTCGGAATGCTGCTCCTCCAGTTTCGGCCCCGAGGTCATGAATAAGGAGTTACAGAATGCTATTCACATGCTAGCCCAGACCTTGGCCGCTCAGGCCAACCAGCCGGCTCCTATCCCCATCCACCCTCAAGATGGGGTAGCATCCCGAGTTCGTGATTTTATCCGTATGAACTCACCGAAATTTTGGGGTTCGAAGGTTGGGGAAGATCCGCTTAACTTTTTAGATGAGGTGAAGAAAATCTTTGATGTTATGCAGGTGGATGGGGTTGATAGTGTTGAGTTAGCATCCTATCAACTCAAGGATGTAGCTCATATCTGGTTCACACAATGGAAGGAATCTAGGTCTAGGGACGAGGTCTCTATGACTTGGGAGTGTTTCGAAAGGGATTTCCTTGACCGGTTCTTTCTGAGA
This sequence comes from Jaltomata sinuosa, assembly GCA_003996215.1. Lineage (NCBI taxonomy): Eukaryota > Viridiplantae > Streptophyta > Magnoliopsida > Solanales > Solanaceae > Jaltomata > Jaltomata sinuosa. Next base: position 121,154 of record QJPP01002516.1, on the reverse strand, counting down.
GAGTTAAGGCAAGCGAAGGCCGAGGAGTTTGTGAATTTGAGATAGGGATCAATGACAGTCCAGGACTACAATTTTTGATCCACTCAGTTGTCTAGGTATGCCCCGTCTATGGTAGCGGACCCGTAGGATCATATGAGCAAGTATATCTATGGAGTCTCAGATTTGGTAAAGAAGAAATGTAAATATACGATGCTGCTGAGTGACATGAGTATCTCTAGACTTATGACTCATGCTCACCAGATCGAGGGGGACAAGCTTAGGGAGATGACCAGGGAGAACAAGAGAGTTAGATCCGAGGGTTTAGGTTTTAGCCATCAGAGGTTCGGAGGTGGACATTGCTCCTTATTTTAGAAGAAATCATCAGGACCCGTTCTTTCTTCTGCTAGTGCTCCTACCCAGTCCCCAGGCCTCGTCATGACCATACTGGTAGGGGATCTGGTTCCTATTTGTAGTCTCAGGGGAGTGTTGCTAAGGGATCTTCCCATCCTATTTGCAGCAAGTGTGGGAAGAATCACCCGGGAGAGTGTCTTTTGGGCACATGTGCATGCTTTGGATGTGGACAGGCTGGACACATGATTAGAGATTTCCCTTCAGCTAAGAAGGGGTAGGGATGTAGTAGGGCTCAGTTTGCTCCAGCAGCTCCAGAAGGTTAACCAGCCCAGTAGGGCACTACTTCTAGTTCTGGTGGTCAGCGCCAGAACCATCTTTATGCCATGTCCTCTCGTCAGGACTAGGAGAGTTCACCGAATGTTGTCACTAGTATGTTGAAAGCCTTCTCTCTAGATATGTATGCTTTGTTGGACCCCGATGCCTCCTTATCTTTTGTGACCCCCTATGTAGCATGCAAGTTCGAAATTTGTCCTGAATTGCTTTTAGAATCCTTTTGTGTTTCTACTCCTATTGGGGAGTCAGCCCTAGCCAAAAGAATCTACCGAAATTGCCCTATCTCATTCCTTCATAGAGTCACTTCAGCGGATCTAGTAGAGTTGGAGATGACTGATTTGGATGTTATTCTTGGTATGGATTGGTTGTATGCTTGTTATGCCTCAGTCAATTATCGTACTCGGATTGTCAGTCTCAAGTTTCCAAATGAACCTGTCTTAGAATGGCAAGGTACTCCTCCATCCTTGAAGGGTCGTTTCATATCTTATCTTAAGGCTTGGAGGATGATTTCTAAGGGTTATGTTTATCATATAGTTCGGGTTATGGACATAGAGTCCGGAACCCCACCCCTTCAGTCTATTCCTGTTATGAATGAGTTTCCAGAAGTGTTTTCTGAAGATTTACTCGGAATCCCTCCTGAGCGGGAGATAAACTTTGGGATAAATCTCCTTCCAAATATGAATCTTATCTCTATCCCTCCCTATAGAATGGCTCCCGCGGAACTTAAAGAGTTAAAGGATCAGTTGAAGCATCTTCTTCATAAAGGTTTCATCAGGCCTAGCATTTCTCCATGGGGTGCCCAGTTTTGTTTGTGCAGAAGAAGGATGGTTCTCTTAGGATATGTATTGACTACCGTCAGTTGAACAAGGTCACAATTAAGAATAAGTATCCCATTCCTAGGATTGATGACTTGTTCGATCAGCTTCAAGGTGCTAGTTTCTTCTCCAAGATCAACCTTAGATCCAAGTATCATCAGCTTCGTATTCGAGAGTATGATATTCCGAAGACAGCCTTCAGGACTTGGTATGGTCATTATGAATTTGTTGTTATGTCTTTTGGTCTAACGAATACTCCTACAGCCTTTATGGATTTGATGAACCGTGTGTTTAAATAGTATTTAGATATAATTGTGATTGTTTTCATTGATGATATTCTTATCTACTCTCGGAGTAAGGAGGACCATGCAGACCATTTGAGAGTTGTGTTGCCAACTCTCAAGGATCGGCAGTTGTTTGCTAAGTTCAGCAAGTGTGAGTTTTGGATGCAGTCTGTTGCTTTTCTGGGTCATATTGTGACTAGAGATGGTATTCGAGTTGATTCTCAAAAGATTGAGGCAGTAAAGGACTGGCCTAGACCCACTTCTCCGTCCGATATTAGGAGCTTTTTGGGTTTGGCTGGTTACTACAGGAGATTTGTGGATGGGTTTTCCTCCGTCGCTGCCCCTTTAACTCAATTGAATCAGAAGAAGGTGAAATTTCAGTGGTTTGACCTTTGTAAGGAGAGCTTTCAGGAATTGAAAACTAGACTGACCACAACTCCAGTATTGGCTCTACTCGAGGGCCTAGATGACTTTGTCGTGTATTGTGATGCTTCTAAAATTGGCTTGGGTTGTGTTTTGATGCATCATGGTAAAATGATTACTTATGCCTCTAGACAGCGTAAGATCCATTTGAAGAACTACCCTACTCATGATCTTGAGTTAGAAACCGTGGTTTTTGCTTTGAAGATTTGGAGACATTACTTGTATGGTGTGCATGTGGATGTATTCACTGATCATAAGAGTCTCCAGTATGTGTTCACTCAAAAGGAAATGAATCTACGTCAAAGGAGATGGCTTGAGCTTCTTAAGGATTATGATATGAGCGTGCTTTACCATCCGGGTAAGGCAAATATAATGGCGGATGCACTTAGTATGTTGTCTATGGGTAGTGTGTCTTTGGTTGAGAATGGAAAGAAGGAATTGGTTAAGGAGGTCCATAGGCTTGCTCGGTTAGGAGTTCGCCTTATGGACTCAACAGAGATGGTGTTATTGTTCAAAATAGTTCTAAATCATCTTTGGTAGCTGAAGTGAAGGTAAAGCAAGACAGTGATCCTATTTTGCTTCAGCTAAAGGGTGCAGTCCATCAGCAAAGGGTTGAGGTTTTCTCCCAAGAGGGAGATGGTGTGCTCCATTATCAGGGTCGATTGTGTGTGCCAGATGTAGATGGGTTGAGACAGCAAATTTTAACTGAGGCTCATAGTTCCAGATATTTTATTCACCCTAGTGCCACCAAGATGTACCATGACCTACGGGAAGTCTATTGGTGGAATGGTATGAAGAGGGATATAGCCAGTTTTGTGCCTAAGTATCTCAACTGTCAGCAAGTGAAGGTAGAGCATCAGCGACCGGGTGGTATGAATCAGGATATTGACCTTCCTACTTGAAAATGGGAAGCGATCAATATGGACTTCATTACTGGGTTGCCTCGTACTCAAAGGCAACATGATTCTATTTGGGTGATCATCGACTGGATGACTAAATCATCCCACTTCTTGGCTATCAAGACTACGGATTGAACAGATGATTATGCCAGACTCTACATCCGTGAGATAGTACAATTTCATGGTGTTCCTTTGTCCATCATTTTGGATAGGGGTACTCAGTTTACCTCTCAGTTTTGGAGATTATTTCAGAGAGGTCTTGATACTCAGGTGAAGCTTAGCACAACTTTTCACCCACAGACGAATAGCTAGGCAGAGCGTACTATTCAGACTTTGGAGGATATGTTGAGAGCTTGTGTGATTGATTTCAAAGGTAATTAGGATGATCACTTACCTCTTATCAAGTTCTCCTACAACAACAACTTTCATTCCAGCATCTAGATGGCTCCTTATGAGACACTTTATGGTCGAAGGTGTAGGTCTCCTATTGGTTGGTTTAAGGTAGGTGAGACAGCCTTGATTGGTCCAGATTCGATTCATGAGACTATGGAGAAGGTTCAACTTATTAGGGAAAGGTTGAAGACCGCTCAGAGTCGACAGAAATCATATGCGGATGTGAGGAGGAGGGAGTTAGAATTTGAAGTTGATGATTGGTTTTTTTTGAAGGTGTCACCCATAAAAGGTGTGATGAGATTTGGCAAGAAAGGCAAGCTTAGTCCCCATTTTATAGGTCCCTATCAGATTCTGATGAGAGTTGGTAGCGTTGCTTATAAGTTGGATTTGCCATCGGATTTAGAAGCGGTTCATCCGATTTTCCATATTTCCTTGTTGAAGAAGTGTGTTGGTGATCCAACCTTGATTGTTCCTTTGGAGGATGTAAGTGTGAAGGACAGTCTCACTTATGAGGAGGTTCCCGTAGAGCTCCTTGATCGTTAGATTCGGAGATTGAAAATCAAAGAAGCCACTTCGGTAAAGGTCCTTTGGAGGAATCAGTTAGTTGAGGGAGATACTTGGGAAGCAGAGGCAGCCATGAAAGCCAAGTACCCTCATCTCTTTCCTTTTGATCCAGTTTTCACTTGAGGTAGTAGTTTCCTCATTATTATGTCTATCCTACTTTATTCCGTCAGTTCCCCTCATGATCTTAGAATGCATATATGTTTTTCGAAGTTGATTCAATCATGTGTTAAGTTGCAAGCTCAGTTTTCATATTTATCCTTGAGATTTAGGTTTTGTTGGTTGGTTGGGGTGTTTTATCTCTAGTTTTTCTTGCCAAATCTTCATTCGAGGACGAATGATCCCAAGGGGGAGATATTGTAATACCCCAGAAATTTGAACTAGCCATCCAACTCAAAACCCAAAATTTTCCCTTGTTCTGTTAGTCACCACGGGCAGCGCCACAGGCATCGGAGCTCCGATGGGCCGTAAGAAGCCCTGTGGTAATCGACCAGTGGCCCTAAGCCAGTACCCTTCCAGCTGACGGGAGATCATAACGGGCACCGCAGATGCGATGGCCCATGAAAGCCGTCGTCGGAATGCCCTAGTGATTTCTCCCCCTGTCTTTCTTTCTCCAACGAGCGCCACTACGGGCGTCGTGGTTGCGATGGCCCATGGGACCATGTCGTCAGAACCCTCCAGTGCCCCTAAATTTCCGACCTTCCCTCAGACGCCTTGGCTGATGGGCCATCGTGGGCACGACGCCCGTCGGCCATCCCGTGAGGTGAAGAAATTCCTGCAGCTTTCTATTTTTAAGTCGGGGGTAAATTGATCTTTTTCTCTATTCTCGAACTCCTAAGTGAGGTCTTTTTGACCATTTTCAGTAAGGTTTTATTCCCTAGTAGCCTAAACTCTTCTCATTCTAACTCATCCTACTCCAAAAGAAGAAAGGGATCCTCTTCCCTAAGTCTCAAGCTCCAAGTTCAAGTCTCTTTTTCTTTTCAATTTCAAGTGGGTTAGCTTCAATCAAGGTATATGGGTATTCAACAATGGGTTCCTTTCACCCTTATTTCCAAAACCCCTAATTTTTATTTTTATTTCATGAATTTTCAGATTAGGGTTCTTACCCAATTCTTATGGGTTTGCTATAATTGTCTTCTCATGATTTTATTATGAAATTACTACTAAATTGCATGATTTTTCATGAGTTTTTACATATGAACTCCTATTTCACATTAAAGGCTAATTATGACAATTCTATATGTATAAATGGATTCAAGTAAATTAGGTATTTGATAGCATATTTTCATGAATTTCAAGCAAGTGCATGCCTAGTTCCAATATCTTATGAAAGTATATGTTATTATAAAATTGAACTAGTGCCATGCAAGTTTTTAACTTATGAATTATTATGCAAGATAAGATACCCGATGTGCCATCAATGCTCATGAATTATTTTATAAACCAGGTTCGTGAGTAGTATGAAGATCCGGGGTATGAACATATTTATGAATAAGTTTTGACATCTAGATATGTCACATATATGTGAGCCTAATGTTATATATTTTGGGAGTAGTATTTAGCACCGAGTGATGAGGGTTCTAGATAACCCAAGTCCAAAACTATATTGCCACCATAGGTTGCCCTATGTGGCTTATGAAAGGATCCTTATGAATATGGTTTTAACCTTGGTCAGTTAGGACAATATTTTTCAGTGTAGGTGCATGACACTGGACTCCATGTGGCTCATCATGATTTAATATCAATTAAGAGAAACTCTCACATGATTATTTTCAAGCTATGAAGTTATACGATACTCTATTTTTGAATCTTGACTTTATTTTGTGTTTTATGTCTTCTATCTTGGAAATTTCTTATGCTATCTCTTATTACAAAAGAGCTTATTTTAAGCATGTTTTAAGTATGTTTTATCATGATCATGCATACCTCTCATACTTGGTACATCCTATAGTACTGACGCATACTTTGTGTTGCATCCTCTTGATGATGCAGATTCAGGTTCCCTCCCTCAGACACGTGGCTAGAGACCGCAGGCCGTTTCCAGTCAGTGTTGGTGAGTCCTCATTGTTCGAGGGTGAGTTATGATTCTAGCTAGTTTTGACTATTTATTTTCGTATCTTGAGTTAGCTAGGGTCTTGTCCTAGCAACTCCTTATGTCATGTGTAAAGGCTTTTCAGATATAGGCAGTATTCGAGTCTCTTGTTTCGGATTGTGTTTTATCTTGACTTATCATTTATGTATTTGGGTTGCTAATGGTCTATCTATGCTTCCACTATGCTTTCTTATGAATGATTTAGTATGATATGACCAAGGGTTAGTCTAGGGCACTCGTGCCCCCAGATCCCGTGTTACGTCTAGGGGTAACCTTGGGGCATGACATATGTGTACCAAATGCCAAAGCAAAACCTCTAGTGCTTACTTGGGATGATTTTGTTAAGGAATTCAGAATGAAGTATTTACCACCTGCTTATTGTGATGCAAAAAAAAGGTTTTTGAACTTAAGATAACGGAGCAGGTGTATTGCTGAGTATCAACAAAAGTTTCTTAGGCTTTCTCGCTATGCTGGAGGTATTAATAATAAAGAGAAAGATAAGTGGAGGTGCTTTAAAGACGGTTTGAATGATTCCATTCGAAAGAGTATGGCGATCCTACAACATGAGAAATCTTACAAACTAGTTTCATCTGCCCTTATTTGGGAAGGAGTTAATAAGGAAGAAACGAGTAGAAATAAAAATAAATTTAGAAGGCCTAAATCAGATTATGAAGATCCATCCAAAAGAGGTAGGTTTGATGATTCCAAGGCCGGTAGGGTTAACATGTCAGCTCAACATAAGCAAAATAAATAAGATTTTTCGACAGCTAGCACTCCAAATTATGGCCAAGGCAGGACTCGCGTACCCACTTGTGCACAATATGGGAAGAATCACTATGGTACTTGTAGGAGGGTTTCTGGTGCATGTTTTAATTGTTGGGCCTTTGATCATAAGGTTATGGATTGTCCTAATCCTAACCCTGCTCCTTCTTTGCATACTGAAGACTCAGTTCAGAAACCTGCTACTAATCTTTTTCAAGGTAATAGAGGTGCAAGATCAAGAAACACACAATTAGCGGGTCCAAGTGGAGATAATCAAACTAGTGGATCAAGAGTAACTACACAAGCTTATGCCATTAGACATAGGGATGACCAACATGGACCGGATATGGTAGTCGGTAAATTTCACATATTTGGCTTATGTGTTGTTACAATATTTGATCCTGATTTTACACACTTCTATGTTTGCTCATCCCTTGTTTTTGCTGAAAATGTGAAATCAGTAAGACTTAGCTATGATGTGGTTGTCGAAAGTCTGTTGGGTCATTAGGTTATTTGTAATCAGATCTATCGAAATTGTCCCTTCATGATTCTAAATCTAGTCTTCCCTGCTGATTTAATTAAAATGCCTTTCTAAGACTTTGATGTTATTGTCTGGATGAATTGACTTTATAAATACCTTTCTGTAGTGGATTGTAGGTCAAAGCGTATGACTTGTAAAGACCCTACATTTTCACACATCATTGTTCAAGGTGAAAGATCGTTAACATCTAATATTATTTTGGCGGTCTTGGCAAGAAAGATAATTTATCAAGGTTGTGATGCCTCTTGCTCATATAGTAGATACGCGTTTGGAGAGTCCTAACCTCAACAAAATACTTACAGTGTGTGATTTTCTTGATGTCTTTCCTGAAAATCTTCCTAGGTTACCTCCTGAAAGATAAGTTGAATTTCTGATAGAGCTTATTCCCGAGATTACTCTTATTTCTATCACTCCCTATCGAATGACTTCAGCAGAATCGAGGGAGTAGAAAGTTCAATTGCAAGAACTTCTTGAGAAAGGTTTCATTCATCCTAGTGTTTCTCCTTGGGGAGCACCTGTCTTATTTGTAAAGAAGAAGGATGGCACTCTTAGGCTTTGCATTGACTATAGACAATTGAACAAGATAACAATCAAGAACAGATATCCACTGCCTAGGATTGATAATTTATTTGACCAGCTGAAGGGTGAAAATTTATTTTTTAAAATTGATTTGAGGTCTAGATAATACCAACTGTGGGTAAGAGATCAAGATGTTCCCAAAACTGTCTTTAGAACTCGATACGGTCATTATGAATTTTTGGTGATGCCATTCGGGTTAATGAATGCTCCTGCAGTATTCATGAATCTAATAAATTGTGTATTTAATCCCTGTCTTGATCAATTTGTGATTGTCTTTATAGATAATATTCTAATATATTTCATGAATAGTAAAGATCATTATAAACACCTCCACATTATTTTGCAAAGTTTGAAGGAAAAAGAGATTTATGCTAAACTTCCTAAATGTGAATTTTGGCTTGGTGAAGTGGCTTTTCTAGTACATGTTATGTCAGTTGAAGGTGTGAAGGTGGATCCTAGTAAAATTCAAGCTATTGTTGAATGGAAACCACCCAAAAGTCCAACAGAAATAAGAAGTTTCTTGGGCTTAGCAGGATACTATAGAAGGTTTGTGAAACACTTCTCCATTATAGCTTCTCCTTTGACTAATATTTTGAAGAAGGAAGTTAAGTTTACTTGGGATGACAAATGCCAAGAGAGCTTTAAAACTCTCAAATTCTTGTGGACACAAGCTCCTATACTTACTCAACCAACTGAAGGAAAAGAATATGTGATATATAGTGATGCTTATCATCGTGGTCTCGGTTGTGTTCTGATTCAAGAAGGAAAGGTCAATTCTTATGCCTCTCAAAAATTGAAATCACATGAATTGAATTATTCTACTCATGATCTTGAACTTTCTGCTATTGTGTTTACTTTGAAAATTTGAAGGCATTATTTGTACAGAGAAAAGTGTAATATATTTACTGATCACAAGAGTTTAAAGTATTTGGGTACACAAAAAGCGCTGAACTTGAGACAACAGAGATGGATTAATTCATCAAAGATTATGACTGCACAATTGACTATCATCCGGGAAAAGCTAATGTGATTGCAGATGCCCTAAGTCATAAATTCTTTGCATGTTTATCTTTAAGTCCCTTGCCCTTGATTCTTGAGTTAAGAGCCATGAATACTTGTCTTGCACTTAATTATGATGGTTCGGTTGTTGCTAATTTGAAAGTCAAGCCAATATTACTTGAACAGGTGAAAGAAGCACAAAAATTAGATGAGAAGCATGCAAGACTGATCAAAGAAGTTCAAAATGGGAAAAAATATGATTTTACACTAAGGGAGGATGGTGACCTACTTTATTAGAAAAAGTTATGTGTTCCTAATGATGAAAATTTAAGGAGAGAAATTTTGAATGAAGCACATACTTCACCATATACAATTCATCCTAGAGGCACGAAAGTGTACCTAACCATCAAAGAACACTATTGGTGGAATGGTATGAAGAGAGACATTGCAGAGTTTATTTCAAAGTGTTTGTTTTGTCAATAAATAAATGTTGAACATCAAGTCTCAGTTGGTTCGTGACAACCCTTGTCGATACCAGAATAGAAATGGAAGAGAATAACTAAGAAATTTATTTCTGGACTTCCTCACACTCAAAGAAGTCATGAAGTAATTTGGTTTATAATGGATAGGCTAACAAAGAGTGCTCACTTCTTGGCAATCAGAGTAGATTACTTACTTGAGCATTTGACAGAATTGTACATCAATGAGATTGTGAGACTACATAGCATTCCACTTCTATTGTATCTGATCAAGACCCAAGGTTTACATCTAGATTTTGGACAAGCTTGCAAGAAGCTTTGAGTACTAGGTTGAACTTTAGTATTTTTTTCATCCCTAGACAGATGGCCAGTCTGAAAGGGTAATATAAATTTTGGAAGATATACTTCGAGCCTGCATTATTCAGTTTGAGGGTAGTTGGGACAAATACTTGAATTTGATAGAATTTGCTTACAATAATATCTACCAATCAAGTATTGACATGCCTCCTTATGAGACTTTATATGGAAGAAAATGTCAAACTCCTTATTGTTGGAGTGAAGTTGGTGAAAAGAAACTTATTGGTTCAGAGGTTATGCAACAAACGTAAGATAATGCAAGAATAATCAAGGATCATCTGAAAATTACTTCAGATAGACAAAAGTATTATGCTGATCTTAAGAGGCGTGAAATTGAGCATCAAGTTAACGATAAGGCATTTTTAAAGGTTTCTCCATGAAAGAAGTTTATGAGGTTTGGCCAAAAAGAAAAACTTAGCCCTCGATTTATTCGGCCATATGAAGTACTTGTGAAAGTTGGCTTAGTTGCTTATTAGTTAGCTTTTCCTCTTGAGTTAGACAAGATTCACAACGTCTTCCATATTTCCATGCTTAGAAGATATTGCTCAGATCTGTCTCATGTTCTCCCTGTTGAATCTATTGAGGTTAATTTTAACTTGACAATTGAAGAAGAACCTATCCAGATCTTAGCACGTGAAGTAAAACAACTTAAAAATAAGAGAATTTCCTTAGTAAAGGTACTTTGAAGAAACTATTCCGGCAAAGAAGCCACCTGGAAGCGAGACGGACATGCGAACTCAATGTCTGCATTTGTTTTGGGACTAAAATCAGGTAAATTTTGAAGCAAAATTTTTTAAGAGGGAGAGAGTTGTAACACCGCAAAGTATATAAGCTAACATTTGTACATAACTAGACCATTTCGTGATAAAAAGGAATGAACTCTATTTTTCGCTTCCTATACTCGAATTTTTACGACGTTTGAAAAGTTGCTTGTCTTAAAGTGCAACGGTATTTCAGAAAATTGTGTCAGGGTATTTATATAAATTACTACAACTATATTTATCTCTATAAACAATAGTAAATACATGAGATATTTAGCATTTGGGGCAGTCAACTTTAAATTTTGGGCAGCCACCTTTTTAAGTAATATATATCCTAGTTTGTGTGTAAAACTATATCACCTCTTCTTCAATTTTGGTTCCTTAAGGCTGAGGAAACCCCCTGAACTCTCTCTCAATAATATTTTCCCACAAAATCATCTAGAAAAACTTTTTTTCCCAGCTAGAACACAAGACAATCCCTCCCTTGTGGTAAGTAACCCAAACTCATTTTTGAAACTGTGTAGCTGTTAGTAATTTTAAAATATCTTGTTGTGTAGAAATCTGTTTTGAGTGAAAATTATTTTTTGTAAAGCTATTACATATATATACAACTCTTATGTTTATGTCAAAATATGATTTTACTGTTATGGGGTCGAAAAAGGGGATGCAACACAAGGAAAGTTCTGGAATGTTTTTCTGATTTAGAAACCTTCTATGTACTGCTGTTAGTATTTTGAACATATCATTTTATATGAAATATATTTTGTGATAGTTTTTAACTCCTTAAAACCCTAAGACATTTACCTACAACTTTTATGAATACTACAAAGTCTAGTTGTGCCATTTACCTATTCAAAACTGAGTCACAAAATAAGATAGTTAGGCTGTTCAGATTTACGATTTTGGGAAATTGGTGTAATTTGCACAAACTAGGCTCACATTTGTTATCTATCTTGTTCATTTTCACCTGCTAAAATTGATAAATATTTAATGGGTATTTGATTGTACATTCAAGGTGCTTATACTCTTATACAAGCTAAAGAAAATTGTTTGAGGAAGTTGACGCACTTGTTAGTCCATGATTTGAACTATGGTAGGACTGTTTATGTGCTAAAAAGCCAAAATTTGTGTATAAACTTAAACTTGTGCTCTCATTACTTACTAGAATATTTTGATGATTGTCTTGAAACTTTTGTTTGCTTTCTCGTGATCTTATATCGTCATATTTATATTTTTGAATTATTGCGAGATATTCATTAATTTGCCCACTTGTATGGATTGCTTGATTATTCTGCATTCTTATTGGGACTCTGTCTTTCTTATGGGATTGACTATGTTGTTGTATCGACATGTCTTTTGATTCGGATCATTGTCCATCTTGACTGTGGATTTGTGGTTCGTCTTAATTATGGAAAACTATCCATTTAAGTACAAACTAGAAAGCCATTTTTAATATGGCTCTTGATTTTCTTGATTATTGGGTCTCGGCCCTACTTGATATGGGACTTTGGTCCTTCTTGATATTGGATTATGCCATATGTGATGGCATGATGTATATATTGGGCAAAATTTGTTATTTGATATCTCGTGAAATAGTTCTATGAACCTTTTTTGACATTGAGCTTTGAATGCTAATTTTGATACTTCTAATATACTTGTTTACTTGATTTTTTATATTGATCTGCCAATAATTGAGAAGAGAATTGGAGAAATCTATGGCTCCAGCCCAAACTTTATACACCACTAAGCTTTGTGCTTAGTGATAAGTTGATAATCTACCAACTTATTGAGCCTTTATTCATGAATTATTGCCATATTTTGATGAGATTTAGAGATACATATTGCCTTTATTGATGAAAATGCAGGTACTCTTGGTCAAAAATAAAAAATAAAGGAATTGAAACCAAAAAGCTCAAAAAGAGTTGAAGTGTGAAAGTGATCAAAAACAAGGAGAATCTGTTGCGAGGTGCGGCCACCGTGCGACACGCACAATGCTATATGTGGTCCGCACCTCTCTTCGCACTTCACCACCTCAACGACTGTCATCACTGGTTGGCTGACAAGGGGCATGCGATGCACACAATGCATGATGAGACTGCACGTCGTACCGCACATCGCGTGGCACCACGCTCGAAAGATATTTTTTTCAACTTTCAAGTAACGCATTAGAAAGCTTCTAAAATCCAATTTTGGGTGTGTACCTGATAGTTTTTGACAGTTTTTGAGTTTTGAAAAGTTTTGGGGAATAGAGTAGTACCCAAGGAAGATATTGAGAGTACTATTTCTCTTCATCTTCCACACTTGAATTTACCATTCTTGTACCAAATTGAGCTTGGATTTGGATATTGGCTTAATTATGAATGGAAGTATGAGTTACCCAATTGGTATATTCTCTTATTTCCTTAGCATGAGTAGCTAATCTCCTTGTCTAGGAGTATGTGTATGGTGGCTATTTAAATTTGGGTATGGATCTTGTTTAATTGAGCTTATATTTGATGAATTGATATGGGTCTATTGAATTCCTCAAGTTTTAATTATAAAATTGATGGTTGTAAACATTAATTGAGTTTTCTTAATTGTGTTCTTGCTTGAAAGAGGGGTTCACAATTCGGATAGGAATTCAATAGTGAGAATTTGAGATTTTCACCATAGATTGAGGCCAGACATAACTTAATCAACGGAAACTCTCATCTAAGAGTCTAAGCTAGAAATAGTGTGACTTTCCCAAGTAAATGAATTGGTTAGTTTGTGTTAAAACCTTTGGTGCTTGAACAAAGGCTTTGGGATATATATTCAGAGGATCGAGTGATTACCGAATATGACTAAAACCAATGCTACCCATATCATTAGTTGAGAATTTTCTTAATTACTCAAGTACCCTAACCCATTGTAGAATTTCCATCAGAAGCATACCCCCAGTCTTCCTCTCATTGATACAAATGTTGTGTTTACTTTTCGTTTGTGTGTTGAAATTGAAGTTGCAACATAATTTTCCCTTTCCAATTTCCTCAATTTTTATTTTTAAGTTTTTTGAAAATTTGCTCTCATAGTGATTATCTTTCGACAATCTTTTAGCGATTCACTACTCCACTCTCCCTGGAATCGACCCTGAAACTCATTGGATTACTTATTTGTTTTGCACTGACGATCGCTACCACCTCCTTATGGTAGAGTGCTTTTGAGCGTCATAAAAAATGGCACCGTTGCTGGGGAGTGATTTTTGAGTTCTCCAATTGATTATCGTTTGAGTTCACTTTGTTGAGTTTTTGTTCGTTTTACTTTTTGTTGTTTGGACAGAGTGCCCATAAGCGAAGTGGGCAATCAAGAAAGCATAGACGGATATATGAACGCGAATCCTGAGCCTGTGGTCCACGATAGTGTAGGTGCAATCCGCCTACCACCCATTATTAGAAATGTCGTATTTCATGTTACGAGCACCATGCTCCACTTGATTCAGATGAAAGGTCTATTCGGATGGTTGACGCATGAGGATGCTAACCAACATATTCAAAACGGAAGTTCGATACGGGAGTTCTGCTCACCCGAATTCACTTCTGAAAAGTCCTACGGATTCCTTATCATCTTAGCTAACATAAAGTCAAGCTAAACTTTATTACATTTACCCTATCCATTCCCGGATTACCTTAGATCATACCTCACTCAAATTTCGTCCAAGGCTAGCCTAGCCTGAAATTTTTAGCTTCCAATTATGGAGAAAACCTAACCCAAATTTTTGCACGATTGACTCAACCCTAACCACGGAAAAGATCGTTACACATCTAATCCAACCTTATTATCATTACATTTTCACTTTCCACTAGAAATTTTGGGTCTGAGCCTCTTAGAAAAATTCTTGACAGCAAGTGCTCTTCCCTTAGTAGCCTTACCCGACGAATAACCGAATCAGTATATATGCCATTGGGGTGTGGATACCGAATGCCAAAAGAAAAAGTTAGTCGAGAGAGAAAAAGGCATACTCCCCCCTTTCCTTTTTACTAGCAAATTGGTATATAATAATAATAGATATAGATGTTTTTTTTAAGTGCCTAAATGTATAATTGTTTGAGTTTAATGAGAATTACACTTCTCGTAAAAAAATAAATGGACTAGAACTAATAGAGTTAAAAATATTGTACATAGTCTAATAGCTTATTAATGCTAATATTGATATAAATAGCCATATGAAACATTCTTGTACAGATGTGCTAATGACACATCACGACGATCCTCAACGTGCTACTTTTATTTATATAGTATATTTTTATTACACGCAACAATTTATATAAATTTATTATCCTCTCTGTTTTAATTTATTTGGCCTACTTTTTTTTTAGTCCGTTTCAAAAAGAATGTCTCTTTCCTTTTTTAGAAACTCTTTAATTCTAACTTTTCACATAACATATTCAAGACCACAAGATTAAAGAATATTTTAATACATTTAACATATCTTTAATTTAAGACCACAAGTTTCAAAAGTCTTCTTTACTTTCTTTAATTTCGTGCAAAGTTAAAATAGGCCAAACAAATTGAAACGAAAAGAGTATTAACTAACACAATACACACTTGTAAAATACGTACATTTGACTATTTTTTGTCAAATATTTGAATAATACTATGGCATTATATTTATAATATTAATCTTTTTGTCAAACATGCATTTCATGATTTTCTTAAAAATCATGTACTTTTAGTTTTTATGATTAATTAAATTAAAATATACTAACTTAAAAAATATATATCAATTTTTTTTATAATATTAGTTTAAAATATACGTTTATTAATTAATATATTTTCAAGAGACAATATATATTTTAAATTCTTAATTTAATATGATAAATGTCCTTATTAGTTAAATATTAATTTTTAACTTTTAATAATTAACTTTTATCCTAAAATTTTTAATATAAATATGTAATTACACTTGTACAACCAACCAGTATACTTGTAATTACACTGTAATAATATTATGATAAATAAACAAATCATGGTAATTACTATATTGTGTAATTACTAGGTAGTAATTACACTAATTCCAGTTTACCAGATGATTTTCAAAACAGACCCTAGTGTTATATTAAAAACAACAGTACACACATTGAATAAAACTAATCTCTAACAGAAGCAAATGAAACTTATGTTTAATTTTTACATCTCTGAATTATTTTTAAAAACGTGTAAATCTATAAAAAAAATATATATAAACCAAAAATTAGTTAAAGACATTTTTACATAGATAATGTATTATAAAGTTTTATTTATGAATTACAGTATAATTTTTACTCTTACAGATTATAACTTTATTTTTCTTATCAAAAATAGCAAAATCAGCTAAATACATGTATAATACATTTCTAACACAAATTTTGTACTAACACATAAACTAATTTGAATAGTAGTTGAATATTTGAAATTCAAGTATAATACATTTTTAACATCATTAATAAGAGAAAAATAAATAAATAACAATTGTAAATGCATTTTTAATTCGATATATTATACATATTATAGGCATGTTTCAATGCACGTGATGAATATATAATTAAATTTTTTTTAATACAAATGTATTATAAGTATTATAGGTGAATTTCAAATATTTTTGTACTACTTAAATTAGTTTACGTTGTTAGAAATGTATCATATTTATTCTGAAATAACAACTATCGAATTCATAACAACGTAGAATATTGAATTTGAATTGTATTACAACTAGTATTTATATTTAATACAATTTTAATACACATTTAATACTCCCTCCGTTTCAATTTGTTTGGTCTATTTTGACTTGACACGGAGTTTAAAAAAGTAAAGAAGACTTTTAAAATTTGTGATCTTAAATTAAAGATATGTCAAATATATTAAAATATCCTTTAATCTTGTGGTCTTGAATATGTTATGTAGAAAGTTGAAAGTAAAGAGTTTCTAAAAAAAGAAAGAGATATTCCTTTTGAAATGGACTAAAATAAAAAGTAGGTCAAACAAATTAAAACGGAGGGAGTATAACTTTTAAAAGCTTCACTTCTTCCTAATTACCACCACCAGATCCCCATTTCATCCCCTCCGTCCAAACAATCGTCTTCTCCGGTGAAATTCACAAATCACCCGCCTCCGACGAACAACTTTAACACTCCACTAAATTTCGCCGAACAACAATATAAACATGAAAAAATAAAGAAGATTTGTCAAACAAAAATAAAATTAACGAGTGGTGTAAAAGAGAAACAAAGAGAGAAAATATTTGTGTTATCATCGGAGTTTCGCCGGAGAAGCTTTATCCGACCAAATTTAAAATTTTGAAGTCGTCGGTGGTTATGTTCGCCGGAGCTCGTGGTTGACTTGAGTTCTCAATGGAGATGGATTTGTCAAAACTTTCTGGTTTGCTGGTTGTGGCTGGGCGTTGTTGGGGGATGTGAGAAGAAGGGGAAATTGAGGGAGGGTGGTGGCTGGGTTGTGGAAAATATGGTGGGTTAAGATTTCGTCAAAGTCATGTTTTCACCGGAGTAGATGCGAAGATGGATAAAAATAGCGTGGTTTAGGAGCTGTTGATCGGAGCTCCAGCGAACTTGTGGAAAAGAAGAAATATTGCTTAAAATGTGCTTTATATAAGTAATCAGTTATTAAATATAATAATAAGTTATAGACCGTAATAAATTAAAGTACCTTTAAAAAGTGTTATAAAACTTCAATAAGATATTATCTATGTAAAAATTCCTTAATTAAATGATGATCCCAAAAGTGAATTTGTGAACTTCGTCCTCTCATGAGCGCATGTCTTGAGAGACCCAATTCACAGCCCAAGAGTCCAGTAGGACAAAAGTATCAATCAAGCAAATATAATTTCATTTATAGAGTATGAAATTGCTATCATCCATCCACGTATTCTACTACTTAACTGAGCTTCCTATTTTTACCATGTTCGTCTTTTATTATGATTAATCTTCTCTTTACTCTCTAGATTTCATTCCTTCACTACTTCTTAATATCATCATTACAAAATTTCAGTGTTCGAACGTTAAGTGATTGCAGTTTTGAATTTTCATCAGACACATGTTTTGTTCTTTTCTCTTTTATACCTCAATTTCTTGAGATTTAAATAATATTAATTATTCTTCTAGTAATTTATTACATTTTTCTGTATCTTTTTTGAGTGTTTGTTTTTGTAAATTAATCTAATTTTGTTATTTCCATTACTTATTACGCTTTTCTGCATCTTTTTTAATACAAGCCATATATATATATTTTTGTTCATATTTTGTATTTATAGTGTAGTATTTTTAAAAAATATTAAGTGGGCATTTGGCCATGAAAATTTAAAAAAAATATTTTACTTGGAATTTTTGAAGTTGGAGTTGGAGTTGTACTTGACCATATTTTTTTAAAAGACTTTTTAGAATTTAATGTGTTTAAAACAATTAAAAAGTGAAATAGTAATATGGAAAAAAGTCAAAACAATCTTTTAGGTGTTTTCACTTTTCCAAATACATCAAGTTGTATTTGGATTTTTTTATGACCAAACACCATTTTATGAAAAAGGTGAAATAATTTCTCGAAAAATAGTGAAAAATTCTAATGGCCAGACGCCCACTAAGTCTTTAACTTAACATAGTAGTATGTTAGTCCTTATTTGCAATACAATTTGTTGAATGATATTGTGCAAAATTTCATCTACTAATATAAAAATGTGAATAGTTTAGTTTAAATTTTTTAAAAATCTATCTATCTATCTATATATATATATATAAAGGAGGGTTTTAGACTTGATGATGTGGCACCTTTTTATGGCCTCCATTCATATTAATTTTTTTTTGAATTTTTTTGAATTTTTTCCTCCATTTTTTATTAATCAATTTACTTAATAATTAAAAAAATATCATATTTATTATATAGTTACAAAAAACCTTTATCTATTTGTATTCTCTACTTAAATGACATATCTCCTCAACTTCTTTCTACTTAATTCTTATGGTTTAACCCCTTTATAAATAACAATGATCTATGAAATTGTTGGATGAACATTTTCATCTTTTTCTTCTTTTTTATTAGTATATCTTTTTCTCTTTTTCTTTTTAATTTTTCTTCTTTCATTTTATTCATCCATCATGTGTCTAATAATCAAAAGAGATGACATAGAAAAAGTGATGGGGACAATATGGCCATCACTTTGATGAAGATCAAAAATATGTTCTTTCGAATTTTTTCTTGTGTCATAATAGCCAAACACAAGTTGATCAAGATGAAGAAGAAAGTTTGATGGTGGTTTAACATTCATTAAAGGAAGATGGTCAAATTAGTTTGGTACAAGTTCATCAAGATAAAGAAGGAAGCTTAATGGTTTTGGAAGATTCATCAAGAGAGATGGGTCAAATTAGTTTGGTGAAGTATAGAAGTTTGATTTTTTGTTGTTGCTTATTTTAATATTTTCAGTTAATTATTTCTTCAAATACAACATATGTACCCTCCAAGAATAAGATCCTATTACAAAATTTTACACTTTATATAGCAAGGACAATGAAAAATACCTTCAGTTGATTATTTTTGTTGCTAACATAAACTTATTAGTATTTCATTATATAAAATTTTACTTTTTAAATATTTTCTCTCTCTCTCTCTCTCTCTCTCTCTCTCCATAGAAATATATCATATTTTTTAACATAATGATGTGGCATAATTCTTTGACCAAAAATTCATCATTTTTTTGGCTTTTTTATTATTATTTTACTTTTTTTTGTATTTTTTAGATAATTTGATTAAGTTATGTTGATAACAAGGTTTTTCTTTCCTCTTATATATATATATCTATATAAGTCATTGATTTGACTAACTCAAAAGATCATCTTTTAGATTGTGTATGAACCTTATTTTTGTTTCATTTGGATAAATTTCTTGAATGGAAAAGAGAAAAAAATGAGAGAAAAATAATAACTATATGTAATAATAAAGTTAAGAATAGAAAAAGTGACGTTGTAGGAATCTTATTTTTGTTTCATTTGGATAAATTTCTTGAGTGGGAAAGAGAAAAAAGAGAGAAAAATAATAATCTATATGTAATAATAAAATTAGGAATAAAAAAAGTAACGTGGCATCTCTTTTGACCAAAAAGTATAATTATCTTTTTTCTCCTTTTTTGTGATTTTCTCTATTTTTTCATATTTATGTGATATATTAAAAACTAAAAAAGTCACTCCTATCTTTCTTAAACATATAAATATGCAATGTCAAGAAACTTAAAAAAATATTTTTTAAAAGAGGTTTGCCATGATGAGCCTACTACCAGTGACCCTGAAACTAATATGTTTTTGGGAATGATGCAGGTTGTCACTGCCCACAAATGGTATGTTAAATGCACCATTTTAATTAATAATAGTTTCTCTATTACTAATGTTGCTATGATTGACAGCGGTGCAGATGTTAGCTGCATTCAAGAGGTTCTTGTCCCCTCAAAATATTTTCAAAAAACTGCGCATATGGTCAAATCCTCCGTCAGGTATATTGCTTGAAGAATCTCCATTCAAGAGGGAGATAAAGATGCAATGATCAACGAGTATCTCGAGCAAATGAAGAAGAGCTTGCTTCAAGGTATCAATCAAATTAATAAATCCGATACTTCCATGAGAAGTGAAACTTCAGGCGATGAAGCACAACGCCATGAAGAAGACATTATATTGTCTACAGAAGATATTCAGGGGGCAGAAGACTTGCTGCAGTCACTGAAGGCCATGGAAAAGAAACGTGGCAAAGAAAAAGTATGAAGAAGACAGACCAAGTGGCTGTCACTATCAACTATACAGTATATATACTGTTTAAACAGTAAATTTACTGTTTAGGGACTCATATGGGACCCCTCCTTACTGTACAAAGATTCTTTATGTTTTCTTTCTTTTTCTATATAAGTGCTCATCCTTGTTAAGTAGGAGCACACAGAAAATTCTTACAATCTCTCTCTTCTTTCTAGAATAGCTTTGTAAAGAAAACTTCAGAAAACGTTTGCCACTGTTCCGACTTTAATAAAATTTTCGGATCAGCATTCGCAAGCAACCTTGGCTCTTGGTCGTTGATACCAGATTACAGGATCGGAGACCGGACGGTAGTCCGCCATGGTCTATGATCTAGCAATTCAGTACCCTTATACTTGCGCATAAACGCAGGCATAAGAACTGAAATATTCTAGAATTTTTATACAATTTCTTCAGACTGTATGGAAGAGACTAATTCTTTTATCTGAGCAAAGGGCCTGTCAGGACCACAGTACATACTCTTATTAATCTCTTGTCCAACGGTTCTAACCTAATAGCGGTTCTAACCGGACCAAGAGACGCCCTTTTCAACACATATAACGGGCTGAGGAGGTCATGGCTTGCTACAGGCTTGCCAGACAGAGATAATAAGAGTAGTTCTAGATCCGACTGTACCACCATCTCAGAACCAAGTCAAGAAATCATAACAAAAATTCCTTTCCATTTTAGTAAAGCTTAGATCCGTTCATGGTGCATATCGGAGAGACGTTAGGTAAGAGACATAGATATGAAAGTCGTTTAGCCGGACATAGTCCTGGCTAGGAGAAGAGAACTATGGTAAATAAAACTAAAAAGTAAATACCTTAAGGACGACCAAGAGCCAAGGTTGCTTGCGAATGCTGATCCAAAAATTTTATTAAAGTCGGAACAGTGGCAAACGTTTTCTGAAATTTTCTTTACAAAGCTATTCTAGAAAGAAGAGAGAGATTGTAAGAATTTTCTGTGTGCTCCTACTTAACAAGGATGAGCACTTATATAGAAAAAGAAAGAAAACATAAAGAATCTTTGTACAGTAAGGAGGGGTCCCATATGGGTCCCTAAACAGTAAATTTACTGTTTAAACAGTATATATACTGTATAGTTGATAGTGACAGCCACTTGGTCTATCTTCTTCATACTTTTTCTTTGCCACGTTTCTTTTCCATGGCCTTCAGTGACTGCAGCAAGTCTTCCGCCCCCTGAATATCTTCTATAGACAATATAATGTCTTTTTCATGGCGTTGTACTTCATCGCCTGAAGTTTCACTTCTCATGGAAGTATCGGATTTATCAATTTGATTGATACCTTGAAGCAAGCTCTTCTTCATTTGCTCGAGATACTCGTTGATCATTGCTTCTTTATCTCCCTCTTGAGTGGAGATTCTTTGGGCAATATGCCTGATAGAGGGATTATCAACGCTAATTTCCTTTTGAGGAAGTTCTTTGTAATCGTTGATGGTGTTGATAATGATATCAATGAGTTCTTGCCCATTCATCTGTTTGGACCTGGGATCCTTTTTTAACAATTTTTCCCAGAAGTTGTTATAATAAACTCGGTATAAGCAGGGAATATTTTTCTCTGTGAATCCTATTTCGGGGGCCCATTTATGGATCCACGGTATTGAAAATTCTATAAAGAAATACATCGGGTCAATTTTTTCTAACCAGCAGATATGATCTTCGTGATATAATTCCCCGAGAAAAAGGGATACCTTCTTCCATTCTTTGTATAGTTGGAGGAAATTTTTCGGTAATATCTGGATTGTAGGACCGTGGTATGACCACCAGTTAATGAACCAGTTTGGGATTGGTTCTGCAAATACTTTTGCACAAATTTTTACAAATCATATATGTTTGTTTTTATCATTATTATAAAACAACGTTTTACTGAAAGATTGGATATAATCCCAATAAGTAAAGTTCATAGAAATCCCCTTAAGGCTAAGCTGCCTTTCTTTCATAGTGGACATTCCCCAGTCTTCAACAGATATAATCTGTTTGATGATTATTTTTGAGAAATTATAAACATTCTCTTCCGGGGTATAACCCGTAGGGCAAAAGTGCTGAATTATTGCACTGCCAGTACTTGTTAATATGGTTTCATAGTATAACCGGGTTTTGTATGACTCTCCCGGAAAATATAATCCTTTAATCAAGTACCTCTGGAATATTTTTCATGGTTCAGTCTTTCTCTGTATATCAGAATTTTCTAAGAGAAATATAATTTTCCTTTTTTTTTAGTTGCTCATAAGATATGATATTATCATTATCTTCTTTCATAACTGAGGCAAAAGTATCTTTCTGCCTTTGTGCATGCAAATATGCCTGCGCATGTTCGTATAACGGGCTTTTCTTTGGAATATTTTCCAAGTTAATAATCTGCTCAGGGGCAGTAGATGATGAAGATTCACCCTCATCTGAGATCCTTTTATTAATAAGGCTTCTGTTACCTATTTGTATAACTAGGTAATTTGATCGATATGACGATCCTTGTATAACTGGATAATTGGATCGATATGACGATCCTTGAGAGCTGGACTGTCCAGAGGATCTTCCTGGGGCTGATCTTCCCCTTTCTCTTCCTCGAACTTGCCGCCAAGGCGGGTCCATCCTGTAGAAAAACAGATTAGTCATTCCGAAAAATAATCTATTAAGTCTTTCCGGATATCTTCCGAGTAGTCATGAATAGAGAACTCTTCTCTTACTAAATCATTTATGATGATTTCAATAATGAGATTTGTAAGATCTCTTGGTAATATAATTACCTTTAATATGGAAATCAAGATTTTTTCAGGAAGAAAAGTTAAATAAAACATTATTGAATATATTCTCTAGATAAGAAGTCTGGTAAAGAATTATCAATTCCCTTCTTATAATGAATATCAAAATCAAATGGGGCTAGTTGAGCCTGCCATCTTGCAAATATAAGTTTAGAGGCATCATGCTTAAAATCTTTGTCAAACATATATTTGACTGATTGAGCATCAGTTTTTATTAAAAACTTTTGATTGTATAAATCATCTTGGAATTTAAGGACACACTTAACAATAGTGAGCATTTCATGTGCCACAGTAGCATATTTTTTTCTGGGCCTCTGTCCACTTTCCTGAATGAAATCTTATAAGATACTCATTTTTATCATTGGGATTAATTTGCTTCAGAATCCCGCCATAACCCACATTGGACGCATCTGTCTCAATAATATTTTGCCAAGCAGGGTTGGCCAAAGTTAAACATGGTAAAGATTGAACACGAAGTTTGATATTTTTTACCAAAGTAGTGTGACTATTAGTCCATGGCGATTTATAATTCTTTTTTAGCCTGTCATATAACGGGGCTAAATCGCGAGAAAGGTTTTTATAAAATGGAAAAATGTAGTTTAAACTTCCCAAGAACCTTTGCAGCTGTGTCCTGTCAGTGATAATGTCCAAAAATTTTGACGCAAAGTCAATAGCCCTTTGTATGGGAGTAACCTTTCCTTGACAGATTAGATGTCCTAGAAAACGAACTTCAGTTTGAAATAAACTCATTTTTGGTTTAGATATTACCAAACCATTTTGTATAACAATCTTTTTGAAGATATCAAGGTGCTTCATATGCATTTCTAGAGTTTTGGAAAATACCAAAATATCGTCAATATACACAATGATGAAATCTAAATATGGATTAAAGATGTCATTCATAATTTTTTGAAATTCTGATGGGGCGTTTTTTAAACCGAATGGCATGACATTCCACTCGTATTGCCCAAAAGGAACATTAAAAGCAGTCTTATAAGAATGCTCTTTAAATATTTGAATCTGCCAATAACCTGATTTTAAATCAAATTTTGAAAATATATTGGCATCGTATAACCTTGAAAGTAAGTCTCTTTTATTTGGAATAGGATACCTAATCCATTTTAAACATTTGTTTAAAGGCTTGTAATTTATTACTAACCTGGGAGCTCCCCGTTCCTTTTCTGCAGCATTATTGACATAAAATGCTGTGCAAGACCAGGGGGACTTGGAGGGTTTTATCAAACCCTTTTGTAATAAATTATCAATTTCTCTTTTGCAGAACTCTACTAATTCAGAATTCATTTGGCAGGGGCGAGACTTGGTCGGGATATTATCCTCCGAGAAGTTTTTCTCATATGGAAGAGTAACAATATGCTTTTTTCAATTCCAAAAAGCACTGGGGTGATCTGCGCAAATATCAATGGCGATCTGTTCGGAAATTAATTTAATTTTTTTCTTTACTTTAGCAGATTTGAGAGACTCAAATATATTCATGCTAAAGAGTTCATATTGTAAAGAATCGACATGTTTTTGCTTCATATTAATTAAAGCATCAATTTCACGAGTTATTGGCTCCGTAATGAAAGTATAACTTATTTCATTGTCTTTGTACGAAGCTGAAAATCCTTTTGAATCAATATGCGTAAAAGGATAGATTGCATTTATAAAAGGCGTTCCAAGTATAATTGGAGGATGCAACTGATTTTTTACCAGAAAGAAGAAATGTGGAATGCAAACCTTGTTCTGTCAAATTTTTGTATTTGAAAGTTTATACTTTATCTCTAAAGCATGTCCTGATGCGGATTTGACCATATGCGCAGTTTTTTGAAAATATTTTGAGGGGACAAGACCCTCTTGAATGCAGCTAACATCTGCACCGCTGTCGATCATAGCAACATTAGTAATAGAGAAACTATTATCAATTTAAATGGTGCATTTAACATACCATTTGTGGGCAGTGACAACCTGCATCATTCCCAAAAACATATTAGTTTCAGGGTCACTGGTAGTAGGCTCATCATGGCAAACCTCTTTTCCTTTTGAAGAATTGGCTTGAATAGGGCTGATATGTATAGGGTTATTTTCCTCAATCTGGGAAATCCTTTTGTCGCAAATAGCCTGATTATGCTTGAGAGTTTTTATTTCTCTTTTGAGATTTTCAACCTCTTCTTTTAGATCATCAAAAGAAGCATCTTTTTCAACAAAAGAATTTTTTATCATTAAACGGTTATCAACCTCTTTTAATGAATAAGGGGCATTATATTCAAAATCATTTTTCTTGTTATCCACAAATGGTTTTGAAGAGCTAGAATTATTGGCAGTGGCAAGATTAATAATCTTTTCTCGAAGTTTGTTATCAGTAACTTCTTTTAATAATTCTATTACATTATCTGAAGTAAACATATTAAGATTGAAATCTTGAAATTGCGATTGTAATTTGTAGATTTCATCTCCTTCACAATTGCATGTATTACCTTTGCAAGTGGTGCATGAGCTATCAACTTGTTCTTCATGGTCAGATAAATCAATAAGATCAATATATGAACCTGCTTCTGAACCTGATTCATAGTCATCTTCTGAACCGGAGGTGTATAACAAACTATAAACCTTATCATGCAATTTTGTATCAAGTTCTAAGGTTTTGAGTTTATTAAGTTTGCAATTTGGAGCAATGTGCCCTCGCTTTCCACACTTGTAACACTTGATTTTAGAAAGGTTTCTTCATGACCGATCTTTAGTAAATCTATTAGATTTACGATAGCTTTTTCTAGCATATCTTTCTTCCTTAGATCTTCGTTTAGATCTTCGTCTTTGGTTAGAACCTTCAGTTCTAGGGGACCGATAGTACTCCCTTTTGCTGCCATAGGCTGTTGGTTCAGGTAAACCGAACTGTGTGCAAAAGTCTCCAAGCTGAGATCTTTCCTTACGCTTATTCATCTTAAGCTGTTGTGACATAAGGAGCTCGTTGCATAAGTTTAGTCCTTCTTGAGTGCAAACTCCTATTAACTTGCCGTAGGTGTAGTCCCTATAGGGAATTTCACTGTGGCTTCCTCTTAGGGTCTTTCTAACCCTTTCTGCGAATAATGAAGGAAGGCCGTCTATAAACTTAGCTTTCCAATATTAATATTTGTTTTCGGGTAATTCCATAACCCGACTTAGAAACGTATCTTTGTACCATCTTCATTTGATCAACGTAGGGCATTTAAGACCATTTAGTAAGGTACGAATTGTTTCATATTGTGAGGTAAATCTACCATTAAAGTATTCTAAAATGGTAACTACAAGAGCGTAGACCGCATCTTCTCTGTTTTTGTCGAGAGCAAAGCCTAGGTTATCAACACCTTCATTAGCTGCAATTGCATTAATAATAGTGGCTTTCTCCTCTATGTTTAAATAGTTATCCCACCAGCCTCTGAGATGTCCTGTAAAACCTGCAACAATCATCTTGCAGATAGTCCTATCATTATTTTTGGTGCTTTTGCAAATGGTTGCATACATAAGCATCCTATGGACGAGGATGGTCAACTGCCTATCTGTCAATCCGTTGAGATTCCATTCGTAAATCTCGGAACCGCTGTAAGACGTATTAGTCTGGTTCCAATCTCGTTCCTCTATCAAGACATCTTGGGGAGTAGGACGAGGATAATAGAAAGTATTCATCATAGGTTTAGTAGCATAACTACTATTCTTGCGAGGGTAACCTTTAAGCTTATTAAGCTCAGAGAAAACATGATTTTTGTAATCACTAGGTTGATCCATTTTTTCAGAAAACTCTTGTGATAAATCGATTGGTTTTATATTTAAATCAGAGAACCTTTTATCAAGAAGCTCTTCTAAATCATTTAATAATTTAAACTTAAAATCCTGAATCTCAGGAGGTCTTTGAATAAAAGTAGGGACCACTTCTGCTTTACTAGTTGAAGCTTCTGCTTTACTAGTTGAAGCAACATTAGTCTTAGCTATACCAGCCTTTATACTTTTTATCAAAATAGTCATTTCATCAAGTTTTTTATCGAGAGAGATAATATGTTCTCCCAAAACTTTGACATATAAACCTAAATAATTGTTTTGAGAAATGAGTTTATTAATCTCAGAAATACTTATAGAAGCAATTTCTTCCTCAATTAATTTTTGAAAAGCGTTGAAGGTTATACCTGTATTGTTAGGTAAAACAAAAGCAGATTGCGGAGGATAAATGGCTGTTATTAACTTACCATTAGCGTCGCGAAAAGTCCTCTCAATAATATTAACATATAAAGGCAAATACGTGGTTATAAACCAAGGGACAAAGTGCATAATTTGATTATGCAAAGCACAAGTTTCATAAAACTCTTGAGAAATATTATTCATGTCTTCTAGGCTATAAGAATCAAAAAACCAAGTTTTAAACTTATTCCACCTTTTATCAAAAAATTCTTTTTGAATATGTTTTCTTGCCAGGGATCCTGGGCTAAAATCAATTTGGTGTGGAATCATTAAGACTCATTTACGTCGAACTCCATTTCGGAAGGAGTCGGAAAGTCCTTATCTGAACTGTCGTTATGAATATCATTAGCTTGAACAATATTAGAACCTGAGTTAATTTTAACCTTTTCAATAACTGAGTTATTATCAGATTCTAAAGTGTGAAGAGAAGCAGCCCGATTTCGTGCTGGACCATAAATTGGGTCAATAGGAGAAATATGTTGAATATCCGGCAAAAATCTGTGACTAAGAGATCGCCTGTTATAAACAGAACTTACCGGAGGCATGAGTCTATGGTTAGACAGGGACTGTCTGTGAGGAGCATAGCTACCTTCTGTGAACTGGATGCATACCCTTCCATCGGGATTTCGAGAAATATGAGAATACTCTGAATTCGTGGCCATATCCGTTAATTGATTTGGGGATATGACCGAATCAAGAGTCCAAGTTGTTGGGAAATTAATTTCTTCCCACTTGATCGGTCTCCTGGTGGTGACTTTAGACCTTGCGAAATTTGTTTCCATCAAAATAGTTTGATCGGAAGTATCGTATAACTTGCACCTTGGATTCAAGGTTGATAATAACTTGAAATAAATTCTATAAGACAAACTTATGAGTTCTGAACCTGGCACATAGTTATAACCATGTGTTTTAACATTTAATATTAAAGCATCAAGAATATTGATATCAGATAAAGATAACTGCAAATTAGGTTGCGTATTGAAATAAACTGGACCATAGGCCACAGTCGATTCAATCGAACCCATAAGAGACTGTCTGAAATTTAAATTTCTAGCATCTCTAAGAGCGGCTAGGAAAGTCTCTGGTAACCCTTTAAGGGTAAGGGGTTTAAAAGCAATTCGAACCATGCCAATATGCAGATAATTATACTGATTTTTATAAAGATCAGTATCTCGTTTATTTAATAAACGAATAGTTTGTTCAGAAGAGTTTAATGCTAAAGATTGTTCAATTGTTTTAATCAACTGCTTAGTAGAAAGTTTATCAAACCAACTATAATCATAAATGATTTTAATAGGAACTTTAGGAATCATCCATTTGTTTAACAAATCAAAGTTTTGAGGTATATCTACCTCCTCGAGTCTAGTACATTTAGTACTCAATTCTCCGAGATCCATAATACCAATGAAGTTCCATATCTATATCTAATACTTTCACATCCATCTCATATATACCGTGAACAAATGCTAGGCTCTGATACCAGATTACAGGATCGGAGACCGGGCGGTAGTCCGCCATGGTCTATGATCTAGCAATTCAGTACCCTTATACTGGCGCATAAACGCAGGCATAAGAACTGAAATATTCGAGAATTTTTATACAATTTCTTCAGACTGTATGGAAGAGATTGAGATATTATAAGACTTTGTAGAAATGATCACATCAGTCTTTTTAAGTAGTTATATTTTTTATGCTTATAATATAAGTAATAATAAAGCTATGGATAGAGAAAATGATGTAACACATCTCTTTAACCAAGAAATACACTTTATCTTTTGTATGTGTTTTCTCTATTTTTTCCCTCATTTATGTGCTATATTAAAAAAAAAAATTTAACTCTCTTAATTATATTAAATATGCAATGTTAAAAAGTTAAAAAGTCATTTCTTAATTGTAAAACTTAATGGTCTTTATTTTCATTACACACACAACCTTTTATTATCATAACCTTAAAATAATTAATAGTCATATTGATGACATTATTTGATATTCCATATTGTAGTCCTATAAATAAAATATAGTAAGACTTGGTAGAAATAATTACATTAGTCTTTTAAATTGTTATATTTTCGGTGCTTACTATATTCATATTTTCGTTTGATTCAAAGAATAAGATGAAGGCTATTTAATGGGTAATCGGCTTATGGGAGTTACTATCGATAAGAGCTCAGAAGATTGTGCATTGTTTTCATATTTTTTATTCTATTTTTTTAATGATTAAGGTCGTAAGAATGATGTATTTTTTTATATGTTCTTTCTACGATTCATTTTTATTTTATATGAATAGTTGATTGTCGTAATTAAGTTTATTTTTAATTATTTTGTATTTTATATGAATATTAACTTATGAATTTGTTCGAAATTTGTTAACCACCGTCTTTTATAATCGCGCAAAGTGCGGATAAGTTCCGTAGTTACTATATAAGAAGAGGGAGTTCACCTGTTGAAGCAGGCACGAAGTCAACGTGCCTGCTTCAGCAACTAAGGGTAGTTTGGTCATTTTCGTTAATTTCTCCGTTTTAATTTGTTTGTCTTATTTTTTTAATTTATTATATATTTAAAAATTACGTAAAAAGATAAATAACAATAATTAACAATTTAAAATATTTTTAAAAGATATAAAAAAAAGTTAGTTGACTCTGAAAATTCTATCAGTGCCACATAAATTGGGACAGAGGAAGTAACATATATTATTTGAAATAACGTAAAAAGTACTATAAATCACAATAATTAATATTTAGAGTTCACCTGTTGAAGCAGGCACGAGGTCAACGTGCCTGCTTCAACAACTAAGGGCATTTTAGTTATTTTCGTTAATTTCTCCGTTTTAATTTATTTGTCTTATCTTTTTAATTTATTATATATTTAAAAATTACGTAAAAAGATAAATCACAATAATTAACAATTTAAAATATCTTTAAAAGATAAAAAAAGAAGTTAGTTGACTCTGAAAATTCTATCAGTACCACATAAATTGAGACAGAGGAAGTAACATATATTATTTGAAATAACGTAAAAAGTACTATAAATCACAATAATTAATATTTTAAAATATTAAAAAAATATATAAAAAATGTAGTTGACTCTCCAAATTCTATCAATGACACATAAATTGAATTAGAGAGAGTAACATAAATTATTCGAAAATTATATAAAAAGTAGTACTATAAATCACAATAATGAAAAACTTAAAATATTTAAAAGACGTAAAAATTTGGTTGACTCTCGAAATTTTATCCATGTCACATAAATTGAGACAGAAGAAAAAATATTATAAATCACAATAATTAACAACTTCAAATATTTATTAGTTGACTCTCGAAATTGTATCAATGTCACATAAATTGGGACAAAAAGAGTAACATATATTACTTAAAAATTACTTAAAAAGTATTATAAATCACAATAGTTAACAACTTAAAATGTGTAAAAATCATATTAAAAAATTGATTGACTATCTAAATTCTATTTATGTCACATAAATTGAAATACAAAAGTAACACGGGCTCCTTTATATCTAGTTATTTAATATAAAGTAGACAATTTTTCTTTAAATCAAAATTTTATATTATTTAAGTGGAAATAAAATTATACTAACATTTCACTATACTAAAATTAAATTTTTTTGAGGCATAAAGCAAGCCTCCCCAACCGCTGTGATGAAGTTAACCCCAGTTTGTATTCAAGAATTCTACCTTAAAGTTCACTTCTGAATTGGGTTTGTGCAAACTTTTTCTACTTGGGAGTTTTCAGCTGGTTGGAAGAGGAAAGCAGAACAGCCTCAGAATGTAAGTAGTGGTGTTTAGGTTTTCAAATATCATAGTGGCATGGAGACAAATCTTGGGTCGAAACAGCTAATAAAGAAGCATGAATTTGTGAGGGTCATCATTCAGTGTCTCTATTCTTTAGGCTATAGAAACTCTGCTGTGTGTTTGGAATCAGAATCTGGGATTGGCTACAAATCTAATGAATTTGAGACCCTCGAGTCGCATATTGTTGATGCTAATTGGGATGCATGTATTGACACCCTTAATAGGCTTAATGGTTTGACAAATGAGACACGAGCTTCAGCTTTGTTTCTTGTTCTCAAACAGTGGTTTTTAGAATATTTGAATCGTGGGGAAGACTCTTTAGCTTTGGACATCTTACAGAATAAAATATCTCGTTTACAAGTGGGCAAGGATAACGTTCATATGCTTGCTTTTGGATTGCTCTCCTTAAAAGAGTTGGGGTTGGATAACGAAGATCCTGATGTTATCTATAACTTCCGAAATAATTTGCTGATGGAACTTGAAAAAGTACTGCCGCCACCCATTACATTGCCGGACCGTAGGTTAGAGTACTTGGTTGAAACGGCACTATGGTCACAGTTAGATAACTGTGTCTTTCATAATTCACTTGATGCAATTTCCCTCTATGAAGATCACCATTGTGATGGCAGTCAGTTTCCTACAAAGACCATTCAGGTGGATAATTTTTAATCATGTGTATAGCTTGAATATTGAAAGGACCATGTAATTTTAAGATAGCATCTGGTCTTACAACTCTAATGTTATTTAAATGATATCTTAACTTACTTTCATTTTGATCCATTGATTTTTAGCTCAATAGGATATCAGATTATCACGTTTATTGACGTATACTTCAATAGGCTTAAGTTGTGATTAACATTTATACCCTGGAAGTTGGCTTTCAATAGCTCAAAACTTGTTCCACTGCTACCTTTTTGCTAATCATACGTTGCTGAATACTTAATATGTCTCTCCTTCAGGGATGTGCCCACTTTTGGACCAAATTGAAAAGGTAAGTAGAACAATTATATGGGTTCTTTCCCAAGTTCACTAGGAATTGAACCAGTTTGCCTCTTTGTGGGGTCCTTTCTTTTTTGACCTGAAAGGGCTTGACAGAGGGCTAAGACAGTGTATCAAAGAACGCATATGAGCTCATCGCGAAGTTTTTTTTCCCTAGTGGTCTAATTTGTTCTTCAGATAAGTGTGGGAAGTTCCAAGACTAAGTTAGTCGAGGAAGCTACATTCCCAGCAGTACTGCGCATCCTGAAAAGGTCATTCAATTGTTTCATTAATTTGACTATCTTTTGTTGTGATTTACGAATCATTGTCTCAATTAGCTTCTGAGACTAGGCAAATTCGTAGAATGTTAGTAGCCTTGCAATTATATTCGGTGATAAAAGTTACTTTATGACTTTCAGATGATCTAGTCACAAAGAAATTTCCAAATACTATTAGTGGTTTTCTACGATAGAATCTTTTAATGAGTGGAATTCATGATGATTGGACTTATCACACCGTGATCATGAGTAGTTTTTCCCCTTACTAATTTGTTATCATTGTTTGCCTAGCTTCTCTCTAGGAAATATATATTTAATGTCTTTTAACACTGTTGCAGATCCTGACTAACCACATAAATGAAGTCTGGTATGTCCAATTCTCAAACAATGGAAGCTACCTGGCCTCATCATCAAGTGACAACACGGCCATCATTTGGAAGGTTTGTTTCACGTTATCACACTTAATATTACTATGCAAGTCTGAGAAATCCAGGGGTTTACTCCTAATTATAATTTGGGTTGTTCCCGTAAATTGCTGAGTCGTGCTGTTGAAAAAATAAAGCTAAATCAAGGAAAGAGGGGATACTTGTTAACAATCACAGCCCTGAAGCTTTGGAACTCCATATGCTAGGAGTTTGGTTGAATTAACCTATTTACGTTGTCTGAGTGAATGCTTTCACGGAATAAGCAGGAGAAATTTGTTCATTACTTTTTGCAGGATGAATTAGAAATGGAGGAATAGGTTTCTGTTAAATCGAACAAAATTAAAGAGAAAAGTTACTTATTCTGCTTGCTTTCTTGATAAATGTTACCAAGAAAGTCATGTTTTAATTGCGGGTCCTTATGCATTCTTAAAAGCTTGTATAAGAAACTTTTCTTTCTTTGGTCAATTGAATCTTTTATCAAGAAATTGTACTCTTGAGTGAATACTTTAGGTTGTTCACTTGCCTGTTACTAGCAGGAAATGATCTAGTCAACATTATATTTTTTCTTGGGAAAGAAGTGGTTTCTAGGTTTATGGTTGGGCTGAAGAATTTTCTTGTAGGAGCTGTCACTAAAGTGGACCAGTTGTCTGAAGACGTGTTCCTAGAATGCTCCATCCCACATTTGCTACAATTCTTAAGCTAGTGATCAGATATTTTTAATAAAACATGAAACTTCATATATACTCTTGCCTGTAGTGATTAATACAACAACAACATACCCAGTGTAGTCCCACAAGTGAGGTCGGGGAAGAGTAGGATGTACACCTTATCGCTACCTTTGTGCTGTAGAGAGGTTGTTTCCGATAGACCCTCGGCTCAAAAGAGAAGTTTTCCAAAGCAGGAAAATATGATAGCAAAATAGCAAAGATACAAAGCAAATGAAACTGTATAAAAAAGTGTTATCAAGTGTAAAATAGAATGTTTAGAATTAAATAGTTTCCAATATAATAAAAGTATAATTAAATAGTTTCCACAATAGAAAAGTGCCGATCTTTTTGAATCGACCAAAAAGAAGTAAGTATCATATAAAATGAAACGGAGGGAGCACATTTTACTTCATTTGAAACAAAGTGAAAAATGCCAGCACAAAAACTATCATAGTTTCAGGCTATTTCAAACTAAATTTAGAGGCTACATGCCAAGAATTAGTTAACCCAAAAAGTCAAATATCTCAAAAATCCAAAGAAAATTGAAAGGGGCCCAAAAGCCCCAAAAGAAAATGAATGCAAAATAAAAGAAGACTAGTCAAGTTAACCGGAAACAATCTAACAGTCAATTATTTGCATAAGAATAGAAGCAAACAACCCATTCTGTAATCAAATTAACATGCAGAAATAAGATAAAGAAGATGTTGAACTATTAACATCTTGTATATATAGACAAGTGAATTAACAGAAAGCTAAGAAATTTACCAAAATTGATTTAAAGGAAATATAGACGAAGTGAAAGAGAGAGAAGCTTACAAGGGCACTTTGAGTCCAGGATGTCCAGTTATGCTGACAAAAGATCTAGAAAAAAATACACTAACAAGTACAATCCTAACCCTGTCTATAAGCTACAGACCAGTTTCAACCATAAAGTACCCAGTGTTTAAGTATGTTGCGATCAATACAAATGTTAGGGGCCAAAGATTATCAATAAGAAAAGATAAATGAAGCGTGTGGAGAGGATCTTGGAAAGCCCGGAACTCCAGTTCCATTTTAACGTAATTCTGAAACTTAACCGTCCCTTTGTATCTGGCAGCAATGACGATCTTTACTAGCACGGTTGCATGCTTGAGCAAATATTTTACCGATGACAAAACTGACTTATTTTTCCTTAGTGGTCCAAAAAAGTTAATGAACTTGATGGTCTTCAAATGTAGTAATGAGCGATTAAAATTATGTGTTTCAAACCTCCTGCTTCGTTGATCCTCATCTGTAGTGATTAATATTTCTTAATAAAAAAACTTCATCATCTATGCTCTTGTTATTTTAGTTTGGAGAAATGAAACTTCACTATCTAATAAAAAGACTATCTGTGGAAAAACATCAACGGATCTTGGGATCAATCAGTAACCACTAAGTTTACACTCCAAAATCTGGTGATTAAAGGTGAAAAATGCATGCAAAACTGCAGCGTCTTGAATATATATGGCTGCATTAGGACTTCTTTTTGGTAGATGGTGCTCATTTAGGACTTGCGGCTATTAATGGTTTTTAAGAAAATAGGGCCTTATTTCTTAGTAGCTTAATGGACCAAGGCTGTGAATATGGTGGTTCGGTTACTCCAGTCCACATCCCTCATTGTGTATCTGTATCAATTAGCTTTTCGCTTCGAAATGAATGATGTTTATGATGGCTAAGTACAAAACTGAAGAGATTGAAGTTGGAAGAGTGAAAAGGTATAACTAAAGAAAGAGATTTACGTATTTATATCAATTATCGCTT
Organism: Jaltomata sinuosa; assembly: GCA_003996215.1. Lineage (NCBI taxonomy): Eukaryota > Viridiplantae > Streptophyta > Magnoliopsida > Solanales > Solanaceae > Jaltomata > Jaltomata sinuosa. The sequence continues at coordinate 85,808 of QJPP01002516.1, read as the reverse complement.
CAAAAGAATGATGTTTTTATGAGGGGTAAGTACAAAACTGAAGAGATTGAAGTTGGAAGAGTGAATAGGTATAGCTAAAGAAAGAGATTTACGTACTAATTTACTTATCAACTTTTCACCAGAAAATGAGAAGTATCTTCTGTATAGCTTTAAAACGATCTAGTAGGATGAACTTTCAAGGTTGATAGTTATCTGCAGTTCAGCACGCATAGGCTTATAACTTGACGATTTCACTTGTTACGTATTATGTCCTTCCAGCACAGTTACCACCATGTACCTTACCCAGCAAGTTTTATGTTGGTGAGAAGAAATCACTTAGCATTTTTTTGCCTCTGCTAGGATTTGAACCCTGGTCTCTTATAGTTTTCATCCCACATAGTTAACCGCTAGGCCACACCTTTGGGTGCACATAGGCTTATAACTAAGTCTGGGAGATTTGTGGAGGGAGGGGAAAGTTACCATCCAGAGTTGGATGCTTCATATAGGACAAAGATACTGATTAGTAGGTTCAATATCATCCTCATTCTCAAAAAGAAAAAAAGGTTCAGTATCATCCAAGATAAAGGTAGTCGCCACAATTTAATTTCTTACCTAGCTAAATGTTGAAGTGTGATTTCAAATTACTATCGATACTCCGTATGAACTCTGTTAGAGAGCATGTAAATGACGAGCATTGACAATAATTTTAATTGTATGCCTCCTGAAGAACTTATTTCTTTTGATAAAGATTCATTTTGGATGTGTGTGTGTGTGGGGGGGAGGGGGGTTGAAGAGTGAAGAAGTGAAAAAAATAAGAGGAGATACTTTTGATAGGATTAGAACCTTACATCTCAGTGGTTTATGTGGATTTGCGACAACTAAGCTGCAGAATTAGCATTTTATCAAGCAATAAATTTCAACTACTCCAGCAACTTCATGAACTTTTGGAGGTGTTAGAGCTAAGGTCCCATTGTATTCTAATTTTCAAGGAAAAAATGACAGCAGTCATGCTTGGCCACTGGAAAGGCAGGGATAAGTCCTAGGATCAATCTTAAAGTGGTCAACTGTTACCAGCATTATGAAGCTAAACTTTGACTTATAACTGCATGATTATATTCCTATTGTGCCGTATAGCCGTTCTATTTAGGCACTGAGGTCGGAACAGTGTTGAATGGTTATACTCTCTCTTCTGGCTACCACAAATTGGTGACTGGGTCAGTTTTTAATGGAGTTTATCAAGGAAAAATTTAGCAGCCAACACAAATGGGTCAAAGAATGCTTACCGCCATGTTCTTCACAAGAGATGGACCCTAAAGACATTGGAAAGACATCAATCTAGTCTTAGTTAAGACCGCGCTTATGATTCCATGAAGACTTTCTTCATCGGGAAAATAAGAAGATTCCAAGTAGACTTCCTGACCTTTTCTTAGTGCATATACTTTTTGTCAGATGTATTCCTGGTTTAGGATGGTATGTTATAGTGGTGTGACTCATCCCAACAGATTTTGGGATACATGACATCTGGTTTTGATATTTCTGACAGTTAGTAACTAAGCATTTGGTTAATAAGTATCCTTGATGATTGTGTACACATATTTTGGTCAAGATGTTGTCTTAGATTATGGATGATTTATTTAGATGCTGATATGCAGAACCTATAAACTTACAACTTACAAGCAATCACGTAATTAGCAATACATGCGACCTGTTTGATTTTTTGTTTCTTAATAAGTTCTCTGTATTTCTACACTTCGATATATAGGGCATCAGCAAGTTTCTGGGAATGTGGGTTAATCAATCGTGTACAACATAACTATTAGCTTTTGTATTCAAGGCCACAAGGATCCGATTGACCATATTTTCTGAGTGGGTTTGATAATTACTTTCAGGTACTGGATGATGGGAAACTGACCCAGAGACATGTGCTGCGGAGCCATCAAAAGCCAGTTTCTTTTGTAGCTTGGAGCCCTGATGATACGATGTTGCTAACCTGTGGGAACATAGAAGTGCTCAAGCTCTGGGACGTGGAAACAGGTACATGCAAGCACACATATGGCGATGCTGGTTTCATTGTCAGCTCATGTGCTTGGTTTCCTGATTCTAAGCGATTCGTCTGTGGCAGTTCGGACCCTGAAAAAGGCATATACATGTGGGACACTGAGGGTAATGAGGTCAAATCATGGAAAGGGACGCGGATGCCAAAGGTTCTAGATCTTGCTATTACACCTGATGGAGAAAGACTTATCAGTATATTTTCTGACAAAGATATCCGAATATTGAATGTGGGGACAGGTGGTGAACGTGTGATTTCAGAGGAGCATCCAATCACATCCCTTTCACTATCAGGGGATGGTAAATTCTTCATAGTAAACCTTAATAGTCAAGAGATTCATATGTGGGATATTGCGGGCAAGTGGCTTAGCCCCATGAAGTTTAAAGGCCACAGACAACATAAGTATGTGATACGCTCCTGTTTTGGAGGATTGGATAGCACTTTTATCGCCAGTGGTAGTGAAGATTCCAAGGTATGCTCGTTCTTTAATGCCCCCTTCCCCCCCCCCCCCCCCAAAAAAAAAAAAAATATAAAAAAATATAATAATAATAATAAGCATGACATTCAAGAATTTCAAACTTTAACGTGAATGATTTGTTGAAGACTGCTTTTTTAGCTTAATAGCTCTCACTTTATGCTTAGATAGATCTTGGAAGATTTATAAGCAAGACTACAATAGGTCTATTACTACACTGCAATTTTTGCAGCAACAAGCACACATTGTTGACAAACTAACTGCTTTATATCTATGCATAATCAACGTATTACTTTTTCATGCTTGTGAATTTTCATATTGCCAGAATTTTGTTACTGCACATAGTCTCCCTTGCGTTGTAGTGTCATTCTCAAAGTCTTGTGAACTGTTTCTTTGTCGTCCCTTTCCTGCTTCTCAAGGGTCATGGGGATTCTCTGCTTTTTATCTGTGCTCGATTCTGGATACATACCTTTTCATTTGTTTGAATGTGCATGTGCAAGGAGACAAGGAGGGATGGTCTAGTGTAACCATGAGGTTGTGTTCGAGTCATTAAGGAGGAAAAAGTGGGAAAGCACAGTTTCCCCCCTTCAGTGGGGGTGCTTGTAGGGGGGTGGGGATGGGGTTAGGTTGTATAAGAAAAACAAAAAAGAGGTTGATATGTGCAGAGTTTATCACTGTATGTTGCCTCGCCACGAATCTCTTACACTTGATTCCATCGAATCCAAAATATGTTGCCTTGTTTTTTTTTTAGATTTAATGTTTCAATTTCTTGAGGTCAATAATTGAATTTTCTGCCTTTTAACTGCTGTGAATTAGCCAGATAGTGCATGGTATTAAGTAAAACATAATATACACAGACAGAGGGGTCAAGTTATACACTGACAACTAGCGCACAAATTATAATAGTGTTTATCAGGAAAACGACACAGTTGAATTTGTTATGAGGTCAAGGACACGCGGATTGATTTAACTCATTGATTGTTTTTTTGGCAGATAGATATGTTAATAAATGAGCTTAATAAGAACAGTAATGTAATAAAATAAGCAAAGGAAACAGTGAAACTCAGATGCTTGATGTTTCAGCCTGGTTTCGGCGACAACAAAGTGTGACCGGTTCCGGATTTGGAGATGTTTAAGCTTATGCTTCTTGGGATCTAAGACTTAGCAAAGAATGTAAAATAATAGAAAGCTTGGAGCACAAGAATATCAGTGTATTGCTTCGTATTGTCAAAAATCCAACCTTTTACAAGTAAGTGAAAACTACTATTTATAGGCAACAAAGGTAATACATCAGCCAATAGAAAAGCTCCACTCGAGCCCTAGAATGCTACGTCTAATGGAAATGTTCCACCTGGGAATACTGTAACGCATACCAGCTAATATTCCCTTGTAATTTGCAGGATCTCGTATGGATATATTTGACGTATCTGTCCTTTTGTCCTTTTTATTCTGTTTTCGGGCCACGAGTCTTTATTTCTCCTTACTGACTTCGGGCCACGAGTTTTCGCCTTTTTCCCCGATAACGACCATCCGGTTGACCCGACAATGAAATGAGATCAAGCTAGCCGGGCAATCACCGATCGGATACTCAAGTGATGAACCCTTGGTGGATGTTCTTCTTTATCATCTTATGCCAAATCATCTTCTGGCTTCATCCTGATGCCAGGTGTCTTCTTTGTAAGCAACCAAGTGTACAAGGTAATTTTCCCCAATACAGATAGTCCCCTCGCTTTTCGCATATTATGCCAAATTGTAACCAGGAAGCGGAACATTTTAGAAACCCTTTGGTGGGAAAAGTAAACAAAACGTCTTTCTGACATTCAAAGAGACGCACATCCCATTGTTTTAAATGCATCTGCCACGCGTCGTCTAAGCATCGATTCGGAAATGGCGCGCCAATGGAAGCAATCATGACTCCATTCCTCATTAGCTAGGTATAGTCCCTTTTACAATGAGTTCCGACTTTTATTGCCTTTTAAAACTTCTCCTTATTTTTCTTCGAATCTTCCTAACTTCAAATCTTCGTTTTTTCTTTTCTTCATATCGTCGAATTATCTTTAAATCCTTAAACCTTCGTACCTTTATACCTTTGAATCTCCTTATCTCCGCAATGTCTTCACCTCCTGCTCCCCAGAAGTCCCCTATCTTCAGTGGGGGCCCAAAAACCAAAGGTGCAGATGTCAACCCCTCAAAGCCTACCGTCGATACCATACTTTCGAAGAAATGGAAGTTTGTAGATGACTGCAAGGCTCGTCCGGCCTCATGCGACCAAGCTGGTGAACGAAATAGGCTAGCCAACTCATACGTCTCCTCGATTTGTAAGGAAGATCTACCAACCGATTGTAACTAGCTCGAGGAGAAAATCGAGGTGTTTTCCCCTGCCATTAATGAGGCCGTTGATTCCTGAAGACCGTGTTATTCGTATGTTTATACGTACTCGTTCTCACTCTGTTTCGGGGATCCGAAAGTCGATGACATTGTTGTCCAGTTCTATTATACTTGCATGTCTGGCCCAAGTTGCTCCAGCTGTGTGGAGAGCCATAGCTTGTCTCTAGGTTTTGGCCCCTAAGACCGGCCAGTCCTTCTCCTTAGATCACTTGATCCTTCTCTATTCCCCTCGTATCTTTAGAGGCGGAATTGTAAATCTCCCTAACCATGGGAAAAAGACCATTTATCACTAGCCTCGATGATGACTTCGATCGAGGCTGGATAGAAAGATATGTGTTCGTGCCCACCAGAGGCATAGTTTTTTTTTTGAGAGGAAAAAAAAAAACAAAAAAAAAAACTATGCCTCTGGTGGGCACGAACATGGGATCATGGGATCTTACTCTTAAGTCCCCTCTTTCTTTATTCTGGCTTTCTTTGCCCCAATTTTTAGCATTCCATTCTATTTTTGACGAGCTTTTTTTTTTCCAGCACCCACTTGGTCGCCATCACTGGACCTTATCCAAGTATTTTTGCATCCTATCATCTTTTGCTTCATAGATTCCATGAACTTGGTTTACTACCAATTGAGAATCACAATAGATCTGAATGATCTCAGAATCAAGTCCTCGAGCCAACTCGATACATGCAAGAATGACCTCATAGTTGGCCTCATTGTTAGTAAGAGATACTTAACGTATAGCTTGTCTTAATTTTTTTCCATTCAGAGGGATCAAAACTACCCTGATTTTGGTGCCTTTTAATTTGAGGCTCCGTTTGTATATAGAGTCCAAAATGCCGGACATGTTTTCTTGACAAGAATTTCCTCGTTTTCCACTTGGGGGGGATCATCCTTGGACTGATATCAACAACAAAGTAAGCCAAGACTTGAGATTTGGTGGCAGTCCAGGGTTTATACTCTACCGGCCCGCAGATGTAGGAAGGCGGCCTGCCTGCTAACCAAACTGCGTAACCAAAACGACTCCAAATTCACTTATTTCCACAACCCACTTGCCATTCTTCCCGAAAGTTTAGGTTTGTGGAGGACATTCCGTAAAGGGTATGTTGTCACCACGGCTATGAGGTGGCATTGGAAGTATATCTTGCACATTTCTCCGGGTTTAGCTTCAGGTTATGCTTTCTTAGGATATCGAAAGTCTCCTGTAAATGGCTCAAATGGTCCTATGTATCCAAAGACTTAACAAGCATATCATCAATGCAAATCTCCATGGTCTTGCCAATTTGCTTTTCAAAGATCTTGTTCACACGTCTTTGGTAGGTTGCATCTGCACTCTTTAAACCAAAAGGCATCACATTGTAACAATATGTGCTGAAGTTAGTTATGAAATAAGCTTTCTCTTGGTCTTCTAGATCCATCCGTATCTGGTTGTATCCAGAATACGCATCAAGAAAACTCATTATCTCGTGCCCGACCGTAGCATCGATCATTCGATCGATGTTAGGCACTGAAAACGAGTCTTTCAAACAAGCTTTGTTCAAATCCTTGAAATCAACGCACATTCTAAATTTATTTTGTTTCTTTGGTACACCGACCATGTTAGCCAACCACTCCGGGTATTATAAATTCCCGGATGGACCCTATGTTAAGTAATCAGTTTACCTCTTCCTTAACAAACATGTTCTTTTCCTCAGATATAGGGCACCTTTTTTGCCTTACCGGGGAAAAGCTCGAGTGCATCCCCACCTTGTGGGCTACTATGTTCGGGGTTATACCTGTGATATCAAGGTAGGACCAAGCAAAACAATCGACATTAGCTCTAAGGAAATTAATGAGTTTATCTCTGAGCTCGGGACTTAATCCCGTGCCTAGATATACTACTACTTTCTAGAAAATTAACGAACAGAATAATATGCTTGAGCTCTTCCGTCATTGTCTTGGTGGCATCCCTGTCATCCGAGACATGGAAGGATCTCGGTGCTTGATACCGGTCTTGATCTGCCTCCTCCACTTCCGGTAATTCATCCCCATGTCGGCCTGAAGGTCGACTCAGGTTTCTGTAATTGCTATTTGTTGCCGCTTTTGTCATCACCCAGTTGCTCTTGGACGGTGACACCGCGAACATCTCCCTTGCTGCTAACAGATCTCCTTTGATTTGTTTAACACCTTCTGGTGTTGGGAACTTCAACACTTGGTGGTATGTGAAGCGTACAACCTTCATGGCGTGAATCCATGGTCTCCCAAGTATAACGGTGTACCCCTTTTATCCATCAATTATTTCCAATTGAGTTTGCTTGATCATTCCTTCTGCATCCGTCAATAGTCTTATCTCGCCTTGGGTCATCTCGCTGGACATGTTAAATCAACCAAGAGCTTTTAGCCGGGATCACTTCGTCTACCAACTTCATTTGTTCTAAGACCCTCATATGGACGATATTTGTTGAACTACCTGGATTAATCGACACACGCTTAACATAAAATTAGCAATACTTAAAGAAATTACCAGAGCACTATTGTGCGGGTACTCCAAGTTGTCTGAATCCTGTTCATTGAAAGAAATTGTTTCTGAATCTGGGATCCCCGATGTCTCTTCCCGTAGGTAAACGATACCTTAGGCTTCTTCATCGTCAAGACTATTACTCCGCTAACCTCTTCCCCTCGATTATCATGTTTATCATATGTCGAGGTGGGTCAAGCTTATCGAGTCGTTTGTTTCCTTCTGCCTCCTTCCCGTAGTTGACATTGGCTCGGTCACTCAAAAACTCTCTAAGATGGCTGTTCTTGAGGAGTTTGGCCACCTCCTCTCGGAGATGCCTGCAATCCTCCGTTCTATGTCCGTGCATTCCATGGAATTAACACCCAAGTCAAAATAGGCCAAACAAATTGAAACGGAGGGAGTACTTAATAATTTAAAGAAATTGCCATTTAAGTGATCTAAGACATTTATTTCTTACTTTGAAAAAAGAGTGATGTAATACATGTATTGCTGATATGACTTTGGTACAAAATAATACATAGATTATTTTGGTATTATTTATGCAGAAACCAGAATGGGAAACAAATGGCCAATTTATAATGCAAAGTTTTACACCCAGAATTTGCTCTTATACCTTAAACCAAATGATTCCAGAGAGCAGGTGAAGATATGATGCTTCTAATATCATGAACTTAGTTATTCTAACCCTGGTTGGAGAAAGAGAAGGGGTGTTAGTGTGTCTCTGATGGTAATTAGTATTTTAAATTACTTCATGACCTTTTATTCAATCTAGTATCTTTATGTTGTGAAACTGCTCCATTAGGTTTTATCAAAATAGGAAGGGGAATAGTGGGGAAACCTGACGACATGCTGCAGGCGTTATTACATTGTAACAAAGAAAAGAGAAAAGTGGAAGAAAGAAAGCTGCTGTTGGAAAGCTGAATAACACCTAAAATCATTCTCCAATTCTTTCCGTTGATGGAGATTCGTTATTATCAGAGCAAGGGGAGCAGAGGGTGACTTGCTGATTGAGTTCTTCCTTTCCTTTCTATTTGGGAAGGTTGAGTGACTTGCTGATTGAGTTCTTCCTTTCCTTTATATTTGGGAAAAGACTATGTAGTACCCCAACACACACTTTTTTCTAACCAAACAAGGCAAATAGCATAAGCCATCCTTTTTCACTTTCCCTCTGTGCTCTTACAACTCCTCTCTTTGCTTGAACCAAAAATAGCGTAATCTAGGTGCACTCGATTGCAATTACACCATGGCCCTAGATTAAGAGATACAGCTGATTATATATTATTATGTTGGACTAGTTTCAGTTGTCCCATGTTTGCACAAGTAGTGGGCATATGCTATTTTTTTGGGGCTAAATATGGAGTTGCTATTATTGCTGATATTTTTTTTCAAGTATGTGATTCCGTCTGATCTCTAGTCGCAATGTCAATTCCTTCATTTTATTTTGTATATTGATCCAAGGAAATCATATGATTGTAGCAGGTGTACATATGGAATCGTCGAGGTTCGAAGCCTATTGAGATCTTGTGTGGCCATTCAATGACTGTGAACTGTGTGAGCTGGAATCCTAAAAGGCCTCAAATGCTAGCTTCAGCAAGTGATGATCAAACTATTCGCATATGGGGGCCTGATGTTCAAGGTAAATAGTAACGAGTAAAAGCTGGTGTATGCAAATGGAATTTTCTCAATTGCGAGTTTCATTTGCCCTGTGTAAATCTGCCTGTTTCTTTCTTCAAATTTTGGCATGTCTATCCCGCTGTAAATTGGCATTGTTTCCTTCAATAGGGTAGCTAGAAAAGAATTTTTTGGCTCCTCGTATTTGTACAACGCCAGGGTTGATTTCGCACCCCGCGCTAATTTTGGATGCTAATAAGTAAGAATCTTTTATTAGAATGGAAACTGCATTCCCATTTAGGGGTGGCAGCGGGGCGGTTGCGCAGCAAATCCGCAAAGACTTCACCCGGCCCCCGCATAGCATAATGTGATGTTTTCAACCTGCCCCGCATTGCATAAGCCCGCCCCGGATTATTTGCTATTTATATATACCAATAGTCTTAAAAACTTTATTTATAAATCTCTGCCCCAGCTTCTGATCACTCACATATTTGCTCCACCTATCTGTCTTTTAGAGAAGGAAAAAAAGGAAAATTCAAATGTAAACCTGAAAAAATAAAATGAGACATGAAGCCAAATAAAGCAATAAATATACTTGTATAGAAAAATGCATTTACATTTCGTATGCACGTATAATATAAGAAACAAATAATAACTACAGTAGACTTTTGCCTGCAGCGGGTGTTGAACTTTTTTTTTTCTTTATCTTTTTAGCCTTAAAATGGGATTAAAGGTTTTCTTCTTTTCCCTCGCTATCTTTAGCCCTGAATTTGTATTTCCTATGAAAAATCAAGATAAAAGAAGAAACTTTGCTTTATTTGACCCTACACACATTAGATTTTCAAGAAAATTGTTTCAAACCCACACCGCACTCGCATAAGGTCAAACCCGCATGCCCCCTCAATATCTTTAGCCTTGAATTTGTATTTCCTATGAAAAATCAAGATAAAAGAAGAAACTTTGCTTTATTTGACCATACACACATTAGATTTTCAAGAAAAATGTTTCAACCTGGACCACACTCGCATAAGGTCAAACCCGCATGCCCCATAAGGTCAAACCCGACCCCACCTTGTTGCCATCACTATTCTATTTCTTTAAGGTGTTTACTATCAACAAGTGTGCTGTACGTTTAATTCATGAACTTTTATATTGAGTTCGCATATGCACTAACTGGTGATTTAAAATTCAAACAATTATGAAGGATTATATGGGCTATTGTTTAGATATAATCCAGCGTTTGACTGATTTTTTGAGACAATGAGAAGGTGGTTTCATTCCATTAGTCCAGTTGTTTGCATTAGTGTATAGTCTTTTTTTCATGTTGATTTGACTATTGTTTGCTTTATGTTTTTTTGTTAGGACATCTGCTATTCGAAATTTATTGGCGATTACACTAATGAGAGTGAAACATTTTCTATCAAGAAACTTTCTATTTTTAGAATTTAAACCTAAAACTTTTGGTTAAGAGTCGATGTATATATCTCAACCGTTTCCATCACATTCCACTTTTTCTAATTTCATTACGATTCAGAAAAAAGAACATGACCAAGACCAGCAAAGCAATTGAAAAAAATTTCGTTCTGTGGCTTTTATTCTCTATTTTGGCTTGAAGGTAAAATGATTTTTCTTAATTCACTCATTCATTGTTCTTCACAATTATCAAGACATACTTCTACGTGGGGCATTATATTAATAAATTTAATTTGTGTAAATATTTTGAATATCCATAATCATGCGTATCTAAATTTAGGAAAATGTATACTTATGATGGTCATTTTCAAATTTCTCGGTGACTGTGGTGTCCGGCCAGTTTTTGCATACCCCAATTAATTTCACGGGATACTTGTCACCTCCCATCAGCAACATGTACCAAGTAATTCTGCACCAAGGCTAGAAGAGATGAGAAGAATCACCTAGTGTTTTTTTTGTCTCTATTAAGATTTAAATTTGAAACTTCAGACCTGATGGTTCTTGATCCACTTCATTGACGAAAAAGATATATCACAATTCATAGCATACCTCAATCAAATGGATGCAGTAGACATGTTTTACATCTCTAGCAAATAATTATGAACCGCTCTAACCAAATTATCATAAAACATATTGCCACAGTGATAACAAAAAGACATTTTTTTAAGAGGAAAATAGAATCTATCATCAATAATTTAAAAGGAAAGACATAAACTCATTTATTAGTGGCGGAGTCAGAATTTTTCATCAAGGGAGTTCAACATCTACTATATATACATAAAAAATAATTTTAACCATATATAAACAGTGTAATTTTCTGTCGAAGGGGGTTCAGCTCTACCTAGCGCCGCCCCTGCCCCCTGCCATCTACTATAAGTTATTACTTGCGAAACTATCTCAAATATCTCGAGTAAGAAGACAAGATGATATTTAGGGAGAAGAATCTCTTCGCTCAGGAGCACCTGAATCCATTATCCATTCTAGTTTTAAAGCACAGTGTCTGATTAGTCTACTCTGCTCTAGTATGTGCTAGGGCAAAAAAGCGAAACTCCTTGTTGTGCCCGATCCGAAAAAAAGAAAAAGAAAGAAAAAAGACAAGGGTAAACTTATTAATGGAGAAATCTTACAAATTTAGATTTGGTCATAAAAAGATCGAGTTGTATTCAAAGAATAGGATGATAGAAAAATAATAAGAAAGGATATATACACATGTAGAAATTTTTTAGTTAACTTTGTCGTGGTAAAAAAGGTATATCATATAGAAGGATTGTTTTCATACTAACTTGCTTGATAAGGAAAAAAGAAAACGTCCCTCAAAGTTCATTAACGCAAAATAAATCGATTTCTATGAGTTTGAAAATTACCAAATTCTCTAAGCTGGGGAGACTAGGGAAAATGGAATAAATTGAGAGGCGATGCTTATATAAACTTCTAGGATTGAATTTGATACATATTCTTACTATTTGTTTGATTTAATATAAACAATGAATCGTGATAAGTAATTTTCAAAAACATCTCATTCATCTTCCTATATCTCAGTCTTGTTTAATCATCTTCTTTCAAAATGTCGTTTTTAAGTTAATTCCAATCGAATAAAATTGTTTCTTTTTTGTCGGTTTGAGATGACAAAGGACAAGCATAAAACGTTGAGATTAGGTGAGAGTTGTGTTTTTGCAGCAATTTAAAACAATAAAAATTTCAAGCAAAAAATCATCATTGCTGACAAAAGATAATGTACATACGTTATATAAAAATGAAGGAGTTGACCAGTCAAACAAAAGTCTGAAAAGTTTTTTCTTTTAAAAAAAATAGGAAAAGGGATAGTATCATACTATATACTATTAATCTTTAATTACCTTTGGGATTACAAAGAAAGATGGGGGTTGAGTTTGAAAGGAATATATGACTAGCTACTTCCCCTCTTTGACTACCCATTAAAGATTAATTGCCAAAGAATCAAAACGTAAAAGCAAACTTACTACTTTCTGGAATAGAAAAACTAAGATGGTGAAGGAAATTAAATTATGGAACCTTGACCTGCGAAATCAACAAGTCTATCAGAAAGTAGAATTAACAATTCTCAAGTGGATGAGATCGGTCAAGTGATTTGATTTGGAGATGGAATTATAAATTGAACGAGATTCATTCTAGAGAAATAGTTGAATTTGTCAACACGGTAAAAAAAGAATAGTTTTGAATTTTGAGAATGAAAATATAGGGATTATATTGATTCCCGTCTTTGATGGTAATAATAATGCTATTAAAGAACGAGATCAAGTTAAACACACTGAATCTTGGCCGGAGATTATAGTTATAAATTAAATTATCTAAACTGCAGTTTGATAAAAGTAAGTAGAGTTTAACATAATACGTTGATAGGATTAAAACAATATCAGATTAATTGAAAGATAACTCCAAGTAATTATTTATAAAAAGTACTGCAACTAATTATTTGAAAAACAATTTACATTTATCAGGGTATAATCGGAAATGATAATAATATATATATATAGATAATAGGAAGGTGGTTTTAGGAAGAATGAAACTTGTAGTGTTTATCAACAGCAAGGGAGACATCCCAAGTGCAACAAAGTCCTTTGGGAATAATGACAAGATCCCCTGCTCCAAACTCCACTGACCACATCTCTGTTGTGTTCTTTGGATACACTTTCACTTTCCCTCTCAGCAGATAACATGTTTCTTCTGCATCATATTTTAATTGGTATTTCTCTGCTGGACAACCCCATCTGTTTAAACACAAAATATTCATGATCAGATTTTCTTTAATGAAACACACATATATAAATAATCATTAGTATGCATGTGCACTCACTTTGGCCAAGATTTTATGCCCAATTCAGAGAGTTGGGCTTCTCAAGGGTTTTTTCTGGACAATGATTCTTAGATTTGATGATGAACAAGAGCCCGAGCTGGATTGAGCATCCATGAAGAAAAGGAAAAAAAGAGATATAGAAGAAAGGAAAAAAATTATGAAGAGTAATTAAGGGTGACACTTCAGTGTTTTAAAATGCTATTTGTAAGGTAAAGGAAGAATCTTTTACTATTTGGGAGTGCCCTCCTGCCACGGGCTCAATATATGTTATTCTTCTTTTCTAATTTATGTGACATAAATGAAATTTGAAGAGTTAATCAATTTTTTTATAAGTTTTAAAAATACTTTAAGTTATTAATTATTGTGATTTATAGTATTTTTTACGTAATTTTTAAATAATATATGTTACTCTGTCTACTCCAATTTATGTGCCTTTGATAGAATTGTCATTTAAATATTTTAAATTATTAATTATTGTGATTTATAGTACTTTTTACATTATTTTCAAATAATATAAGTTACTTCCTCTGTCCCAATTTATATGGCGTTGATAGAATTTTCAGAGTCAACCAAATCTTTTATGTATTTCAAATATTTTTAAATTGTTTATTATTGTGATTTATCTTTTTACGAAATTTTTAAATATATAATAAATTATGTGGCATTGATACAATTTCGAGAGTCAACTAAATTTTTTATATATCTTTTAAATATTTTAAGTTGTTAATTATTGTAATTTATAGTACTTTTTTGCGTTGATAAAATTTTGAGAGTCAAACTAATTTTTGATGTCTTTCAAATATTTTTTAAGCTGTTAATTATTATAATTTATGCTACTTTTTACGTAATTTTTAAATATGTAATAAATTTTAAAAAGAAAAGTAAGATAAACAAATTAAAAAGAAAAAATATAAGCGAAAATATCCAAGCAGACAACACAAGCAGGTATGTCGACCTCGTGCCTCAAATATATAATATATAATAGATTTTTTTAAAAATAAGATAAACAAATTAAAACGAAAAAAGTATAAAAGAAATATGCAAGCAGGTAACACGAGTAGACATGTCGACCTCGTGCCTACTTGTTGCCTTTTATTAGTAAGGTAATATATACTCTTTCTTTGTAAAATAACATCCTTTCACTTATTAACATCTAACCCAGTCATAGTTAAAAAATAATTACTCAATCCATTTTAATTTATGTGATATCGTTTGACTTGACACAAAGTTTAAGAAAGAAAGGAAGAACATCATTGCATGCAAGGGGAGCTCGCTCGATTTCTAAATTTTGTGATCTAAAACACTCCTTGATAATTTGTGTGGTTATAAATAATTTCATAAGGTAAAAAGAGAATTTTAAAATTAAATTATTTTCAATTATAGAAAAATAACATTTTTCTTGGAACAGACTAAAAGAAATGTGCTACATAAATTCATCAGAAAGAATATAAAATATTGCTTCTTCTAGTTATTGTTGTTATTGTTCTCGTGTTAAGAAGTTTAGGGTGGAAGCAAAATGTCTTTTTTTAGATAATAATTTTTTGAATAATAAGCAATTTTTTTATTTATTTAGTAATTTACTGGTAAATAAGTAAAAATATATCGTTTGTTTGCATGCTCAGCAAGAAAATATTAGTATATCTTATGTTATTTTTTTATTATATTTACGTACTAAGATTATTTTCAGAATTCAATATGCATCAAAATATATTCAGAATCCGATAAAAAAATAAATTATTAGAACTCAAAATTTATAAACTAAATTTTTTGATTCTCCCTCAACTAATCCCTAAATAGTTAAAGTTTCTTATATTGGTTTTTGTGTGTTTATTCACTCTATTTAGGTTCACTTAATTTTAATATTAAAAAGTAATTAAGTTAAAGGGTAAATCTCTCAGTTACCTGTACTTTTTCTGCTACCATAATATATCAAAAGAAAGAAAAAAATAGAGATTGCCTTCTCCATAATATATAATTCTTCTAGTAAAAAAGGTTGACCCGCCAGTGAATGATCTTAATTGGCAGGAAATATGACAAGATTATATTTAGACAAAGTGATCACAATATTTTTGTCTTGTATGACGAAGCTAAATTTAATATATAATTAACGGGTTTAGTTTGTTGGGCTGTAGCTCTTGTTCCAGCCAAAGGCTCATGGCCTAGTCCTATTCTTTTTTGATTTTCAATCCTGTTTGAAATAGGAAATGAATATTTGGAGTTGGTCTTAATTTTAGGAGAAAACAACCACTCATTATCTATAAAATTGATAATTCAAAAGAATTATTCAATGCTCATTGGTATTTGCCTCTGAAAGACATAAGCACATAAGAGGTTTTTGAAAAAGCTTTCACCAAGAGAGAAGAGAGAAAAAATAGTTTTTTTTGCTGCAGTTTTACTCTCTGATCAACCACTTTCAAATCAGATTTTTTGATTCGTTCACCATTAGATTGGGCTAAACTTTATATTAAATATTTTTAATATCTTGGTGTTTGATTTGAACGATAGAGATCGAATTTGGAGGTCATCAACATATGATTTTAAATCCCGAGCATAAGCTCTATTTTGAGTGATTTCTCTTGATTTATTTTGTTGGTGTTGTTATTGCTTTTCCGTGTTTGACATTTGTTATGTAGCCATTTTTAGAAAATATTTATAACCCTCTTATTGTTATAGTAGATGTAAAGTATTTCTAATTTCTATAAGAAAGGAACTGATGTATATATAGGAAAATTCGTGTGCAATGAAAAGGACAAGCACGGCTTGGAGAGGAATCTTTACTTGTTTATTTAATTTAAGATTAACATTTATTTTATTTAACAAGGAACTATATTTGATTCTCTTTGATTTCGTTGTTGTTACCTTCGATTTGAAGGATTTTTTCATGTTAAATTTGACGTTCTTAATTTTTTCTATTTTCGCGTTTGTTGCTTTCCGTCATAACAAGTGATATCAGATACTTGATTACCTATCAAAAATTCTTTTATGGAGGCGAATATGAGCAAGATAGTATATTTAAATGAGAGTAATTTCAGCATATAGAAAAGAAAGATGAAAGATGTACTGTTTGTAAAGAAGATGCATCTTTTTATTTTTGCTGCTCATAAACCCATGTCTATTACTGATGAAAATTGAAATATTGAGCAGCAACAATTATGTAAGTATATTAAAAAATGGGTTAAATATAATTTCGCAATCATATTGTAAATTAGACACATGTTAGAACATTGTAGAAAAAGTTAGAGACATTTTACACTTCAAAAACTGACAATAACAAGTTGTTCCTACTAAAGCAATTGACGACCTTCAAATACAAGGAAGGAAGTCCTATTCTTGATCACATAAATGATTTTCAAGGTTTTCTTGATCAGCTGTCTGAAATGAGTATCAATTTCGGCGATGAAACACAAGACTTTGACTTCTTAATACTCTACCAGATTCTTGAAAAACTCTTCATATTTCTTTGATAAATTTAGCTTCCGGTGGTAAGGTGATTATAGAATATGTCAAAAGTGGTGTGTTGAATAAAAAAGTAAGGAGAAACTTTCAGGGCTCATCCTCAATTCAGATGTCCTATTTATAGAAGACCGAGAAAGAGATAAAACAAGAAATCCAAGGAATAGAGGTAAAAGCAGAAATAAGTCAACGTCTGGATATCGAAATCATTCATGCTATCATTATGAAAAAAAATGACATATTAAAAGGTTCCGTAATAGCTGAAACAAGAAAATAGAAAAAGAAAGAAGGAAGAATATAACGAAAATAATATTATTGTTGTCGTCTGAGATGACCTTCTTTTTCTTATGACAAAAACTGTCACGATCTAAATAGTCGTGAGTGACATTCACACTAACCTCCCGGTGGGTAAATCATATTTTTTTCTCTAACTCAAGCCTTAATTAATTCATTTAGCAATAATAAGTAAGCTTTAAGACATAATAATAATCTCAATTTAGTGAAATAAATAATGCGAAAATCTAGCTATTACATTCCGAAGAATTGAAAGTTACTATATAAAGGACGCTAACTAATAATGTCCAAGAATATCCAAAATCAAGTAACGAATGAAATAATATATGAAAGATAGACATATATAAATATGAAGATCCGTAACAACTTGAATAGGAGTAGCTTACCCTCGAATGGGTCACTGAACTGCGCTAGATGCGAGATCACATTAAAGATTCTGGTATAGTGCGCACTCAAAAAAAAGTACAGGAGTAGTATCAGTACAAACACTGTGTACTGATAGGTATCACATGCCAACTCAAAATAGTAGCAAGTATATATCATAAATTAATAAAACAGAGAGTCAGGTACAACAACACATAATTCATAAGCCAAGTAATCAAATAGTCACTACAGTCCGATAGACAATCCACATCCAGACATATCAATGTCAAAACAACTAAGGACATATAAGTCACCAAAACAGATATATTAGTCATTATAGAACTCTGCAATGTAAAGCAGTCACATCAAACATGGAATTATCTCCACAATGATCTTACAACTGTATAGTCTCTGTATCTCATCAGTCTCACTTTGTATCGTATCTGAACTCACATTAACCACTCATCTATACATGCTAAAACGTCTTATTTTTATTCAACTAGTCTGACCTGCAGGGAATAGCCTAGGGTCCATGTACTATACCAGCGTGATACCCACTCCATAATATATCCGCTCGTCTATAATAATAGAATAGTATGTATATTCTCATATCTCAACATATGTCAGTATGTTTTCATATTCAACTATCTCTCAGGATATTATCAGCAAGTACACAATAAATTCAATAAGTGCACATCATTCTTACATGTCATTCAAAGACAGACTTCAACAATTATAAGCTTATTCATGCAAGCATTTTCAAGCCAAACAAGTAATCAACCAACAAATTATGTTCGAAGACCAACTAACATGCTCATGAATTCATAATACATACAAGAGACTAGATTAAGTCTAACTTTATGTAAACTGTAACCTATCTCAATCAAAAAGTTCATATCAAAAAAGATAATTCGTGGGCTTTTCCTTTTCTTAATGCCTCAGAACGTTCAAAGTCTAAAACAAGCTATTATACGTGTAATCAATCATCTACTCTTTAAACTCAAGCTTTTGTAAATTCAAACTTACTATTCTACCCTTGCTCAAGGTCTATAACATCACCAAAGGGACAATTAACCATAAGCTAGTTCCACAATATTTATATTATCTCAATTCATAGAGTTTTTACTCTAATTTCTCTCTTTCAAGAAATTTTTATGTTAAAGGTCCCATTTTTATGGAACTCAAAGATTTCAATCATCAAAATTCATGTTAAGGAACAATAAATTTATGCTAAGAAGTGTTAAAACCTAGAAGCATTCTAGATGATTAATACATCTACCCATAGATTTTTCTACACTTTTCATGAACCTAGAGTTCTAACCTATAATTCCACCATTACAATCTCCCTAATGATTCTTCAATATTAAAGGATTACTTAGCAAAGATATTGATGGAATGATTTACCTCAACGATAAAATTCATCCTAGTCTTGGAAAATCGTCTCTCTAGAACTATGGAATATAGTTTTGAAGTTTATGAAATGAAACTCGGAATAAGTGACTTAAACAGATATTCTGCCTCATATCATTCGCTATAATGAATCATTTCTCGCTGCGGCGGGATTGCTATGGAGAAATAGGGCGCACTATGGTGGATCCTAGTGACTTGCCTAGTTTCGCTATAGAGGGACTCTAATCGCTATAGCGGTCTTGCTGCAATAGAAATTCCACCGCTGCAGTGATCCGAAACTAGTAGCTCAGAAAAACTAATCTCCATCTCTATTTTACAATACAAAGTTTTATGCTGTAGATATCACGAAATAATTCCAATGCAATAACTACTAAAACCACATGCTACAAATTCACTCATAGTCTCAGAATTTACTACAGAGGTCTAGATTACTAGGTCACCTCCTAATGAAATACGAAACCCCAAAGCACAACACCGTGAATCATAATTCACCATAATTAAATACAACACAAGTTTTTAATCTTAAAACACCCACCTTGAGATTTTATTAGCTCAACTCACTAGGAGAACTCTAACTTGGGATTTGGCCCTAACCAACCCATAATGACTAAAAGGGTCGTTACATCAGATACCAATTAAACAACTGTTCATCCCTAAACAGACAAGAAGGGAAATGAGAAAAAAATACCTGACTCAATGAAGGGCTAGGGAAACATGCTAAGCATGTCTGATTCAGTCTCCCAAGTGTCCTCCTCAATAGAAAGTTTTTTCCATAGGACATTCACAAAGACCTCTTTTTTGATCTCAACTTGCGAACCTCTCTATCTAAGATAGCCACAAGTTTTTATTTCATACAACAGACTCTTATCAAACAAGACTAAATCCCAGCAAATAATATAATTTATTGTACTAAGGTCAAACCTAGTACCAATTTTAGCTTGTAATGTCCTCCAAAAGTTAGAAGTAAATTGCATACCTCTATCTGATATGATGAAAACTGAAACTCCAGGCAATCAAACAATCTCACGGATATACAACTTGGCTAACTTTTCCAGATTATAAGTTACTTGAACTGGGATGAAATGTGCCGACTTAGTCAACATATCAATAATCACCCTTATCAAATCAAACTTCCCCAAGGTTTTTGGAAGACCAACCCCAAAGTCCATTGCTATCCTTTCCCACTCCCAGTAAATAATATAATTCCTATCACCATGATATTTCTTTAGCATGGAAACATGAAACATCTGGTGAACTTTCGACAAATCTAGAGGCAAAGCCAATTCATAGGCTACCTCCTCCACGTGCTTAAGAACTTCAAATGGGCCAACGAACCTCGGACTGAGCTTACCCCATTTACCAAACCTTATCATACCCATCATGAGTGAAACCTTGAGCAACACTTGCTCCCCTACCATAAATTCCATATCCATGATCTTCAAGTTTGCATACTTTTTTTTGCCTACTCTGGGATGCTAAGAGCTTCTCATGTATAAATTTCACCTTCTCTAATGATTCCCTCAAAATTTTAGCTCTACACTCAACAAAAAGAAGAGTATAGGTAGTATCAGTAAAAAATCACTATGTACTGGTAGGTTCATAGGCCAACTCAACTTAATAAATATGAACACATACCCTACTATTTGTAATCAAGTACAACCATATAACACTTAACTTTTATACCTTCACTTAGTCTCTTCTCAACAACAACCAAGTAAATCAGATAAGTACACGACAAGTAAAAATAATCCACCAAGTCAATACCATGACTAATAACAGTTAACTAAACCTTGTCACAATTACCTTTTCATTGAGACTTCAACAAATGAATACACAATTCAAGTACGTTAACAGCTCGGACCACTCATGGATCCAAAATAGCATCAACAATATACCCGATCCACTCATGGAACTATCAAACTCACCAATATAGTGTACACAAATGCCAAGTGTCTTATAAATGCTTACTCACCATGGAATGCAGGGGATGAGCTCAGTCCATGTATCAAATAGCCTAAACAACTAGAGTCTGCCACCCTTATCCCAAACCAATGTTATACCACCCTTATTCTAATGTCCCCACCCTTATACTCCTTGAGTTCCACCAATTTGTGATGATGACCTTTACTAGTTCATCTCACAATATCAACTCATGTCACAATACATACAAACACAATATAAGGTAACACAACCACACTTGTACTTTAAAATGAGCCTTTGTATACAATTTCATATTAGGTGATTACACACTTGTAATATTGTCTAACAAGTTAACATTTACAACATGCATTGCAACAAGTAAACAAAGAGGCAGTTAAGATGTACACTTAAACCAAATTGAGTCTCAACTACAATTCAACCATCACCTACCTCAATCAAAGCCTTGCACTGCTTTAACAAACTTGAGCCTTGCCCTTTCTTGTAAGTTTTGCTTGATTATGGTCTAAAAATAATAATGTAATCACCATTCAATAATGACCTAACAAATACAAGGATTATAACCTAATCCCATAACCCCAAGGCAAAAATCATGATCATTCTCTTATCCTAGGGTTTTTTCTTATATTTATTCTACCTTAATTATACCAAATTCATGTTTATAAGAATGATTTCTAAGTATGTGATATGCCATTTTGATGCTTAAAACTTAGAATTATTGTATGTTCTTTAGCACGTTTTTAGTAGATATGATATGGTTTTGTTAGTGTTGCAGGAAAATAGGCTCCATAACCAAAGAGCTGGAGTTTGTACTAAGAATTGGCTAAGTCTGGACTTACAAGTGGAATGATGGGCCATGGTTCAAAACCACAGACTAGTGGTGTGAGTCATGAACTGAGATCTATAGGTGTACAATGCAAGGCCAAATCCATAAGTCAATTTATGAGTCATTAAACCCAAACCACGGACAAGTATTTTGACTCGTAGATCGAGCTTTTGTAGAGATGCAACATAAAGTGTGAACCACGAGTGAACTTTACCAGCTGTAGTTCCAAATGCCGACCAGTCCTATGAGCCGTAGATCTGAGATCCTATAGATATGCAAATATAGAGTCTAAAAGCATGAGTAGGTTGACAGGCCGTAGTTCCATACTATGGATCCGTCTTGTTACCCGTAGAATTTGGTCAAAGAAGATGCAAAATTGAGGTCTGAAACTATGGGTCAGTCGACAAACTGTAGTTGCATTCCACGACCCGTAGTCCTACCAATAGAATCCTGTAGCACATAGGTTGACTCCACACCAGATGATGGTTGACTTCAGAGGACCACGAACTATTATTCAGAATAATGGGTCATGGACCTATCCGTAATCACTGACGCAACTATGTTTTCCTAGTCAACTTAGGATAGGATTTGTTGTCTATAAACACTTTTCCTAGGTTTTGTTTTGAATGTTATGCATTATTTATTGTTTATTGCAACTTAGAAACTTGAAGTATTTCATTGTTCTTGGTTTTGAGGGATTAATTCATTCATTACTTCTTGGTTATTGATTCTTCTTTGATAATTCAAGATTCTGGATTTCTTCTACTCATCTCGTAAGTATATGATTATGAATTCTTCTCCAAATTCTGATTATTTTCTTATGAACTTGAGTAGCTAAATCTACGATTAGAATTGTGGGAACTGTGATGGATTAAAAAAAGTAGGCAAAGTACTTAGTGGTTCTATGTTGGTGTTTATGCATGTATTATTCTTCTCTTCATATTGATTACTTTCTAGCGGTTGCAAATGTTAGAACTCGCCTTATTCTTACTTGCTAGACCAACGAAATAACGAATGGGAAAAGCGATTAACAACAGAGACTCGAGGCTATCAACCCTCATTTAATAACTTGACCTTGTCTAGGAATAGCTAATCTGGGATCATAGGTAAGGGTTAGTAAAGCAAACACTCATAGACGGACCAAGTTGTGTGGTGATATTCATCTATCTAGGGGACAACCATTTAGTTGAACTTAACTTATCGATCTTTCATGTTGAGCACCAGAATAGATCTCTAGTACAATTCCTTAATTAGTTATGAAATCATGGGGAACACAATCCTAGCCAACTCTCTCACTGATTAACAACAAAATTAATACTTCTTGTGGCATTGTTACTTATAACTTTTAAACATTACTTGTTATAGATTTCCCCCCTTGTTTCGAAAATAAATGACTAAGAGCATGAATAACCACATTGACCTAGGTCTTAGCCATATTCCTCATGAAATAGACTCTAACCTTGGTTAGGTTCTATATTTGAATAGCAACCACTTTATACTTTATTTAAGAGTTGTAATTTGGACATATCAAATTTTAGCACCATAGATGGGGAATATGGTTTTGCAATAGAGCAATTGTGTTTATTTGACTGTTAGTACTTATTACCTGATCTAATATTTCTATTTTTTAATTTTGTTTTTAGGGTACACACTTGTGTATGCCCAACACATGGAGTCAAGGCAAAACCCTGATTCCACTTGATCTTGAACTATAGAGGACTTTGAGGAAGATGGCCAAGGATGGCTTTCATGAAACTGTAAAAGAGGCCACAACCAGGATGTTGACTGAAGAACAGGAAAGGTCATGCCAAGAAGAGGCAGCTCGGCTAGAAGAATAACGCCATACTGCAGCTGAAGAGAAAGCTAGAAGAGAGGAGTTTGCTTATCAAAATATATTAAATGAGCAAGCTAGATGCGATGAGTTAGCCTGAAAAAATTCTCAAAATGATTAGGCCAGGCAGAGAGGGAATAGGGGCTTGCAATAGCAACACTACAGATATACCCCTCATTATGATGTTGATGATGATGATGCTGACCTAGCTGACGCAGGAGAAACTGGTGCCATAGTGCCACCCCCACTGCCCGTTGGGGAAAAGTTTGATATTACAAGCACCATGATACAGTTGTTGAATATGAAGGGAGTGTTTGCAGGAAAAGCTAATGACGATGCTAATTTATACTTGATGAACTTCGTGGAGATTTACAAGGCTTACAAGTTACTGTGGTGACTTAGGATGCTATCAGACTACAGTTACTCCCATTCTCTTTGATAGGTGAAGAAAATCTCTAGTTGGTAGAGCTCCCGAATGATTCGATCACTACATGGAGGGAGTTGAAAAGTGCTTTCTTGGAGAAGTTTTTCCCTTCATCCAGGATATTGCAGCTGAAGGACAAAATTTATAATTTTAGGCAGCTGAACACACATGCTCTATATGAGACATGGTTTAGGTTCAATAAAAAGCTGAAGCAAGTGCCGAATCACTGGATACCCAATAACACTTTGTTGGAGATTTTCTATATATCTTTGAATGCCAATACCAAGGTGGAAGCTGACACCATCACTGAAGGTGAATTTATGGATCACACTTATGTAGAGGTAGCTGAGATGCTTGATAGAGTCACTAAGATGAATAAGACTTGACACACAAGAGAATCTGAAGTTCCGGCTGGAACTTATGCTATTTTCATGTCCATAGAACAATGTAAGAGAGAAGAAGAGATAGGTCAAGAGATAGTGCAGATGAAAACTGACTCCAGTCTCATTGCAAAGCATTTCATAGGGGCCGGGGTTGGAAAGGTAAATGCAAACTATTTGCAAAGTAAAGCACCGAGACATGAGGAATCTGATGAGAAGGCAACCTATTTAAATGATCAGGTGGCGGGTTTCTGGGCCAATTCCTAAGGTTTAATCAAGACACATGGTGCCAAGGTTAAAGGAATCAAGTTCAGAACTACAATAGAGATAATAACTATAACTGATCTGGATACAAAGATAGGAGAAGAGGCAGAGACAGAGATGGTGACTGGAAGAAGAGGACGGGTACAAAAATGATAGAACTACTTTATACATCCCACCTGGTAACTGATGTGCCAGGATTTTCCTGGAATTTTCAATGCTTAAAACTTAGGATTTTGGGAGTTCGTAAGTGTGTTTTGTTAGATATGATGCTCACTTGTGTAGGGAAAATGACTTTGGGTAGGAAAAGAGATGATCTCTGGTAGTTTTGGCATAAAAACAGTGCCCCGTGGGTCATGAGATGCTCCACGGGCCATGGGAATTGTCGTGGGAATAAACCAGAGGAGAAGCACAAAAAAATGCACCCAATGGCTTTCTGTGATGAGCCATGGGACTTTCCACGAGCCTTCAAGCCCATAGTGAGAATGATCTAGTAAAGTTTACAAAGGCAGGATTTAGCCAATAGATTAATAAACATAGATTAAGTAATTAGTGATTCTTGAATGGTGATCATGCATGTATTAGTTTCTCTTCACTTTAATTGATTTTCAATGATATACAATGTTAGAACCTACCATTAATGTTTACTTGCCAGACTAAGGAGGTAATAGATTAGGAAAAGAGATTAACAACATAGATTTGAGGCTACCAACCCTTATCTAATGATTTAAGACTGATCAAAGATAATCAATCTGATATGGTTAGTGAAGTTTAGTAATTCGACACTTGTGAGACCGATCAAAGATCAAGTGAAATTCTCGTAAGTGGGATGACCAGACCTTAGTTGAACTCTAATGAATTCATTAGTTTTGCATGCATATCACCAGGATAGATCACTAGTTACAGATACCTACCAAGTTATAAAATCATGTAGAACACAGTCCTAGTTCCTTCTAAATCATTAAACACAACCCAAAAGATCTTCCAAATAATTGGTTACTGATAACTCTTGAATAATTGCTACTTTAACTTATTTCTGCAAACCCCCTTTTGGACATAACGATTACTAGTCGAATATCCACTACTGATGTAGTTCTCACCATATTCTCTGTGAGATTTGACCCTAACCTCATTGGGTTCTATATTTGACAATGACCGCTTTATACTTCATAAAAGAGGTGTAATTTGGGCATATCAAATTTTTGCACCATTTCTGAGAAATACAGTTGAAAATTTATCTTTAGTGCATATTTGTACTTGTAGTCCTTATTTATTATTTTAGTTTATTTTGGTTTTCTTTAGGGGCTATAGATCTAGCAGCACAAGTAGCACAAAGAGAAGCTGATGCATGACACCGAATCGCAGACGCAACTGCCTGTGCCTTGGCTGAAGATGTTCAACACCCTCTTGCTGTTGATCCACCTAGAGATGATCTTATCATTGATGAAGCTGAAACTCAGTGTCATCTTACCCTTGCACGTATTGCTACTGCTCGTCATCCATGAAACCCAAACCCTGCATGGCATGTTAGGGCAAAAGCCAAAGCTAAATATGATGACAACCTAGAGCTTAAAGGGTTTATTGGTGTCTCTTAAGAGACCATCAGGCTCCCATGTGTCTCTTAAGAGACCATCAGGCTCCAGCTCTTTCCCTTTTCTTTAACCAAGGAAGCTACTACATAGTTAAATGACCTACCAGATGACTCAATCACAACCTAGAATGAGCTAACCAAAATAGTTCGTGATAGATTCTTTCCACCGTCCTAGTTGTTGAAATTGAGGGATGAGATTACAAATTTTACACAGTTCCAAGGAGAAGCATTGCATGAAGCCTGGCTGAAATTCAAAAAGAAGATTCAACAGCGCCCAAAGCATGGTCTACCTGACAATGTGCTTTTCCAGAGCTTCTATAAATCACTTGACTCAGCCAACAAGTCTCTGACCCATAATATTGCTGGGGCACTATGATGATGAACACATATTCTCAAGCTACAATCCTTCTAGGCCCATTGACTAAGAGCAACAGAGCATGGCATATGAGGGAGAATAAAGTAATTGGTACTTGACACTATATTGTTTAGTCTGTAGTAGACCTAGCAAAAGATAAAGCGTAAGATCAGGAGATGGCTCATATGGTAACACAAATTGACTTGTTCATAAAGATTATTACAAAGTAGGATACTCAGAAAGTCAATGTTATGGATTCACAAGGAAAATCACCATGACCAGAAGAGTACTATTCAGACTCAGTGCAAGAAGAAAATTTTCTTGATGATCAGGCAGTGGGTTCTTATCCCAATGCCCAAGGGTCTAGACAAGATTCTTAGCATAAGGAGGGGAATCAAGGTCAGAACAACTACATAGATATAATTATGAGAGGCACAACAGAGATTGAGGAAATTACAGAGATAAAGATGGCTACAAAAACAATCATAATGGTGTGCATATTCCTCCTGGTGCTTGAAAGAATCAACCATTAGCCAATGAGACCTTCGATTCTAAAGTTGAAGATATGTTGAAGACTTTATTAGCTAGATCAAAATCGATTGAGTCTGGGATCAAAGAGATGCATGGTGAAGTATCTAGCATAAAGCAGGAGGTTACTTCACATTCTACTGCCATAAAACATATGGAGCAATAATTCAGACAGATATCTACAGCTGCAAATCTGTGATAGAAAGATACTTTGCCTAGTGACACCATACCAAATATAAGGAACAACAAACAATGCATGACAGTTACCACCCAGAGTGGTAAGGTGTTAGTGGATAAAGCAGAATAAGTTGTTGATGTCGAGGTTCCAAAAGAGAAACATCCTATAAAGACTTGGGTGATAGTGAATAAATATGGAGAGGAGCTAGACATTACTGATAGTGACCGACCGACATTTGTGGCTCATAAAGAAGAATCCAGTAAAGCTCCAGTTGAGACAAAATAAGTTTCTAATTCAAAAGGGAAAGAAAAGGTGGTTCCTCAAACTTTGACCCCTATTCCTAAGCCACCTCCTTTGTTTCCCTACAGGGATAAGAAGAAAGTGGAAGAAAATAAGTTCAACAAGTTTATTTCTATGCTAAAATAGTTGTCTATGAATATCCCACAAGTGGAGGCCCTAGAGAAGATGCTTGGTTATGCGAAGTTCATAAAAGAGTTGGTAACAAAGAAGAGGATAGTAAGATTTGACCAACAGACAACATGCACCATTGTACTTCCATTGCTTCACGATCTTTGGTGGAGAAAAAGGAGGCCCCTAGAGCATTCATTATTCCTTGTACAATTGGGGCCTATAATTTTGCAAAAGCACTATGTGATATTGGTGCAAGTATTAATCTCATGCCACTTGCTATATGTAAAAAGTTGGACTTGGGATCCCCCAGAACCACAACTATGCGATAATTGATGGCAAATAGGACAGTCAAGAAACCAGTTGGAATCCTATATGACATCTTGGTCAAGATTGCTAATTTTATCTTTCCATCCGACTTTGTAATTTTAGACTGTGAGGTTATCTTTATGGTTCCCATCATCTTGGGGTGACCATTCTTTGCTACTGGAAAAATGCTGGTTGATATAGAGTGAGGTGAGTTGAGGTTCAGGTTAAGCGACGAAAAAGTGTTTTTCAATGTGTGCAAGGCTATGAAGCAGCCCAGGGATATGAGTGTCATCTCTGTGATTGACACTATTAATGATATAGTTGATGTGACCGTGGAAGAGAAATTCATCATTGAAACATTGACAACCATGATCATGAATATGGATATAGAATATATGGATGATTATGAAAAGATCATAAATGCACTATATGGTCAAGGTTCATATTCTTATGCTCCTAAGAAGTTAGATCTAGACTTAAAAAATTATGAGACCCCTCCAGCCAAGCCTTCTATTGAGGAGCCGCCAGTTCTCGAGTTAAAGCTTATCCCAGTGCACTTGCAGTATGTATTCTTCAAACCCCACGATACTTTACCAATTAATGTTTCAGCTAGATTACTGGAGCCCCAAATTGAAGCCTTGCTATCTATATTGCTGTTATACAACAGAGCTATTAGGTGGACCATGGGCGTCATTATTGGGATTCCTCCAGGTATTTGTTCGCACAAGATTCAAATAGAATAGGACTGTGTTCCTAGAATTAAACACTAGAGGAGGCTAAATCTGCCAATGTAAGAAGTGATTAAGAAAGAGATCATCAAGTGGCTTGATGCTAGTGTCGTATTTATTATTGTTCATAGTAAATGGGTGAGTCCAGTTCAATGTGTACGTAAGAAGGGAGGGATGACTATCATCCCTAATATAAATAATGAGCTAATCCCCATGCGTACAGTCACCGAATGGAGAATGTGCATGGATTACAGAAAGCTGAACTTCGCAACCAAGATAAACCACTTTCCTATGTCATTCATGCACCAGATGCTTGATAGACTTGCAGTTAGAGGGTGGTATTGTTTTTTGATAGATATTCAGGTTACAATCAGATTTCAATTGCTCTAGAAGATCAAGAAAAGACCACCTTCACTTGCCTTTATGGTACTTTTGCATTCAAGAGGATGCCATTTGGCTTGTATAATGTGCCTGCCATATTTCAGAGATGCATGATGTTCATCTTTTCTGACATAGTGGAGGACACAATTGATATCTTCATGGATGACTTCCCAGTTGTTGGTGACTTCTTTAAAGCATGCCTTGATCACTTGGCAAAGGTGCTGAAATGGTGCAAACAAACCAACCTTGTGCTGAACCTAGAAAAATGCCACTTTATGGTGAAAGAAGGTATAGTATTGGGACACAAACCTCTAAAAAAGGGATAGAGGTTGACAAAGTAAAGATTGAGGTTATTGCCAAGTTACCTCCTCCAATTTTGGTGAAAGGAGTTTGCAGTTTCCTAGGGCATGCTGGATTCTATTGGTGGTTTATTAAGGACTTTTCAAAGAATCCCTTGTGCAAGCTACTTGAGAAGGACATAAATTTGTATTTGATGCAGTATGTATAAAGGTATTTGAGTGTCTAAAAGAGAGGCTTATTTCAACACCCATTATCATTACACCAGATTGGTCTCAGCCTTTTGAGGTAATGTGTGATGCTAGTGATATGGCCTTAGGAGATTTTCTTGGACAGCGAAGGGAGAAGATTTTTCACCCCATCTATTATGCCAGCAAGTCATTGAATGTGGCCTAGAGGAACTATACTATTACTGAGCAGGAGCTTCTGGTTGTGGTTTATGCATTTGAGAAGTTCAAAGCTTATTTGTTGGGTACCAAGATTGTTGTTCATACTGACCATACAGTGATTCGATATCTTATGGCGAAAAAGATGCAATGCATATGCTTGTTAAATGGGTCCTTCTGTTGCAAGAGTTTGATTTTGAAGTAAAGGACCGGAAAGGTACAAAAAATTATGTTGCAGATTATTTGTCTAGGTTGGAGCAAGAAGGGCGACCAAAGGGTGAACTTGAGATAAATAAAGCATTTCCCGATGAATATGTGTTGGAAGCCTCTCAAGACCTTATTCCATGGTTTGCAGACTTTGCAAACTATATGGCAAGTGATATGATGCCTGGTGATCTAAACTTTCACTAGAAAAAAAAGTTCCTCCATGACGTAAAGAAGTTTTACTGGGATGAGCCATACTTGTTCTGGATTGTACTGATAATGTGATTAGGAAGTGTGTGGCTGAGGGTGAGATGCTATATATTCTTGAGGAATGCGATTCATTGCCTTATGATGGACATCATGACACTATTAGAACTGCACAAAAAGTACTTTAGAGTGGGTATTATTGGCCCACTATCCACTATGGTGGTGATGATTATGTCAAATCCTGTGATCAGTGCTAACGCCCAAGGGAATATATCTAGAAAACATGAATTTTTGATGACTCTAATCCTAGAGATAGAGTTGTTTGATGTATGAGACATTAATTTTATGGGGCCATTTGTGAGTTCACACAGGCAGAAGTACATTTTTGTTGCTGTGGACTATGTGTCTAAGTGGGTGGAAGCTTTTGCAGTTCCCAACAATGAAGGAAAGAGGGTCACTGCATTCTTAAAAAATAATATATTCTCCAAATTTAGCACTCCGCGGTCTATTATCAGTGATGGAGGTTCTCCTTTTTACAAATGACTGTTCAATGCATTGTTGTCCAAATATGGGGTCAATCATAAAGCGACTACTCCCTATCACCCTAGGCGAGTGGGCAAGTTGAAGTTCCAAATAGGGAAATCGAGACTATATAGGCAAAGACTGTGAATGCCAATTGCACTGACTGGTCTAGGAGGCTTGATGATGCTCTATGGGCATACTGGACAACCTTTAAAATACCAATTGGTATGTCTCTCTATCAGTTGGTGTTTGGCAAAGCTTGTCATCTTTCGGTTGAATTAGAGCACAAGGCACTTTAGGCACTGAAGAAGTTAAACTTGGACTAGAATGAAGCCTTTAACTTAAGGCTGGAGCAACTAAATGAGATGGATGAGTTCAGACTTCATGCCTATGAAAGTACAGTGCTGTATAAAGAAAGGATGAAACTTTCCCATGGCAAGAAGATTCTGAAGAAAGAAATCAGTTCTGGGTATTTGGTCTTGCTATTCAATTTCAGACTTCGCTTGTTTCTTGGCAAGGTGAAATTAATGTGGGATGGGCCATTCAAAGTGGTCCAAGTATTTCCATATAGGGCCATTGAATTAGAGGGCCCATAAGGTGGAAATTTCAAAGTAAATGGGCAGAGGGTCAAATAATACTTGGGTAATCCAAAAAAGGTAAAAATCATCCATCTTGTGTACCTTGACAAAGTCTGAGTAATCAAGGTACCTGCATCATGCTGTGACATTGAATCAGGCACTTCTTGGGAGACAATCCAAGGGGTTACTTAATGAAGTCTGAGTAGTCAAGTGACCCACGTCGTATCACGATGATGAATCAGGTGCTTCTTGGGAGGCAACCCAAGGTTGTTGTTGTATATAAAGCTATATTTAGTGGTGAGGATGTCTTTACATGTGTTGAAGTATGCAGTAACATAACAAACTGAAATATAGAGGAATTGGAGAAAAAAAGGTTCTCACGGGCTATGCATAGGCCGTCATAAAGCCCGTGGCCCGTGGGAGGTGATCGTGCAAAGGAATATCTGAGGAAAACACTAATGGAGTGAACTGACGAAATGTGCCATGGTTCATCGGGCTTCTCATGAGCCATCGTACATATTATCAGCTCATAAATTGGGAAATAGGCTACTAGCTCAATCTCACGGCACGAATGAAGGGCCATCGCAACTCTGACGACTGTGAGAATTCACTTTGTGATGCCCAAGTCGGGGGTCCATGGGATGGGCCATCGCTTGTACCATGGGTCATCAGGTCTCATTGTGGGCTGTGTCGATGATTTTAGCTTTAGACCTTGTGACACAGCCTGACCCGATCCGGTAAATTTTTTATTTTTTCTTCTTTTGGTCACGATTTCAAAAGAGAGGAGACCCAATTCAATTGGGTCACAAATTTATTAACTTCCTCTATTTACTCCCTCTCTCTCCCACATCTCTCCCTTCATCTTCCATAACCAACATTAAACCCTCCATCAAAGTAATCACACACGTCCAATCACTTCATCACTGTCACTTCAGAGACAGGGCAAGCAGACACGCACAAGTTCCCCTCTTTGCTCATATTTTTATATTTCCATAAATTGTCCACTAAGGTATTATATCCTACCCTACCTTTTACGAGTATATCTTCAAAGTCTATCACCAATGGGTTCCTTATTGCTCTTTGAAAATTTATGGATATTGGAACCCTAGGTCAGAAGTTATGATTCAATTGGAATTTTGAAAATGGTGTTCTTGCTTACACTTGTTTGGGATCATTTGAGTTTTTAGGTTGCAAACAAAATTGGTTGTGGGGTTGGTTATTGTTGTTAGAATTGCAATTCACGTTGGGGAAGTGGTCCCACTCATTAAGGCGGAGGGCATTACGGTATTAGATGTTTGAAATAAACTCCGTTAGTGGTTTTGCCTGCCAACTCCCAATGACCGTGTTAAAATTTTTAAAAGGGTGAAGTCTATGTAATCCTTAGAATTGTAATGACGGGAGGATTGCGTTTATGAATTTCTGATGATTGTATTGATTTGATTCTGTATGGCTATGACAAAATAAACCCTAAGCTTATTTGCTTTATCAACCACTGAGATTTACACCCTATAAGGTTTGTAACCTCAAGTGGTAAATGAAGGAAACAAGTTTTCAGCCTGTTAATTGGTCAAAATGGCCTTTGTCCAGTTCCCATGGCCCAGGCTCATGATCTGTGGGGTGACCCACGAATCATGGGGCTTAGCCATGGGAAAGGAAGAAAGTATTCCAGCTCACTGTCTTATCCCCAAGGTCTGGTGCCACGGGCCATGGGACTTCTCATGGGCTAAGAGCCAGGTCGTGGGAGGTTCGAAAATGCCCCATTATGTCATTGTCTCATTTTGATGGTGGAATCAACAGGCCATGGGCCATCCCATGATGCACCCTACGGGCCATCAGACCCACCACGACCATGGGATGCATAAGAAAGTGAAACTTATTTTTATTTTATTTTTCTTTCTGTCTTTTACCCTATTTCTTGTGTACTAATCTTATCTCCTACAAATAATCATGACTCAAGTGACACCACTACATAGAGGGGGTCCTCACAAAGAAAAATCAACCACTCCATCTCACCTCGTAGATCAATCCACTGATTCAAAGAGGGAGATGGAAGCAACGGTGGAACCCCAACTTGCTCAGAAGTCCTCAAAGAAGACAAGACAAGCACAAACTCCTCACCCCCATTCTAAAGAAGGGAGAAGTACATCTTTCGGGAAAGACCAAGACAAAGAGCACACTTTTCCCCAGTCTAAATAGGGGGAAGATACATCATCCGGGTCAGCAAGCTCTAACAAAGAAAGGGGCCAGTCTCCAAACTGGTGAAAAGGATGCTGCTACACTAGTATCAAGTGGTAGGAAGTCCTACTCTGACACATAAAGCAGTACAAAAGAGAGTGAGACTCCAAACACTCTCAAAGAGCTTGGAAAGAACTTGGTCCTCCAAAGCAAGGACCCGACCCACAGGGAGAAGATTCGTTGACAAGTAAATGGGGCAAAATAGATCTACGGCTATGGATTAGGCATCATGGCTAAAGGACATATCAGATGACCAATAGCAGAGGAAGTAAAAATCAACACTTCTGAGCTAAAAAAATACCATTTTCTTGAGGATTACTTTTGCTACTACCGCATTGAGTGGACCAGACAACCACTGCGTGATTACCAGCCGAAGATCGTCTAATAATTTTATGCTAACTACCAAGCTATACTGGAGAGCAGTGGTAAGAAGGGCCATAAATCCAAGGATTTGCTGGCTCTTGAGAGTGTCCCAGTTTGGGGGTCCAGGTTGACATTTCAGCCCTCAATATCAATCAATTTCTATATGGACCAAACTATGTGGAGCCTGAGAACACGATAGAGTACGACCATAAATATACCAGTCAAGCAGATCAAACAAAATAGTTGGCACAGGTTATCACTGATGGAGCACCGAAATGGCTTCATCAAGAAAAGTCAAAAATAACTAAACCATCACTGAGCTTCAAAGCAAAATTTTGGTGGGTTGTGGTCCATCTCCATCTCATGCCGACTGGGGGTGACAATCAATTAACACCGGAATGGGATATTTTAGTAGCGAGTCTGATGTCAAAATATAAGTTGAACTTTAGCAAGATTATTGTGGAGGAGATCTAAGAAAGGGTGACCAAAATTACCACATCATATCCCTTTCCCTGTTTGATCACCCAGTTATGTGATGATGTTGTTGTCCCACTCCTGTTCGGTATTGATAGTGTTATTTCAGCCACCAAAACACATAGTATAGATAGGTAAATAGAAGAAAATAGGCCATTGCTGTGCAGTAAAGGGTCAACATCAGGCTCGGCAGAACTTACTACCATTCATGACGTCTTTTCCTTGCCTCCGGATATGGAAAAATATGTTGCTGCTTTTCCATCTCCATAAGAAAGTATGAATGAGTCCACTCCCACATCTATGGGGGAAGAAGTTGTTGTTACTTCAGGAAGCCCCCGCGGTGGAGCGCTACTGAATCCTCGTGGGGTTGATATATCTATTCATACAATAGCTTCTGCCCCGTCCACCTCTACTGCTGGTGGTTCAGACACTGCTGCTCGTTCTTCTCCAAACCTGACATCCATATAGACTTACACTCTAGTGAAGTTTGGTAAAATGGTGAAGAAAACACTTTGGCTAGAGCATTAGCTGATTCAGTTTCCCAAGCAGTTTTAGTTAGTTATCGATGCTGCCATCGAGAATGCCATTTCCCCATCTAAGACTGTGCATGGCCACATCAATGCGATGAAAGAGAGGGTGAATGCACGACTGAACGAGATGGCTACCTCAGATCTAACAAAAGCAAATGAGGAGCTGGCTAATTTGCAAGCTGAGGTGGTTGAATTACGAGAACGACCTGCGCCTTTATTCAGTAAGCATCCGGTGGAACTTCCAGAGGATGATGAGCCTTTGATTGACCTATGGTCCTTCATAAAGTCGGCAGCCGATAAGAGAGTAAGGGATGAGAATGATGACACTGATTTGAGTCTGATTGAGCGAGCCAAGAAATAGAATAAAGCAGAGAAAATAGCAAAAAAAGGGCCTCGCTGGAAAGCAGAAAGAGTCTTTAGCAGAGCAAATTCGCGTGGATGCCGTAGGTAGAGGTGAATCAGGTAGTGGAGTACCAACTTCTTGTCACGACCCGATTTCTCGATCATGATGGCGCCTACAACCCCTCAGTAGGCGAACCAATTCCCGTAGCCCAGAACAGTTAGTAATGGGCTACTATCTAGCAAAAAGGGAACAAGACGAATAAAGTAGATAACATGGATATAAATATATACATATGCGGAAACTAAACCAAACCCCAAGACCTGGTATCATAGTACAGAGCCAAAACTACATACATGGAGTGAAAACTATCCAAAAGAATATATACAGATGTCTCTGAATGGTAATAGAGTACATAAAGCAAAAGATAAACTAAAGCTAAGCTTCGATCGCCAAGAGCTCACCCTCAGCCTGAAGTAGTCTCCAACAGATCTCCAAGCACGAATCACAACGATCTAACGGCGATGGCCCACGCTAGGATCTGCACCCAAAGATGCAGGGGGTAGGGGTGAGCACCAAATGCGAAGCATAAGGTACCCAGTAGGTATCATAGGCCGACTGGGCACATATAAGATAAAAGCGTAGTAATAGACAGAATAGAAGCAAGCAGTCACAGAAATCAACGAAAGGTACACAGGAACTAGCCCAGAGGGAAATCAACAGAACCACATATGAGGCTAGTAAGCAGAATATACACACCATAGGCACAGGTGAAAGTAAGAAATAACGCACCTGGGGTCCTTGCAATAACAGTGTATACAAAATAAGTTTACGAAAATGGACGGTAATACCGGTAACCTCAAGTATAAGAAGAAGAGAGAAAGAGTAATGATAGGCATGCTCAGAGACATGAAATCAACTCAACTAATCATACCAATCTCATACTTATCCATAGATAGAGAACGATTCTTTTAAGTAAAAAGCAAAAGTCTACTACAGTCCCCCGGCCGGCCCATACAACCGAGGAACACAAACAAAGTGAAAACAAACCCTCCGGCATCCCATACTACCGGAGCGTACAATCAGCAAACAGCAAACAAGGGTGGAGCCTCAAACAATGAATGAAGATGCTCAAAGTGCCATGGTATCTCTGTATGTACCTCCTCCGGCGCCGATCCGGCCCAGCAGGTAGGTTCCATGGAAGGACACTGCCCGTATACCTCTCCTCCACCGTATACCCCTCCTCCAGCACACGCAGCCCGTAGCCCTTGGCCCGGATGGCAAGGTCTATGGAGGTCCCAGACCCCATACTAAAACTCAGTATCAGAACATGTATCAAGATAGAGACCCAGTCTCGATATCAAGATAGAGACCCAGTCTCGAATGTGCATGCCCAGACCCTGTCCAGGACTAAAAATAGTAGAAAAATATCTCAAAAACCCCTCCAAGGGTGCCCAGGCGTAGCCGGGTCTAAACAGTAAAAAGTCATCTCAGGTGCTCGGTCCGACCGAGGCTAAAAATCATCTCAAGTAACAAGAAAACTCAACTAACACCCCGGCCCTGCCGAGTCTAGCGATAATCGTAAAACTGATGATTTTAAACATAATTTTACTTTCTTGCCCAAAAATCTCCACAAGTGAAATCAACCATTTCCAAATCATTTCCATCAAAAACGGGCCCCCCGGGCCATGCAAGGTTTAGAAAACAGTGCCAGTAGGCCCGAAGCCAAACCACAGTAAAACATGGATAAAACCTCTTTCATATGCATGGAAATGGTATGATCACACACAATAGCTGCCCCGCAGCTCACAATCAACCTATCGACCCTGCACAGGCCCACAGCTACTCAGCAAGCATAACCAGCCTAGAAGGATAATTCTATGCCCGGGACTCGCGGACATTCCCAAATCCCACCTTCTATGTTCCAGAGTCAACAAGGCCTCACAGGACCACAAGGGTAAATAAAATATATCGACAAATACTACAAACAACGGAGGAACAAAAGTAGGCGGACATGAATAAAATGGTCGAGGTCTGTGGTACCAACCTAATAAACCAACCCAAGGATGCCCATTAATACAATTTTATTTTATATATACGGAGTCTAGGGAAAATAAACCGTAACCTACCTGTCGTCCGACGACAAGCTTGAACCTCTCCGAGAAACTCCAAAACAAAATTAAACTTGAACTCGGGCTTGAATAATTTGACGTAGATAATTGATTTTCTTCCCGAAATTAACACAACGCCAAAATATATCTAGTTCCACCTAATTCTCTCCGTATACGTATGTAGAAGGTGGCCTTGCTGCTGCAACGTCACTTTGTAAATATAGAAATGGTAAGAGATTTAAATGCTGCTTTAAGTTCACATTGGCTTCTTGTTTAACCTGCTCATCATTGCTATAAGGAAAATAAAGGTTGCTCTAACTGGTTCTTATAATAAGAATTTTGCATTTTCCTTACATTGACATTAGCATAAAAGGCAAAGTCAATTTAGAGTTGGTACTTACCAACAGCTAAGCCCACTACGTGGCTACTTAACCCCGGTTGCTGTCCACTCCCACCACTTCCACGTGGAAGTGGTGGTGCCACCAAAATAATTTTTATCTCGTTAAATAAATATTCGGGTATTGCATAAATTCGTGATAAAATAAATATAATATTTTAAATATACCATAACTCATAGAAAATTATTTCCAATAAAACCTACTAGATTATAATAATTTTCAACATAATTAAATTTACTATCTCCGTTAAAATATTCCAATGTATAAAAACCTTATAAAATAAATACATATACAATTATAACGTAACAAAATATTCTTCATAAATCTTTAAAATATTTTGAAAAGGCAATAATAATATAATTTTTACCAAACTCAACTTTTAAATAAAATATTTTCAAATACACGCGATATTAATAAAATTCTTAAAACTAGACTCGCAATTCACCAACGCACGATTTCGATACTCAAGAATTCTCTCGGGAACCTCCCTTATATTTTATCACTGTTTCGGAACTGAAATGACGTTTTAAAACGTGAAGTCGAGGCTTAAATCGAGTTTAACCCGACCCGGTTCGCGACCCGGTTCGCAACCCGTTTTCTGCCAGACAGTCCGCGGTAAAACAGTCATAACTTTTTACTCCGAGATCATTTGGATGTGAGGTTTTGTGCGTTGGAAACTAGACTCGTAGACCTTCGATTTGGTATTTCGAGGGACTTCTAACTCTTTATATATTGAGAGAAAATCCCTGAGACATTTGACCCAAAGTTCAGAAATTTGTTAAAGGTCTTACGATATCTTTTGTCGATTTGCTTGACTTCAAAACTTAAACGTGGAAATGACCGGAAGGGTCATTACACTTCTACTAAATATTCTTTAGACCCTATTATGGGAGCTCTAGAGACTAGCGCAGTTGGTGATGATAAAAGAGCTGCAAATGCAACTATTATTGATGAGAGTGCTACGGTTGCTGGAACATCAGCCTCGTCATTATACCGAGCATCGGCACTTGGGGGCCACATGTGTGTTCTCACCTCCCTCACATTTATATTTCTCTTGTGCATTGGGGACAATGCATGACTTTATGTAGGGTGGGGGCAGTCCAGTGTGTAGCTTGGTAAAACCTTGAGTACGCGCATGTTTGTTGAAACTGTTTTGTAAGCAAAATAAGACCCTTCCAATTTTTTTTGTTATGTGCTTCAAGATTGCATGTTGACCTGGTTGGCTCAATTTTTGACATTGTGTGTATCGAATCTGATAAAATGTGCTAATCTGGTATACCAATTGAACAAACAATAGTTAGTAATGCAGTCCTGTGCCATGTGTGTGTGAGGTCTTTTAGCTTTGTTTTTACATTATGTGTGCAATCAAGAACTTGCCTGGTTAGTTTTGCTAAGG
Source organism: Jaltomata sinuosa (assembly GCA_003996215.1). Classification (NCBI taxonomy): domain Eukaryota; kingdom Viridiplantae; phylum Streptophyta; class Magnoliopsida; order Solanales; family Solanaceae; genus Jaltomata; species Jaltomata sinuosa. Next base: position 46,805 of record QJPP01002516.1, on the reverse strand, counting down.
TTGTAAGATAGTTGGTTAGGAAAATATCATAGGCCGGTTGATCATTGTCCACTCAGCCTAAAATGGCCATCCAAAGAAAATGAATATCCCTTGATTCCTGATTTTGATCCTAAGTTGACCCTTTTTATTTGATTAGCCTATTCACCTTCCCTGTTTCTTTCTGTATCTGTATTTTGGTCCTGGTCCCTCCTCGGATATTCTGCACCTCAACTCTAGCATAGAATGGCCGGACCGGAATAGATCACTACTGGAATGGACTAAAAAGATCAGTACCAGAATGGGGACCGGTACCAGTATTGACCAGACCTAAATAACCGATATGAAAGCCAGATCCCATCCCATTCTAGCATTAACCAGTACAGACTGGTACCGAACCAGAATAGGGCGGACCGGGTTAACCAGAATGGATTTTTTTTTTTAAACTTAATTTTTGAATTACATTTTGAATTTCAAGCTTAATTTTCAAGTGATAACTTATAACTTAAAAGTTTTTATAACTTATCACTTAAAAGTTTTTAAACTTTATAATTTTATAACTTATATAATTATATTTGAAGTTTATTAGTTTGTTAAAGTTTTCTATTTTTTTAGTTTTTCAATTTATAAGTTATAAGTTTTAAATTTATATTTTTTTTAAGTTATATATTTGAAGTTTTTTTTAGTTTGTTTAAAGTTTTTCTTTATGTTTTTCAATTTATAAGTTAAAAGTTTTAAGTTTATATATTTTTAAGTTATATATTTGAAGTTTTTTTAGTTTGTTTAAAGTTTTTTGTTTTTTGTAAAGTTTTTTCAATTCATATGTTTATGTTTTAAAGTCTATTAATTTATGTTCTTTTAAGTTTATAAGCTAGTAATTTTAAAAACTCAAATTGAACAAAAAAGATAAGCAGTGAATAGAAGTATAAAATTATAAAAGCATAAAACAATGATAAAAATTAAAACCAATCCAATTTATTCAAATTTTCAAACTAATATTACAATTTATAACTATTAGTAGAGCGCCTAATTTACGCAGCCACCTTCTAGGAAGGGTTCTGTTTCAACTACGCGTGCCTAATTTACGCAGTCACCTTTTAGGAAGGATTCTGTTTCAACTAAGCCTCGAATGTAATACTAATAGTTGTATAGATTTATAAAGTTATCTTCTAACTCTTGTAAAGATTGAGCGTTATCAACCTCTAATCTTGGTAAATCTTGTTGATGATGTTCAATTTCAATACCATCGTCACTACCACATCCAATGACTGAATCTATGAAAGCTTCATGTGCTTTTTGCAACTTTGGTCTTCCTTTTTTTCTTCACTCGGCGTCGATCCAATCTCTAAACAATAGCGATACCTCCAAACTGTCTTCTGCTAAGAAATATCTATGGTCTCTGATTTGAAATCTTGCCGCGCTGAAAGCTTCCTCTGAAGCAATTGATGATCCTTGAATAGCTAGCACGTCTCTCACCATCTTGCTAAGTTTTGAAAAGTGTTGGTCACGAGCCCTCCACTAATCCAATAGCTGTGGTACATCTTCCGCATTTGTAATATTATCAGTACCATGTTCAAGATATTTAGTAAATTCACACTTATGAGAAAAATCAAGACCAAGTGATAATTTTTCTTTACCATGGATACCTAATCCCGACATAGAACTTTGAGGGACATGATCAATATTATCTAAGGCCGTGCAATATTGGACATACAATTCTTTAGAACAAGTTTGAATACTATTCTGACATGTTATCAAATCCAATTTTGCATGTGATAGAATATCTAAATTAGTACAAATTACTCTAACTAAAGCTTTTGCACCATGTTCTTTATATTCCGAGTTAAAAAGAATTGCAGTTAAATAAATTTGGGAAATAGATTTTTTTTTAAAATTTTTTTTAGCCATAGTTACAATAGAATCCTTAAAATATGCATTTCGTTTATACGTAGCAAAAAGACATGAAATATTCCAAACATGTATTAAAATTTTACTAATAGTAGGATAATATATTTGAGAAAAAACTTTGGTAGCATCATAAAATGATTTTAAAAATTGTCTAAGTACATCTATTGCATCCCAATCACAGTCAGAAAGTTTATGATCAAGATAAGTATAATGATTATTAAACATCATAGTAATAGGATTTTTATAATCATAAGCAATGTCAAGCATTTCATAAAAAAAATTTCATCTAGTTTTAACATACTTTGGAACTTTTTTAAATGGAACATCACACACACGACAAAGATCTTTATATTGTCTAATTCTACTACTATTATTCATATGAAAAATCCAAAAAATTGCTCTCAAATACGAATAGTCGAATAAGAATACTGAAGTAACCATAACAAGAACCAGTACTACGATAGGATAATAGTAATAAATCTACCTACAGTTCTAACGGACACCCATACACCCGAGGAACACATACAAGTGAAAACAAACCCTCCGATATCCTATATTACCTGAGTGTTCACTTAGAAAATAGCAAACAAGGGTGGAACCGTACACAAAATAAATGATATGATACAATGGAGTGAAAATCAGGTGTAACCGTAGTACCGTATGTACCTCCTCCGACGCTGATAGGCTCAATAGGTAGGATCTATTAAAGGACACACTCGTATACCTCAACTACACCATATGCCCCTTCCTCGGTACACTCAGCACGTAGCCCCTGGTCCATATCGACAAGGTCGATGGAGGTCCTCGACCACATACTAAATGTAAAAATCTCAATATAGATGTCTGGAGTGTATCTGGATCCAAATCAGTAACCAAAATTTCAAAATAAGTTCCTGAATTCTATTCGAGTTTAAATCAGTGAATCATGTCTCAAAAACCCCAACAAGGGTGCCCAGAGTGTAACCGGGTCTAAAACCATAATAAAATAAGTCTGACACTCGACTCAACTGAGTTTAGTATTATCTCAAAACAATTAATAAAATATGTCTAGCACCATGGCTCAGTCGAGTCTAGTGTAAGTAGGAAAATGGTGATGCACCACGGCTCAGTCGAGTCTAGTGTAAGTAGGAAAAGGTGATAAATCATCATTTAGTCTCTCTTACCCTAAGAAGATTTATAAAATTAGTTTCAAATCTTTTTATAACTATTTTCACCAAAAATGGGCCCTCAGGGCCATGCAAGGTTTAGAAAATCGGTTATAGTAGGCCCGCAAGCAAAACAATAGTAAAACATGTAGAAAATCTCTTTGCTTGATAATGGTATGCCAAACGCAAACAATAGCCCAACGGCTCGCAATCAACCTATCAGCCCTGCACAGGCTCAATCGCTCTACAACATAGATAACCATTTCTACAATTGTAATTTCAATGTTCGGGACTCATGGACATTCCCAAATAACCCACCATCTATGGACAAGAGTTATAAACAAGGCCACACAGGGCCACAAGGGGTAATACTATCAACTAAACTGAATACTACAATGATACGGGTGAATTAAGACGGACATAAATAAAGTGGACAAGGTCTGGGGTTCCAAGCTAATAAAACCCAACCCAAAGATGCTAATTAGTACAATTATTGCCTACATATGCAAAGACTAGTATGGAGAAGACCGTAACCTACATATCGTCCGATGACAAGCTACTAGAATGACAATGTCTAAGCCCGAACTGCTCCAAAAAGCTTCGAACAACAGTCACACTATCAAAAAGGTAATCTACATGTTAAAACAAGACTAATGATACCCATATTGCTAAAAGTATAGCCGGGTCAAAATTCATGTTACAAGTGGGCTCGTGGGCCCCGCAACCCGAAGCCGAGAACAAAAAACACCATGATGTTTCCAACCTTCCCAAGAATGCATGCCTAGAATTCAGCAGAATTGAACCATTGGAAGGGCACAAAATAGCCTCCCCAAATTAAGAAAAATAAGGAAATCGAAAGAAGGAAAATTACGGAGTTAATCACGAAAACTTACCAATTAGCAGTAAAGAAATGAGCACGGACCAAGGATACACCCACCTCCAAGCTTTGAAATTAATAGAATGAAGAAATAGAGCTTGAAGCTCAAAGAAAATGGAGGATAAATGAGTTTGGGAGTTTGTTTAAAATGAAATGGAGAAGAAGCTTAGAATATATAAACTGGCAGTGATTTTCGCAAAAGTGAGACTTTTTATCGCAAATGCGGAGGCATGGATGAATGGTGACCTTCTGAAATGCGGAAAAATCACCACAAAAGCAGACATCACAAATGCGATGGATCTCCACAAAAGAGAAAACCCACAACCCAAAGGACCTCCACAAATGCAGATTGGTCCACAAATGCGGTAAAATCACCGCAAATGCGGTAAAATCACCGCAAATGCGGCAAAATCACCGCAAATGCGATGGCCGAAAATATGGTAAAATATCCGCAAACACGGATACACCAGACTCAGCAAACTCAACAAAAACTAGCTAAGTTTAAAAACTCAGATGAACCCTTGGAATTCATCCAAGTTCTCACAGACACAAATGAACTATGCTACTCAACTAAAAATGGTATTCCGGACTCAACGGAATTGACAAAAAATCCAATGGAGGTTGATCCAATGAAAAGGTAGTCCCCTTTCCCAAAACCAACCTTAAGCCAATCTTTCCAAAACAAAACTCCATGGCCCAAAATGAGTCCAAAAGCCTCAGGACCCGAACCAAAGGCCCCTCTAGCCCAAAGCCGACATTTGGAGCTAATAATACTGATGAAAATTCCATCTAAGGCCGTCTTCTATGAATGTTGACCAAAGTCAAACTTTCAAGTTCAACTGGCTAGAAAACACAAAAAGCAACCCAAAATAAAACTGAAAGCTCCCAGACCCCGACAAAAAGGTCCATCTCGACCAAAATCCATGCTCTGGAGCTAACAGAACTGTCAGAATTCAATTCTGAGCTTGTTTACCAAGAATGTTGTTCGAAGTCAATGATTTCCTAAGTTTAGCTCTAAAATAGGAAAATGGCCATAAAGACCAAATGAATGGCTAGGGCACTGAATCACCAATCCCAGCAAGTCATAAATGACTTGGGGCCGCTATCGCTACAGGAAAGCTCTAACAGTACAAAAAAATCGTAAATACAGGAATGACCAGAAATGTCATTACATCATCCACTTCTAGGAAGGACTTTTGTCCTCGAAAGTCAAGAACAAGGGAGTAATTGAAGGCTCAAACAATTGCAAATATTAAGCCTGCATCTTTCTCTCGGTCTCCCAGGTAGCCTCCTCGACTGGATGGAATCTCTCTAGACCTCAATCTCCTGACATCTATGGCTAAAATAGCATCCGACTCCACAAAAAAAGCTAAACTATTATCCAACTGAACTATATACCACTGCAACACATGCGACTCATCTGGAACATACAACCGCAACATCAAAACATAGAAAACTGGGTGCATAGCTGAAAACATTAAAGGCAAAGCTAACATATAAGCAATGCTACCAACTCTCTGAAGGATCTCAAATGGCCTAATATACCTAGGGCTAAGCTTGCCCTGCCTACCAAATCTCATCATGCCCTTAATGGGCGATACACGGAGAAATACCAAGTCACCCACACTGAACTCTAAGGCACAAAGTCTATGATCTGCGTAGCTCTTCTGCCTACTCTGAGTTTCCAGAAGTCTATCCTGAATCACTCGAACTCTATCCAAGGAACCACAAGCAAGTTTGTATTCTGTGGCCTAGACTCCAAACCATCAAACCAACCCACTGGCGATCTGTAACGCCTACCATACAACCCCTCAAATGGTGCCATGCCAATACTCGAACGAAAAATGTTATTATAAGAAAACTCTGCCAATGATACATACTGATCCTAACAACTTCCAAAGTCAAGAATACAAGCTTGTAATATGTCCTCCAGGACCTGGATAGTCCTCACAGACTAGCCATTTATCTGAGGGTGGAATGCGGTACTAAGCTGAACCTCTGTACCCAACTCTGGCTGAATAATCCTCCAAAATTGAGATGTGAACTGATTGCCACAGTCTAAAAAGATAAAAGCTGGGACCCCATGCAAACGAAAAATCTCTTAAAGGTAAATCTGAGCCAACCTCTCTGTACTATAGGAAGAATGAACTAGAAGGAAGTGTGCAGACTTAGTCAGTTTATCAATAATCAACCAAATGGAGTAAAACCCATAAGTGTGTGGCAACCGAACTACAAAGTTCATAGTAATCCCTTCCCACTTACACTTAGGGATGGGAAGTCACTGCATCAATCCACCGGTCTCATGTGCTTGAACTTAACCTACTGACAGTTCAAGCACCGAGACATAAACTCCGCTATGTCCTGCTTCATACCACTCCACCAGTAAAGGTGTATCAAATCTCTATACATCTTGGCTGCGCCAAGATGAATGTAATATCTAGAACAATGTACCTCATGAAGAATCAACTGAGTCAAATACCCAACTCTCAAAAAACAAAGACGACTATCAAACCTCAAAACACCATCAGAACCCAGAGTAGCTCAGCTGGCCTCACCATGAACAATCTGATCATGAATATCATATAACTGTTGATCCTCAAATGAACGACTCTAAATCTGATCTACCAATATAGAACGGACCTCAATGCTGGCATTAGTTATGCTAGAATCAGACAAGTCAAGTCTAACCAAAGGGTTAGCCAAGGATTGGGTATCCAAGGCCAACGACCACTCTGAAACTGAAAGTTAAGCTACGCTGCCCATCACTATATTCTGACTCAAGGTATCCGCTACCATGTTTGCCTTGCCCAGATGATATAGAATAGTGAAGTCATAGTCCTTCAGTTACTCGATCCATCTCCTCTGCCTAGAGTTTAGCTCTTGCTGACTCGTGATGTACTAAAGACTATAGTGATTGGTGAATATCTCACAATGAACCCCATATAGGTAGTGCCTCCAAATCTTGAGCGCAAAAACTACTACCACCAACTCCAAGTCATGAGTGGGGTAGTTGCGCTCGTGAACCTTTAGCTGTCTCGACTCATATGCTATCACACGACCCTACTACATCAACATACAATTGAGACCAACCCCTGAAGTATCACAATACACTGAGAAGACCTAACCCTCTACTGGAAAAGTCAACACTAGAGCTGAAGTCAATAAGGCCTTAAGCCTCTGAAAGCTATCCTCGCACTGAATATACCACTAAAATAGGACATCCTTTCTAGTTAGCCTAGTCAAAGGTGCTGCTATGAAAGAAAACCCCTCGAAAAACCTTTTGTAGTACCCTACTAACCCAATAAAGCTATGAACCTTGGTAAGAGTACTAGGTCTCGACCAATCACGAACTGCTGAAATCTTCCCCGAATCTACTCTAATCTATCCTTAGACACCACGTGTCCTAGGAATACTACTGACTCAAGCCAAAACTCACACTTTTAGAACTCAGCATAAAACCGATGATCTCTCAAAGCCTGAAGTACGATCCTCAAGTGCTGCTTATGATCATATTTACTCTGCGAGTATATCAATATGTCATCAATGAATACCATCATGAACGAGTCCAAATACAGACTTAGCACCCTGTGCATCAAGTCCATGAAAGCTAGGGGGGTATTAGTCAACCCAAAAGATATCCCCAGGAACTCATAGTGGCCATAACATGTCATAAATACTGTCTTAGGGATGTCCTCCACCCTAATCGTCAACTGGTGGTAGCCTGACCTCAAATCTATCTTCAAAAACACGGGTGATCTCTGAAGCTGATCAAACAAGTCATCTATGTGCGGCATCGGATACCTATTCTTCAAAGTCACCTTATTCAACCACTATAATCAATACACATCTGCATCGACCCATATTTCTTCTTCACAAATAGAACTGGCGCAACCCAAGGCGACATACTCGGCCTAATGAAACCACTAGCTAACAAATCTTGGAGCTGATCCTTAAGCTCCCTCAACTCATGTGGAGCCATACGATAAGGAGTAATAAAATAGGCCGGGTTCCCGGCTCTAACTCAATAGCGAAGTCTATATCTCTCTCAGGTGGAAGGCCTAACAGGTCAGTTGAAAACACATCTAGAAAGTCTTTAACCACAAGAACTGACTCAGGAGAAGAAGTGTCGGCACTAGCATTTTAGACATATACTAGATAATCCAAACACTTGTGAGAAATCAACTTCTTAGAATGAAGGCAAGAAATGATCCCAGATGATGCACGACTAATAGAACTCTACCACACAACCGGGGATTCACTGAGCATGGCTATTGTAATGGTCTTGGCATAGCAATCCGAAATCGCTCGGTGGGGGGATAACCAGTCCATGCCCAGAATCACATCAAAATCTAACATGTCTAAAATCATCAAGTCACCCCAAGTCTCCAAATCACCAACAACAATCATACAGGATCTCACAACCCGATCCACTACTAAAGAATCTCCTATTGGGGTCGAAACAGATACATGCATCGATAACAGCTCACTAGCCAACCCCAAATAAGGCATAAAGTAGGTAGATACCTATGAACATGTAGATCCAAGATCGAACAAAGCTAAAGCTGACTAGCAGCATATAAAAATTATACTTGTGATCACATCATCCGAGGCTTCTGCCTTTGGTCTCCCAGGGACCGCAAAAAACTGACGTCAACCCCTACCATACTGACCGCCATCCCTACTACCTGTCCTGCCACACTGGGCACCACCTCTACCCTGAACACCACCTCCTCTAGCCGGGGGCTGCATTGCTCTGATAGGCTGAGCCGACTGAGCAGTTGGTTGAACTGTACCCTACTAGGGGCAATCTCTGGCATAGTGACTGATGGCTCCGCACCTATAACAAGGCCCTGATGGCCCACCCTACCATGATAAACTAGCTACACCGATGTGGAAACCACGACCTGATGCCCTAGAAGCTGTACCCTTCGAAGTCTGACCACAGTAACCCTGCTGGCAATTCTGACCCTGCTCAAACTGAGACCCACTGGAATCCTGAAGCGAAGCTTTAACTGGTCGACTAGACTGACCTTGATGCTGCTGTGGATGATACCCTTGGCCCGACTAGCTGGAACCTCTACCACTGTAACGGGAACCACTATAGCTACTCTGGTGTCGTGGCCTCTTATCTATGGCCCTTGGATCATGATGATGAAAATCCTCCATAGTACAAACATGATCTACTATGGCCTGTAAGGATCACCTACTAGCTACTAGTACCTCAGCTATCTGTCTAATCTCTGTCCGCAACCACCAAATAAATCTATGGACTCTATCAGGCTCGGTAGGGATAATCATGGCCCTAAATAGAGCAAGCTTGTAAAAGTGAGTCTCGTACTCAGATACGGTCATAGATCCCTGCATAAATCTACTGAACTGCTCTCTACGACACTCTTTATCACTCTCTGGTAAGAACTTAGCCATAAAGGCCTCATAAAACTCTGTCCAAGATAACAGAGAGGATATAGATGGTCTGAAATCAACCTGGGCCCTCCACTACAACTTAGCTAGGCCCTCCAGCTAATATGTAGTATAACTAACTCCATGAGTCTCCAATAACCCCAAATGATATAGCATATCCTCACAAGTAGTAATAAATTCATACGGATCCTGATTAAGAATATCAAAAAACCTAGGCGGCGCCAATATTAGAAATCTACCCAGAGCCTTCTGCTCTGTCATAACTTGTTTTTCTAGTGAACTTAGGATATGATTTATTTTCTATAAATACTTTTCTTAGGTTTTGTTTTGAGCGTTACACATTATTTCTTATTTATTACAACTTAGAAACTTAAAGTATTACATTGTTCTTGGATTTTGAGAGATTAATTCATCCATTACTTCTTGGTTATTGATTCTTCTTTGATAAATCAAGATTCTGGATTTCTTTTACTAATCTCGTAAGTATATGATTATGAGTTCTTCTCCAAATTCTAATTACTTTCTTATGAATATAAGTAGCTAAATCCACAACTAGGATTGCAGAAACTATGATGGATTAACAAAAGTAGGCTAGTGGTTCTAGGTTGGTTTTTATGCATGTATTGTTCTTCTCTTTGTATTGATTACTTTCTAGAGGTTGCAAATGTTAGAACTCATCTTATTCTTACTTGCTGAAACAAAGAGGTAACAATGGAGACTCGAAGCTATCAACCCTCATTTAGTAGCTTGACCTTGTCCAGGAATAGCTAATTTGGGATCAAAGGTAAGGGTTAGTAAAACAAACACTCGTAGATGGACCAAGTTGCATGGTGATATTCATCTATCTAAGGGACCAACCATTTAGTTGAACTGAACTTACCAATCTTGTATGCTGAGCACCAGAATAGATCGCTAATACAATGCCTTACTGAGTTATGACATCATGGGGAACACAATCCTAGCCAACTCTCTCACTGATTAACAACAAAATTAATAGTTGTTGTGAATTGGTTACTTACAACTTTTAAACATTTCTTGTTACATATTTTCCCTCTTGTTTTAGAAATAAACAACTAAGAGCATCAATAACTACATTGACTTAGGTCCTAGCCATATTTCCCATGGTATTGACTCTAATCTTGTTTAGGTTCTATATTTGAATGGCGACCGCTTTATACTTCATTTAAGAGGTGTAATTGGGCGTATCAGCATACAACCATAAATTATTCACCCCTGACCAAAACCCAAGGATTACTCCTTGTTTTCCCTAAGTTACATCAGAAAATCAGTCTAGGTCAAGTCAAATCCTCCCCCATAATCAAAACCTAGTGATTCTAAGGATTAATCATCGAAAACTAGTTAAACGGGTGGATTAACTTACCTTAATGAAGGATTTTGGGTGAAAACTGATGGTTTTCTCCCTAAATTGCCCTTATCATCTCTGGAATGGAAGTGGAATGAAAATAACTTTTTAAGTCTAAAACCACATTTAATAGGGCATACCCTGATATAGCGGCCTGATTCCCGCTATAGCGGGATCTGCCCGCTATGGCAAGATTGACCAAAGCTGACATTCGCTATAGCGAGAAAATTCCCGTTATAGAGAGCCTGTGGTGACAGTCCTAGGCAAGATAAAAAGTTTGACAACCCCAGTTTTTTGCTAATTTTGCAACACACTTCTATATATTGATATCCCAAACTAAACCCCTTTATGTCAAACGCGATATCCAGTGTTCTACTAACACAAATTCACTTCCAAAAGTTTCTATGAACTCCTTAACCTCTTAGCTATCATAATATGGTCTCAAATCATATGAAAACCAACCTATACATTTGGGGATTTATCTAGACCATACCACACTTGGAATTCATCCAAGACTAGCCTAGTCTGAAATTTCTAATACTTTATTCAGGGAGAATCTTAATCCAAATTTTGGCACGCTAGACTGTACCATAACTATGGAAAGGATCGTTATAACAGATACCAAATTTACCCATCATTCATCCCCAAATGATAAATCAATAAAAATGAGCAAAATGAAACAAGAAAAATACATGAATCCTCAAACAAGTGAGGGTACTTGTTGTGCATATCTGCCTCAGTCTCCCAAGTGGTATCCTTAACATAACAGTACTTCCATTGTACTTTCACTAATTTAATCTCCTTAGTGCTTAACTTTCGAACATCTCAGTTAAGAATCGCTATCGCTTCCTCCTTATAAGAAAGGTTCTTGTCAAGAAAAACTGAGTCCTACTTAATTATGTTGTTGCCATCCCTATGGTATTTCTTAAGCATGGAAACATGAAACACTGGATGGACTTCTGACAGGATTGGAGGCAATGCCAGCCTGTAAGCTACTAGAACCACATCATCAAGAACCTCAAACAGATCGATATACCTTGGGCTAAGCTTGCCCTTCTTACCAAATTGCATAACTCATTTTATGGGAGACACCTTTAACAACACATGCTCACCTGGTTTGAAATAAATATCTCTTACCTTGCAGTTATCATATTCCTTTTTTCTACTTTGGGCTGCCAATAACTTATCTTGAATGAACCTCACTTTCCCTTGGGCTTTTTTCACTAGGTCTGCGCCCAAAGTATTTACATCACCCACCTTTAACCAACCTATAGGTGATCTTTACCTTCTCCCGTGAAGTGCTTCAAATGAGATCATGTCGATACTAGAGTGATAACGGTTGTTGTATGAGAACTCACACAACGATAGGAATTTATCCCAATGATCCCCAAATTAGCCACATATACCTGAATGGTCCTCAAGTACCTGAATAGTCCTCTCAGACTGCCCATCATTCTAAGGATAAAAAGCAGTAGTGAGATCAAGCTTGGTGCTCAACTCCTTATGCAACTTATGCCAAAATTTAGAGGTAAACTGCGTAACTCTATCAAATATGATGGATATTTGTACCCCATGCAATCTCAGGTCTTCCCGAACATAAATCTCTGCTAACTGCATCAAGTTTTTATTCATCTTAACCGAAGGAAATAAGCAGACCGTGTTAGCTTGTCCACTATGAACCAAATCGAGTCATGCTGTCCCAAGGTCTCTGGAAGACCCACTATAAAATTCATAACAATCCTCTCCCACTTCCACTCGGGAATGGACATCCGCTGAAGTAAACCTGAAGGCCTTTGATGTTCATACTTCACATGCTAACAGTTATGACAATTGGCCAGTTACTCTACTATATCTCTCTTCATTTGGGGTAACCAATAGAGCTGTCTCAAGTCACGATACATCTTGGTTGCACCAGAATATATAGAGTATTGGGAACCATGAGCTTATACAAGTAAACTCTAAATCACATCATTAATATGAGGCACACAAACATGCCCTCTTACCCTCAACATACCACACACATCGAGTGCGGCATCTTGCGCTTTACCACACACCACTTTGTTCCAAATCTTGTTCAATTTTGCATCCTCAAATTGTTTAGCCTTGATTCTATCAAGGAATGTTGACCTTACCTCAAAACTAGCCAACACTCTACTCCTTTCAGACACTCCAAAACTGCATAAATCGCATTGTTAGAGTTTTGATCTCTATAGACAAAGGTCTCCTCGTCACTCTTAAACAAGCCAAATTGCTTATATTTATAGATTTTTGGCTCAATGCATCTGCCACCATAATGGCCTTCCCCGGATGATATTGGATGGTCACGTTATAACCTTTTAGTGACTCCATCCACTACCTCTGTCTCAAATTTTAGTCCCTTTGAGTGAAAACATGTTGTAAACTATGATGGTTTGTGAGTACCTCACACTTAACACTATAAAGGTAGTGTCTCCATATCTTAAGAGCAAAAACCACCATTGCTAACTCCAATTCATGAGTTGGATAATTCCTCTCACAAGGGTTTAATTTCCTTAAAGCATAGGCAATTACATTCATGTCCTGCATCAACACAAGACCGAAGCCAGAACGGGAAGCATCATAAAGCATATTGAAATCTTTACTTTTAATCGACAAAGCAAGGATGGGAGCGGTGGTCAAAATAGACTTGAGCTTTTAAAATCTCTCTTCACACTTGTAAGACCAAACAAATGGTACCTCTTTCTGTGTTAGTCTTGTCAACTGATTAGCAATGGAGGCAAAGTTCTTGAAAATCCTCCGATAATAGCTAGTCAGACCCACAAAGCTCAAAACTTTAGTCACTGAGTTAGGCCGAGCCCAACTCTTAACAACCTCAATCTTATGGCTATCTACCATATTCACCCCTTTTTCAAAAACCACATGCCCCAAAAGGACACAGAAGACATCCAAAACTCACATTTAGAGAATTTAGCATAAAGTTGCTTCTCCTTCAAAATACCCAAGACTATGCGTAAGTGACCTGCATGTTCCTCCTTACTCTTGGAGTAAACTAAAATGTCATCAATAAATACAATCACAAACAAATCCAAGAGAGATCTAAACATACCATTCATCAAAATCATGAATGTTATTGGCACTTTAGTCAACCCAAAGAACATCACTAAGAATTTTTCATGTCCATAATGAGTCCTGAAAGCTGTTTTAGGTATATCCTCAGGCCGAATCTTTAATTGGTGATACTCTGACCTCAAATCTATCTTGGAAAATACTAAAGCACCTTAAGGCAAAGCACTAGGACAAATGAATCTCTTATCAAGTAACTCTTGCAGCTGAGTCTTTAGCTCTCTCAACTCAGCCAGAGCTATTCTATAGGGAGGGATAAAGATCGGGCGAGTGCTTGACTCCAAATTAATGCAAAAGTCAATATCCCAATCCATAGGCATACTAGGCAAGTCGATGGAAAATACCTACTGAAATTCATACATTTCAAGAACTGACTCGATAGAGGGGACCTCTACACTAACATCCTAAAGATTTGCCAAAAAGGTCGAACACCCCTTCCCAACTAGCATCTTAGCATGTATGAAGGAAATTATTTTCACAGGTCTAGACTTATAAACACCTTCCCTTCTAACTTGTCCATCCCAAGCTTGTCTAAGGTCACATTTTTAGCATTACAGTTTAGAACAACATGATACGGGGACAACCAAGTCATGCCTACGATGATATCAACATCAAGCATATCCAGGATCACCAAATTCACCCAAGTCTGAAAACCCATAAATATTACAAAGCAAGTATGAAACACTTGAGTCACTACCCCAGAGTCTCCCATCAAAGTAGATACATACCCATGTATGTTATGCATATCACAAACTATGTCTAAACCCAAGGTAAATTTAACAAATACATATGAATAAGTGGAACTCGAATAAAACAAGACCATATCCATTCGGTCACAGACGAGAATAGTACCTATAATGACTACATCTAAAGCCTCCACCTCAAATTTTCTTGGAAAGGCATAGAAATAAGCTCTATCATCAATCTAGGCAACCTCTATAGCAAGTTGAGCACCATCTCTACTTGCATTATCACCACCTCAATTTCCACCACGACCACTCTGATAAGTACCATGCCCACCCAGTAGACGACCTCTACCATTACCACTACAACCTCTACCAGCCAAAATCAGCTTTGGACTACCATTGACCCTAAAAACTAGCCTGCCTACCATTAGGACAATCCCTCTTGAAGTGCCCAACACCATCACAAGTAAAACAAGCTCGATCCAGTGAGGGCCAGCTAGCAGAAGAATATGAAGCCCCTTGGGTTCTCATAACTGAAGACTGCTGAGTGGTTCCTGACAAACCCCCCATAGATACTAGCAAAACTGTATAGGATGATCTAGATTAGCCAGATGATCATTTCCCCTAGAGTAAAATTTGCTTAAGTTACCCGCACTTCAAGCCTTATTCGTTACCATCTTTGCCTGACCAACCTGCTTGACTCCTTTCACTCTCTTCACAAAGTCGGAAACATTATCAAGAGTCTTCCCAGCAGAAGCCATCTGCAAATCCATAACCTGCAAGTCAGTATTCGAACCTTTCAAAAAGAGGCTGATCCTTTCCTCTTCAATACCAAGCAACTGAGTACATATCTGGAAAAGGCATGAAATTTAGCATTGTAGGTTGCAACTGACATACTTCCCTAATCAAGAGCCAGAAACTCATCCATCCTTTTGTCACATAGAGTGCGTGGCACATACTTATCTAAGAATAAAGTATGGAACTGAGTCCATGTCAATGGAGGTAAAGCTGGAGACCGATATTCCACATAATCTCTCCACCACTACTTAGCATCACCCTGCAATTGGAAGATAACAAATTTCACACTATGATGCTCCATAATGCCTATCTTATGCAGCCTCTCATAACAATCGATAATAAACTCAAACGAATCCTCTGTCTCAGAACCAACAAAGGTATGAAGTTTCATCTTTAGAAACTTAGTCAACATCATGCTCAGTCCCGGTCATAACAGGACCTAAACCTAGGCAAGGGAAAACATTTATCCCTAAAAACTCATCTATCCTAGGAGCTAATGCTGCAGTAGGACGGACCCTAAGAAACTAGTAAGCAGGAACTATAGGTGTGGCTCCATTACCTGCTAGCCCACTCAAAAAACCAAGTACCTGCTGAATCAGTTTAGCCAATATTTGGGGATGAGTTGTACTTTCTAAAACTGGCACTGTCTCCCCATGTTCCAGAACCTCCTCATTTATAACCTCATCATGATGATCCTCGGGTGAGGGAGGTGGCTCAGGTCTCTATCTAGTTGGATTAGCTGCAGCTCAGGCTCCACCTCTAGTGGGTGTTGCCCTACGTTTCCCTCTTTCTCTACCCCATTGTCTACCTCTGGCGGTAGGTTCTGCAACTGGAACTTTTGGTGCAGGAGCTACTGCTCTAGCTCTGTTAGCTCTCATATTCACCATCAGTGAAATAATAGAGTGAAGAGGTCAAATACTAATTTGGATTGCCAAATACTAATTGAAATTAAGTTATAGCACGAAAAAAGAAAGGAAGTGATAATTTCCTAAATTCCTATAGGCTCTTGAAGAAAAGTATAGACGTCTTCGTACCATTCTGCAAGACTCTACTGGACTTATTTTAGTACAATAAGATCAAAAAACCTAGGGCTCTGATACCAAATTTGTCATGACTCAAATTCATCGAGAGTGGCACCTACACTAACCCCCCCGGTGGAAAGACATTCACAGATTGGTTATTGACTTCTTCAGTGGTAATACTCTTCCTAAATCTATTACTCATACTAATTTGGTTCTCCTTCCCAAAAAAGAATAGGTGATTACCTTTTCTGATTTGAGACCAATTAGTTTGAGCAATTTGTTAATAAGATTATCTGCAGGGTCATTCATGACAGAATTGAGATTTTTCTTCCTAGATTGATCACCTACAATTAATAAGGATTTATTAAAGGAAGAAGTATAATAGAGAATGTGTTGTTGACTCAGGAGATTGTTACAGATATCAAGAAAAAGGGGTAAACCAACCAATGTGGTCATTAAGCTTGATATGACAAAGACGTATGACAGAGTTTCTTGGTTCTTTTTAATGAAAGTGCTAAGAAAGATGTGGTTTTCTGAAGTTTTTATTGACATAGTGTGGAGATTAATATCAAATAATTGGTATTCTATACTGATAAATGGTCAATCTCATGGTTTTTTTCACTCCACTAGAGGTGTAAAACAAGGGGATCCTTTATCTCCTACCTTATCCATTCTCTCAACAGAAGTTATGAGCCGGGCCCTGAATTCCCTTTTTGAAGATGCTCTATTTATAGGATATGGTTTTCCCAAGTGGAGTGCTAATCTCAATCATCTTGCATATAAAGATGACACTATTGTCTTTGCCTCGGCTGATAATTATTCTCTAAAGAAAATAGTGTTAATTTTGCAGGATTATGAAACTTAATCAGGCCAAAAGATCAATAAAAAGAAAAGTGCTTGTTATTTGCATCAGAATGCAGCAACTAATGTGAAGCTAATGGTAGAGGATTGTATAGGTATTTACAGGGGTCAGTTTCCACTGAAATACCTAGGTTGCCCCATTACACATACAAGGAAAAGGAAAGAGCATTATTCTGATCTTATCAATAGAGTTAAAGGAAAGCTACAATCATGGAAAGGTAAAATGATTTCTTATGGAGGTAAAGATGTACTGATTTCAAGTGTTTTACAAAGTGTGCCTATTCATTTATTATCTTCTATACTTCCTCCTAAATGTGTTATAAATAAATTGCATAGAATATTTGTAAATCTTTTTTGGAACAATAAGGCTACAGGTAGGAGCAAGCATTGGGCAGCATGGGATAAGATTTGTCTTCCTAAACAGGAAGGTGGATTGGGTTTTAAATCCATGTTTGATGTGTCTCAAGCTATGCATGCTAAATTATGGTGGAGGTTCAAGACACAAAATACACAATGGGCCAACTATATATGGAACAAGTACTGCAAGAAACAAATACCAACTTTGGTGCAATGGAGAGGTGGCTCTCAACAATGGAAATACATGCTACATAATAGGGATATATTAGAGAAATATATATGGTGGGAACCAAAGGGGGGTTTATCTACTGTATGGTATGATAATTGGACAAGTCTGGGCCCTCTTCATACTATGGATTCTGAAGTGTCTACATGCCATCCTATGATTGACATAGATGTGTTAATGAAAGAGACAGGTTATGAAGATATGCAAAGTCAATTACCTGATCACATTGTGAAGCATGTAAGGCAACATATGGATCATGTTAGGCAAACTAATATATTAGATAAACCTTGGTGGACAAAAGCCAGTAATGGGAAATTTTCTATCAAAAGTGCCTGGGAAATTCTGAGAAAGACGGATGAGGTTTCACAGGATTTTAAGAAGATATGGGCATATGGTCTGCCTTTCAAGATCTCCTTTTTTGGTGTGTAGAGTATGGACTAGTAAAGTTCCTATTGCTGCTGTTCTGGCAAACTGGAATCCTAGCATTTCTCAAGAATGTTCTTGTTGCTCTAATCCAGGTAGAGAGACAATGGATCTATTTCTTAAAGGTGAAATTGCTGCTTCTGTTTGGAACTATTTTTCAAGTGCTGTAGGTATAATTGACCCCAGGATTCAGATAAAGCAGAAAATGAAAATGTGGTGGACTACACAAGGTAATTCTAGACAGAAGCTGATTTTTCAAGCTTTACCTAACATTATTTTGTGGTTTTTATGGAAGAGAAGGAACACTGTGCTACATGGAGAGACCTACTCTATAGGCAATATCTTTTTGGACATCAACAACACTGTCCAGAAGTTCATCTACCTAAAGTTTAAATATACAAAGATTCCTAACACTTGGCCTAAGATGGTAACTCTTCTTGATTCATTTAGGCCAACATTTCAGTACAAAGGGTGTCATGGATGAATCCCCCTCAAGGCTGGTGGAAGTGTAATACAGATGGGGCATTTAAGGGAAATCCAGGACCTAGTGCAATAGCTTTCTATGTTAGTAACTCTAATGGTGATCTAGTAGGTGCAAAAGGTTTGAAGATTGTAGATTGTACTAACATGGTTGCTGAAGCTGTTGCAATAAGAGAAGGTTTGATATATTGCTGGGAGAATAGTTTCCCAAACATCATTATTGAAACAGACTCTTTGGCTATGGTAAACATTTTAAATGAAGTTTGGGAAGTTCCTTGGAGTGTGACACTGGAGGTTAACTCCATTAACAGGCTAAAGGAATTGTTGACAGTAAGAGTACAACACTCCTTAAGGGAGGGAAATACTCTTGCTGATTATTTTGCTAACTTGGTTTTTGATTTTGCAGGTACATTTGAATATAAAACATTCCAAGAAGTTCCCACTAAAGGCAAGAGGATAATAAAATTAGACAAGCAAAGAACTCCAAACATGCAAATAAGATAGATTTCTGAGTCAAGTACATTTGTCTAAACAATCAATTTCCAACACTGTTAATATGGGATACTAAAGGACTGCAAAAAAGAAATTAGCTACTAATATATTTGTGAAGTCTGAATGATTTTTCAGTTGGTTAAACTACCATCCACCTGTGAGAACTTAAGGTGTTGAATATGGTATCTAACCAGGACCCATTAAATATTAGTAGTGTCAGTCTTGTTGCAGTTCTTTGTATTCATACTTGTTCCAGATTAATCGATTGAATCCATTAACTTATGACCTCTGGATTAAGATGGTGGTATTAATCTTAGTATTCAACCCATTAAAGAAAATGTCAAAAATTAATGGTTCAAGAGGTTAGGAGAAGTACCTTGTTAAGGTGATTGGTATTGTAAGGGATAGCTCCAACAAAGCTTAAGTTTCAGTCCACAATTTCAGATATACCTCGGATTGCAAAGTTCTAGGTTACATCGAGCTAATAGAAACAATAATGTGAGAAGCGTCGATAAGAGAAGAGAGGTGTACCTGTTCAGAGTATAGTTCAGAGCTTCAAGATAACCAGAAGATTCAATAAGATGCAAAGATTTCGAAGGTGATATTAATATGCTTGTGAGGTTCTAAACATCAATGGTGGTATCAATTCCTTTTGGGATTTAACCTGTTGATAGTTAGATCTAATAAGGTAGGTTAACGATATACCTTTTGAAGATAAGAGGATCCATAGTTGTCACGATTTTGGAAGCTCAGATGTTAGACATGAGCTCTGCGTAAACTTCAAATCCCTTCATCATTGAGGAGGTCAGCTCGATTAAAAGGTTTTAATGATCAGTCTTGAGCAGGGATCTACTCCGACGAGTTTAACTCGGTTGCTACGAGGAAGATGAAGATGATGAACTCCTCACCTCCCACTTTCCTTTTTCTTCTAGGTTTTTCTTTGTTTTTGTCTTTTTAGTATTTATTGGCTTTTTTTTTCCTTTTTGCTTACATATTGGGTGGGGTTGTAATGACCCGGGCCTCATCTGTGATATAGTTAATTACTTTTGCTTTTTATAAAATCAGGTCTGTTGGCCTTTTATTAAAAAAAAACATCTAACCCCAAATACCCACATCCATACTTAACAATTTTTAAATACAAAATGAGCAATTCCATTATCGACCAAATATTTTGGATAATTCTAATAGTTAAACAATGCAGAATAAATTAAATGTCTAAAATGCCCTCTAATATTGAAAGTCATTATACCAAAACATCTGATTATGAAAATCTGCAGGTACAATCCCAAAAACTAGAACAACTAAAGTGTCTGTGTCTGAAATAAATAGAAAAGAACATAGCGTGCGAAGACTCATGGCTGCTCGAAAGATGAAGCTCACCCTTGAGTCAGAACCAATCACTGGCTATAAACTATGGTCTTGTCGAAGTCGCTGGAATATGATTTGCACTTAAACAAAAGAAGAGTAGATGTAGTATCAGTACAACACCACTATTTACTGGTAGGATCATTGACCAACTCAACTTAATAAATATGAAAACATAACCAATTATTTGTAAACAAGTACAACCATGTAACACATAACGTTTATATCTTCACTTAGTCTCTTCTCAACAACAACCAAGTAAATAAGACAAGTACAAATAATCCACCAGGTCAATACCCTGACTAATAACAATTAACTAAACATTATCACAATTACTTTTTCATTGGGACTTCAATAAATAATTACACTATTCAAGTACGTTAACAGCCTAGACCACTCATGGATCCAAAATAACATTAACAATATAACCCAATCCACTCATGGAATTATCAAACTTACCAATACCATGTACACACATACTAAGGGTCTTACAAATACTCACTAGCCATGACCTGCAGGGGACGAGCTCAGTCCATGTACCAAATAACCCAGATAACTCGTGTCTGCCACACTTATCCTAAACTAATGTTATACCACCCTTATTCCAATATCCCCATCTTTATACTCTTTGAGTTTCACCAATTCCGTGATGATGATCTTTATTGGTTCATCTCACAATATCAACTCTTGTCACAATACGTATAAATCTAATATAAGATAACATAACCATACATGCACTTCAAAATGAGCCTTTTTACACAACCTCATATCAAGTGATTAAACACTTGTAATATTGTCCAACAAGTTAACATTTACAGCATGCATTGCAACAAGTAAACAAAGAGGCAGTTAACATGCATACATAAATCAAATTGAGTCTCAATTATAATTCAACCATCACATACCTCAATCAAAGCCTTGCACTGCTCTAACAAACTTGAGCCTTGCCCTTTCTTGAAATTTCTGCTTGATTATGGTCTAAAAAAAATAATGTAAACACCATTCAACAATGACCTAACAAATACAAGGATTATAACCTAATCCCATAACTCAAGGCCAAAATCATGATCATTCCCATATACTAGGGTTTTTACTACATTCATTCCACCTTAATTCTACCAAATTCAAATTTGTAAGGATGATTTCTAAGCATGCAACCATAAATTATCCACCCTTGATCAAAACTTAAGGATTGCACATTATTTTCGCTAAGTTATTGTAACGACCAGGTCTGTCATTATGGGTAGTCCAATCGTGCCAAGTTTTAGAGTTATAAAACTCTGGGTTTGGGAGTTTGAAATTCTGGGCTAGGCTAGTGTCGACCGGTTTTAGAGCGAGGTGGAGTCTAGGGAAATCTGGGCAAGGATTGGGTTAGTTGCCTTGTTTTGAGCTAGTTTTTCATGTATCCAAGACATAAAGGAGTCCGGGGGAATTTTCAGAATCGAAATTGGGTAAGTAGAACTCCCCGAAATGCATTTGATATGGAGGGGTTATTTCGGGTCATCAGGGGAAGCAAGTGTGTTGTAAAAGGACCAAATTTTGGAGATTTCCAGACATTCTATCTTTGACGAGTGCAATGGCTCCGCCGTGGCGACCACCACTATAGCGGTGGAAAATACCGCTATAGCGGTGGTCAATGCGGTCAACGCCGCTTAAGACAATTATAGCGGAGTGGGGACCGCTATAGCGGGCCGATGGGTTTTTAATGCAGAAACTTCCCCAAAACAATTCAGTTTTCTACAATTCATTTGGGATAAGAGCTAGGGCAATTTAAGGCATTTTTCCTCCATTCTTCACCGTTTTTCTTTCGTAAGGTGAGGTTTCTACTCCCCAAACTTCGCACTACTTTTCCTATGCTGTAGAATTGCTAGGAGGGAACTTGGGGAAAAGTTGGAATAACCTATGAATGGTGGAATCCGGGGAAGAAAGGGGATTCTAAACATGAAAGTTCTTGGGGATTGTTAAAAGTGAAATATACTGATCATATGTTGTTAAATTCTCCATTTTTATCTGTGAAAATGATAGAACTAGGGAAATTAACGATGGGAAAACTCGGGAAAAGGGTGGAATGATCATGTGTGGCCTGGGGTTCTGGGATTTGGTGTAATCTGGGTTATGTGCAGGCCTTGTTTATTAGTTTCATGTACTTGTGTGTTATTTTAGACCAAGAACAAGAAAGAAATCCAGAACACGGGAAAGCTCTGGTTGAGTAGAGCTTGGATCATTTCGAGGTACGTGATGGCTTATGAATTCCTGTGAATGTTGTATATTTTGTACTCTTATCTAAGTGCTTATATGAATTGCATGATTTAGAGGAATTGTGTAGAATGTCTAAGGGTCCTGTTTTACAGTCTGTGAATTGAATGGTGTGTTGCTTATTAGTTTACAAGTTGTTTGTTTATTCTTTTGACTGTGGATTGTTGACATTCGGTTGGCTCGGATACCACGCCTGGTACATGTATACTAACGATTGGCTTGGGTACCATGCCTGGTACGAGTATAACAAATGGTTGGCACGGGTAACACGCTTGGTACAAAATACTAACGGTTGGCTCGGGTACCACGCCTGGTACGGGTTAATTTTACTGTATCATGGCATTGGTATTGTTGCATTGCATTGACTGTTATTGGTTTCATGAGTGGACCGGGCTGTTCTTATTGAATTGTGATATTCAATGGTGGTCCTTTAGTGATCGGGAATCCTGTTATATTTGTTGAGTTAGTCTTGGATTAGGCCGGGTTGTCTATTTAACACTTAGGTGTTGTTTAGAAGGGATCCCAGGGTGGGTCCAGGCTAGGTAATAAGGATGAGCTATCGAATTCTGTGATTGTGGCTTAGAGTTATAAGAAGTGAACTTCATGTGAAACGAGCTAGGTAGAGACTTGTAGTCTAGGGGAGCCTATTGACTTGTTGCATGTTTTCCGTACTTGTATTTGATTTGCTGTACTGAATTATACACTGTTCATTTCGAACTGGCTGATGATCCTACCAGTATACAGTGGTGGTGTACTGATACTGCACTTTCTTTTCTCTTTGTGAGTACAGGCAATCTTCCAGCGGCTGAGACGCGACCTCATCTGTAGTACCAGCGCTCCAGACTTCAAGGGTGAGCCGCTTGATCGAGCTGCCTTGAATCTATCTTTAGTGTTGTAACCCATTTTATTTGGGCTTAGATTATTTTATTATATTTTAGGGTTGCATCCCCGTAGTCTAGACATTAGTAGAAGTCTTTGGTACTGCGACTTTCAGATTCTAGGGGTAATTTCTGCAGGTTTATATTAATGAAGTTGATTTATTGATATTGAACTGCTAGTTTATTTTATGCACTGGTTTTGAGCTGTTAGAACGATTAGGTTCTGGGAAGTGATGGTTTACTCACCCGGGGGTTGGGTGAGTGCCACTCAGGGCGGTCTGGGTCATGACAATGATGGTATCAGAGCCCTAGGTTCGTTGATCTCATCGTACCAAACAGGTCTAGTAGAGTCTTGCGGAATGGTGCGGAGACGTCCGTACTTTTCTTCGAGAGGCTATAGGGCTTTAGGAAAACTATCTCTTCCTTCTTTTCTTTGTGCTATAACTTGATTCCAATTGGTATTTGGTGATACAAACTGGTATCTAACCTCATTCACTCTTCTGTCCGCAGATGGTTAACACAAGGAATAATAGAGCTAGAACAACGATCCCAACAGCGGGCCTGGCTGTCCATGGTAGAGGCAGGGGAAGAGGAAGAGGATGAGGTAGAGCCGCACCCGCCAGGGGTGGAGCTCAAGCGGCTGCTGGAGAGCATGAAGCAACCCCTTCCCCACTTCTAGAACACGTTGCTGAAAATGTAGAAGTTATGGCTGAAGATGGTGAGGTGCAGGAGGAGGAGACACCGGTTGGGGGTGCAGGTCTCCCTACTATGACACCAGAAGCCTTTCAACAGGCTTGGAATATTTTGAGTGGGTTGGTTGGTACTGGAGCCATACCCGCGACTTTTGCAAACCAGGCCTTGGACCCTCAACCAGCAGCTACTATAGCACATAGGATGGATGCAGCTTCAGGAAAGAATGACTTCTTCAGGCCAATGCTAGGCCCAGTGATGACATGGAATAAGCATGAGATGCTGACCAAGTTTCTCAAGCTGAAACCTCCTACTTTTTAGGGTACCAACAAGGAGGATGCCTATGAGTTCATCTTGGATTGCTATGAGAGGTTGCACAAGTTGAGTATTATACGTCAGCATGGGGTTGAATTTGTCAGTTTTTAGCTGCACGGTGATGCCAAGCAGTGGTGGAGGTCTCATGTGGAGTGCCTATCTTCTGTTCTACCCCTACTGACTTGGGAACAGTTCCACACTTTGTTTTTAGAGAAGTACGTACCCCATACTTTGAGAGACCGTTAGAAAGATGATTTCTTGAACTTAGAGCAGGGTATCATGTTAGTCTCTGCTTAAGAGGCTAAATTCCATGCCTTGTATCATTTTGCCACACAGCTGTTGGGTTCTGAGGAGGAACGGGTCAAGTTGTTTGTGAAAGGTTTGAATACTGAGCTACAGGTACTGTCAGTGCATATGACTTCTTCAGGAAAGGTCTTTAATGATGTGGTGGATTATGTGAAGCAACTTGAGGGAGTCAGACAGATGGGGCAGGCTAAGACATTAGCCAAGAAGCCCCGGAGTGAGGGAATTTATGGTGGCTCACATTCCAAGGGTCATCATCAGCAGGTATTCTCAGCTCGTCCTATTCAGTCAGCTCTGTCAGCTGCTATATGTGGTCATCAGGGAGCTCATAATCAGTCTTCAGCTCCTAGAAGCCAGGGAGCATCTTATACGTCAACTAACATGCCTACACTTGACTGTGGATGCTTCTATTATGGTGATCAAGGCCACTTTAAGAGGGAGTGCCCACTCAGGCAGAGATGTAATCAGGGTCAGAAACAGCCTAGAGCGGTGGTCTGGATAGGTAGAGGTGGTAATGCTAGAGGTCTTCCACAGGGTGGGCGAGAAAACTTTTAGGGAGGCCGGGGTAACAGAGGGAATGGCGGTGCGGGCAGGGGTGCAACGCAGCTGGTTCGGGAAGTTGCCCAGATTGATGATCGGGCTCATTTTTATGCTTTTCCATGGAGGACTGAGGTGGAAGCCTCAGATGCGGTGATCACAGGTACCATTCTTGTCTGCGATAAAATGTCTATAATATTATTTGACCCAGGTTCTACATATTCTTATATATCTGTGAGTTTTGTGTTGGGTCTGGAATTGACTTGTGATATCCTTGATTCCCCTATTCATGTTTCTACCCCAGTTGGAGAGTCTGTGATTGTGACTTATGTTTATCGTGACTGTTCTGTTGTGTTTGTGGGATTGCATACTTGGATAGACTTAGTAATTCTGGATATGGTTGATTTTGATATTATCTTGGGCATGACCTGGCTGTCCCCTTATCATGCTGTGTTGAACTGTAACACCAAGACTGTGGCTCTAGAGATTCCAGGTAAGGATAGACTAGAGTGGGAAGGTGTGTACAGGCCTAGGCCAGTTAAGATAATATCATTTATTCGGGCTAGGAAGCTAGTGGGGAGGGGGTGTCTAGCATTCTTGGCTTATCTCCGGGATGATGGTATGGAGTCCCCGTCTATTGAGTTAATTCCCATGGTTTCTGAGTTTCTATAGGTGTTTCCAGCGGATTTGCCCGGCATGCCTCCGGACAGAGATATAGATTTCTGTATTGATTTAGAGCCAGACACTCATCCCAACTCCATTCCTCCGTATCGTATGGCTCCAGCAGAGTTGAGGGAACTTAAGACTCAGCTACAGGAACTCCTAGAAAAGGGATTTATCCATTCCAGTGCTTTGCCTTAGGGTGCTCTAATTTTATTTATAAAGAAGAAGGATGGTAGTATGCAGATGTGCATAGATTATAGGCAGTTGAACAAGGTGACCATCCGGAATAAGTACCCCCTACCTTGTATAGATGATTTGTTTGACTAGCTTCAGGGTGCATCGGTGTTTTCAAAAATTGACTTGAGGTCGGGGTACCATCAGTTAAAGATTAGGCCTGAGGACATTCCTAAGACTGCCTTTCGGATTTGGTATGGGCATTATGAATTCCTAGTAATGTCGTTTGGTTTGACCAATGCACCGGCAACATTCATAAGTTTGATGAATGAGGTGTTTAAGTCATATTTGGATTCCTTCATGATTGTGTTTATTGATGATATTTTGATCTACTCCAAGAGTAGGGAGGAGCATACTAATCATCTTCGTATTGTGTTGGACATCTTGAAATGCCGTAAGCTCTATGCGAAGTTCTCAAAGTGTGAATTTTGGTTGACTTCAGTTGCGTTCTTTAGGCATGTAGTGTCTGAAAAGGGGGTGATGGTAGATCCCCAGAAAATTGAAGCAGTCAAGAGTTGGGTCCGGCCTAGCTCTGTGACTGAGGTGAGGAGTTTTGTTGGACTCGCAGGGTACTACCAAAGGTTTGTTAAGGATTTTGTGTCTATTGTTACTCACCTGACCAGGATGACACAGAAAGATGTACCATTCATGTGGTCTGACAAGTGCGAGGACAACTTCCAAAAGCTCAAGACACTTTTGACCACGACTCCTTTTTTGTCCTTGCCGGTTGAAGGTAAAGACTTTGTTGTTTACTGTGATACTTCACATTCTGGTTTGGGTGCTGTGTTGATGCAGGATAGGAATGTGATAGCCATGGACTTCGTGGTGGGTCTTCCCAAGACATTGGGAAAGTATGACTCAATTTGAGTCATTGTTGATAGGCTAACCAAGTCCGCTCATTTTATTTCGGTCAGGGTAGATTACAATTCGCAACAATTGGCCATGATATACGTGAAGGAGATTGTGAGATTGCATGGGGTACCACTGTCCATCATTTCAGACAGGGGTACATATTTCACCTCTAAATTTTAGGGCAAGCTACATGAAGAGTTGGGTACACAACTCACTTTTAGCACAACCTTCCATTCTCAGACTGATGGCCAGTCAGAGAGGATGATCCAGGTATAGGAGGACATGCTGAGAGCATGTGTGATGGGCTTCGGGGGTCATAGGGACCAGTTTCTACCATTGTGCAAGTTCTCATACAATAATAGCTACCACTCTAGTATTGACATAGCATCGTTCGAGGCATTGTATGGGAGGAACTGCAGATCACTGGTTGGGTGGTTTGAGAAAGGCGATGTAAAGCCCCTAGGCGTGGACTTAGTAAAGGAAGCGTAGGAAAAGTTAAGGGGCATTCAGGCCAAATTGCTGGCTGCCCAAAGCAGGCAGAAGGAGTATGCAGATCGCAAGGTTCGGGACATGGAATTTCAGGTTGGTGAACAGGTATTATTGAAAGTCTCACCAATGAAGGGAGTTATGTGGTTTGGTAAGAAGGGCAAGCTTAGCCCTCGGTTCATCAGTCCATTTGAGGTTCTTGAGATTGTGGGGCCAGTGGCTTACAAGTTAGCACTGCTGCCCAGTTTGTCAGGCGTCCATCCGGTATTCCATGTATCCATGCTTAAGCGATACCATGGGGATGGGGATTACATCATCAAGTGGGACAATGTACTTTTTGACAAGGATCTTCGTTATGAAGAGGAACCAGTCTTGATTCTTGCTGGGGATGTCCAGAGGTTGAGGACAAAGGTGATTGACATGGTAAAAATTCAGTGGAAGCATCGTCCGGTTGAGGAAGCAACTTGGGAAACTGAGAAGGACATGTGGGACAAGTACCCTCAGTTGTTTGAGGATTCAGGTACTACACTTTCTTTTCTTTATTTTCGTAAATTCGGGTTTGATCATTCAGGGACAAATGATGGGTAAACTGGTATCTGTTGTAACGACCGAGTCCGTCATTATAGGTAGTCCAATCGTGCCAAGTTTTAGAGTTAGAAACCTCCGGGTTTGGGGGTTTGAAATTCTGGCCTAGGCTAGTCTCGGCTGGTTTTGGAGTGAGGTGGAGTCTGGGGAAATCCGGATAAGGATTGGGTTAGGTGCCTTGTTTTGAACTAGTTTCCACGTATCCAAGACATAAAGGAGTCCGAGGGACTTTTTGGAATCAAAATTGGGTAAGTAGAACTCCCAAAAATGCGTTTGATGTGGAGGGGTTGTTTCGGGTCGTCGGGGGAAGCAAGTGTGTTGGAAAAGGACCAAATTTTGGAGATTTTCGTACATTCTGTCCGTGGTGAGCGCAATGGCTCTGCCATAGTGACCTCTACTGTAGCAGTGGAAAATACCACTATAGCGATGGTCAAGGCAGTCAACGCCGCTTAAGACCGCTATAGCAGAGTGGGGATCGCTATAGCGGGCTGACGGGTTTTTAATCAGAAACTTCCCCAAAATAATTCAGTTTTCTACAATTCATTTGGGAGAAGAGTTAGGGCAATTTCAAGCATTTTTCCTCCATTCTTCATTGTTTTTCTTTCCTAAGGTAAGGTTTCTACTCTCCAAACTTCGCACTACTTTTCCTATGCAGTAGAATTGCTAGGAGGGAACTTAGGGGAAGGTTGGAATAACGTAGGAATGGTGGAATCCAAGGAAGAAAGGGGATTCTAAACATGAAAGTTCTTGGGGATTGTTAAAAGTTAAATATAATGATCATATGTTGTTAAATTCTCCATTTTTATTCGTGAAAATGATAGAACTAAGGAAATTAATGGTGGAAAAGCTCGGGAAAAGGGTGGAATGATCATGTATGGCCTGGGGTTCTGGGATTTTGTGTAATACGGGTAATGTGCATGCCTTGTTTGTTAATTCATGTACTTGTGTATTATTTTAGACCAAGAACGAGAAAGGAATCCGAAACACGGGAAAGCTCAGGTTGAGTAGAGCTTGGATTATTTCGAGGTAGGTGATGGCTTACGAATTCTTGTGAATGTTGTATATTTTGTACTCTTATCTAAGTGTTTGATGAATTGCATGACTTAGAGGAATTGTGTAGAATGTCTAAGGGTCCTGTTTTACAGTCTGTGAATTGAACGGTGTGTTGCTTGTTGGTTTACAAGTTATTTGTTCATTATTTTGACTATGGATTGTTGACATTCGATTGGCTCGGGTACCATGCCTGGTACAGGTATACTAATGGTTGGCTTGGGTACCACGCCTGATACGGGTATAACAAATAGTTGGCACGGGTACCACGCCTGGTACGAAATACTAACGATTGGCTCGGGTACCACGCCTGGTACGGGTTAATTTTACTGCATCATGGCATTGGTATTGTTACATTGCATTAACTGTTATTGGTTTCATGAGTGGACCGGGCTGTTCTTATTGAATTGTGATATTCACTGGTGGTCCTTGAGTGATCGGGAATTCTGTTATATTTGTTGAGTTGGTCTTGGATTAGGCCGGGTTGTCTGTTTAACACTTAGGTGTTGTTTAGAAGGGATCCCAGGGTGGGTCCCGGCTAGGTAATAAGGATGAGCTATCAAATTCTGTGATTGTGTCTTAGAGTTATAAGAAGTGAACTTCATGTGAAACGAGCTAGGTAGAGACTTGTAGTCTAGGGGAGCCTATTGACTTGTTGCATGTTTTCCGTACTTGTATTTGATTTGCTGTACTGAATTATACACTATTTATTTCGAACTGGCTGATGATCCTACCAGTATACAGTGGTGGTGTACTGATACTGCACTTTCTTTTCTCTTTGTGAGTATAGGCAATCTTCCAGCGGCTGAGACGCGACCTCATCAGTAGTACCAGCGTTCCAGACTTCAAGGGTGAGCCGCTTGATCGAGCTGCCTTGAATCTATCATTAGTGTAATAGCCTATTTATTTCGGGATTAGACTATTTTCTTATATTTTGGGGTTGCATTCCCGTACTCTAGACATTGGTAGAAGTGTTTGGTACTGCGACTTTTAGATTCTAGGGGATAATTTCTACAGGTTTATATTAATGAAGTTGATTTATTGTTATTGAACTGCTAGTTTATTTTATGCATTGGTTTTGAGCTGTTAGAACGATTAAGTTCGGAGAAGTGATGGTTCGCTCACCCGGGGGTTGGGTGAGTGCCACTCACGACAGTCTGGGTCGTGACAGTTATATTAGAAAATCAGCCTAGGTCAAGTCAAATCCTCTCCCACGATCAAAACCTAGTGATTCTAAGGACTAATCATAAAAAAACTAGTTAACGGGTGGATTAACTTACCTTAATAAAGGATTTTAAGTTGAAACTAATAGTTTTCTCCCTAAATTGCCCTTCTAAACTCTAGAATGGAAGTGGAATAATAATAATTTTTTTAAGTCTAAAATTGCATTTAACATCACATATCCCGCTATAGCAGCTCAATTCCTGCTATAGCGTCATTGCTATAGCAGAATCTGCATGTTATGATGAGATTAATCGAAGATAATTTCTGCTATAGCGAGAAAATTCCTGGTATAACGGCCCATGGTAGCGGCATGTCTCCTTCTAGAGCTGCCTAGACGAGACAAAGAGTTTGATAATCCCATTTTTTTTCCAATTTCACAAAACACTTCTAGATATTGACATTCCGAACTAACCCTTTTATGCCAAATGCGATATCCGGAGTTCTACTAACCCGAATTCACTTCCAAAAGTTTCTACGAACTCCTTAACCGCTCAACTATCATAATATGTTATTAAATCATATAAACATAAACCTACCCATTACCAGATTTATCTAGATCATACCACACTTAGAATTCATCCAAGACTAGCCTAGCCTAAAATTTCTAACACTTTATTTGGGGAGAATCTTAACCCATATTTTAGTATGCTATACTGTACTATAATAATGTAGAGGACCATTACACCCATGGTCTCACCTCAAAAGCATCAACCCAACTAATGGGAGATCTACATCTCCTCCCAAACAATGCCTCAAACGAAGCCATGTTAATACTCAAGTGATAACTTTTGTTATAAGCAAACTATGTCAATGGAATAAACTGGTCCCAATGACCACCAAAGTCTATCACACATACACGAATCATGCCTTCTAAAACCCGAATCATCTGCTCGGACTTCCCATCAGTCTGAGGGTGAAATGATGTACTAAGGTCCAACCTAGTACCTAATTCAGCCTACAATGTCCTCCAAAAATTAGAAGTAGACTGTGTACCTCTATTTGATATGATAGAAAGTGGAAGTCCATGCAATCGAACAATCTCTTGGATGTATAGGTTGGCTAACTTCTCTACATTATAAGTTACTTGAACTAGGATGAAATATGCCGATTTAGTCAACTTATTAAAAACTACCCATATTCAATCAAACTTTCCCAAGGTCTTTGGAGGACTAACCACAAAGTCCATTGCTTATCCTTTCCCACTTCCATTCAGGAATAGACATTCTCTGAAGTGTCCCTCCAAGTCTCTAGTGCTCATATTTAACCTTCTGACAATTCAGACACTGGGCAACAAGATTAACAATATCACGCTTCTTCCTATTCAATTATTACACAATAATAAAATACACCATTTGGTATTTGAACCACCATCTTTATTGTGCTAAGATACATTTCTATCAATAGACTATTATTTCTTATTGATTTAAGATTATAATTTTTTTTATTTATAGTCTTTAATTTTCTTTGCAAGACCGACTTTAGGAGGTCATTTTTTGCAAATAAATATTACAAAATAAATGAAAAATCAATCTCTGAAGATCAGTATTTTGCAATTTTGTTTATAAAAAAATGACCTTCAGAGGTCGATTTTGTTGAAAATGATATTGTTTTAAAAAAATCAACTTCCTATTTTGAAGCCAATTTTTGACAGATTTTTAATAATATATTGATTTTTGAAGATTTTAGGACTTGTGAATAATTTATTTCAAAGTTACAATACTATTTGTACTAAAACCTTGGTGATCTATTAGGATTTATGAGTAATTTGTTCTACAAATTATAATATAGTTTATACTAAGGTTCTAATGATCCACTGCAACTTGTAAAAAAATAACTCATCCCTCATCCATATGAACTTCCAATGATCCACTAAGATTGATTTAAACTAGGTCAAAACTTGCAAGCTTCATGTTTTGACATGTAAGTTACTTTTATCAAATTTATTTATATAAAATTAAAATTTAAGTAATCCCTCATTCATTTTTACTTGTCCTGTATTAATAGCAATCAAGGAGACTTAAATCTATTGAAGGAAAAATATAGTCAATGTAAGAATTTGAGGACAAATTTTCTTTAAGAAGGGGAGAATGATCACAACCAAGAAATCTAGATGAACTCCATTGAAGGACAGGGAATATCGAGATGCTTTAGTGAGCTTCAATTAGCAATGTAAATATGTATTATGATGGAAGAAGAGATCCATCCCAAAGTAGACTTTTTGGGTAAGTCTTACAATTATTTGGAGACCTAATTGAATACAAGAGGAGTTGGAATGGGGCTCAAATCTGCTCCAAAATGAAGAAAATACAGTAGCCCAAAATCTAAAAGTAATTTCTAGAATCTATATTTAAGAGTTGTTTTAATCTATTTTGACATTGGACTAAGTGTAGGTCAACACTTGCAAGCTCCAAGTTTTGACATGTAGGTTACTTTTATAAAATTTATTTAAATGAAATTAAAGTTTGAGTACCCCCTAGTTCATTTTTATTTGTCCTGTATTAATAACAATCAAGGAGGCTTAAATCTATTGAAGGAGCAGGTATAGTCAATGTAAGCATTTGAGGACGAATCTTCTTTAAGAAGGGGAGAATAATCACAATCAAGAAAACTAGATTAACTTCATTGAGGGCCAGACGCTTTAATGAGCTTCAATCAGCAATGACAATATGTCTTATGATGGAAGAAGATCTTCATCCCAAAGTAGATTTTTGGGTAAGTCTTACAACTATTTGATGACCCAAATTGAATACAAGAGGAGTTGGAATAGGATTCAAATCTGTCCCAAAATGAAGAAAATATAGCAGCCCAAAATCTAAAAGTTGTTTCTAAAATCTATATTTAAGAGTTGCTTTAATCTAGGCTGACTACATTGGACTATGTGTAGGTAGTCTTCTATGTCCCTAGGAAATATAGTTCTTATTTAGTTTTATTTTTGACCAACCACCTTCTATACTTCTATAAAAAAAAGGTTCTTTCTTTTTCATTATAACTAAGTTTGAATTTATATTAATACTAGTGTACTTGTCCGCGCTTCGCGCTGTTAAATTAAAAATAAAATTCTTTTTCCAACATTTGGAGATTAAAAATAATGTTTTTGATGTAATTATATTATTTCAAACATTATCTTTTATCTAGTATATAATTAAAGGTAAAAATATTTGTAATCTATTTCATTGCTTTAAAATTCTAGGCATTTTAAATTAAGAAAAAACAATTGTAAACACTAAATTTCAATGCTCTTATCTCAATTATTTTCTTGATATTTCTATTAGTAAAATGAGAACTTTGTTTTTAAATTTTTAGAAATTTAACAAAGAAAAAGCAAACATTTTTTTTCAGTTGATCATATTTTTTATTACTTCCAAAAATTCCCTTTTCCCCTTAAAAGTGCCCCTACCATTTTGTTTGCACTTCCCTTGCAAATAAAAAATAATTACACAAAATAACATATAAATATAGTGAGTTAAAATATCAAACTTTTATAATTTTTTGTAACGATCGGAACTGTTGTTATTTTAGAAACCAGATATCACAAAAATTTCGGGAATGATTTAAAAATATTTGTATTAAGTGGGGCGACTCGGCGATTTTTTTTTACAATTTTTGAAGTTTGGTCCGGGCTAACGTTGCTCTGCTATAGCGGTAGCCGTCTGCTATAGTGGGGTGACGGGAGGCAGTGGCCTCAAAATGCAAATTTGATAAAAGACTTCTCCTCCTAAGTTGGAAAACATACGAGTGTTTCTCCAAAAACCCTCCTAGGCTTCTCCAAGGCTTGAGAGCCATGAGGAGGAGGGATTATAGCTGAAAGGACGTGGAACAATGAATTTCGGGATCGTCATCCAGCTGAAAATGATTTCATGGAGCCAGAAAATGCGTTGTGCAACTACTCGACATCCAGGTAGGCTAGGTTTCTTATTGAGTAGATGGACCTTTTTACATTTCATACTTATTGTACAAAGAAAAGGAGAATTCATGCTTAGGACTTTGGGCATGGAGTTTGGTGGACTGTGGTGTTGGTCATGTATGAACTAGGATTTTAGTTGAATCAGATTATCGTGTTGTCATATTTTGAGCTGTACATATTATTTAGGGCATGGAATAATGACAGAATTCAGGGACTGGGATGTCGGGAAGGTTAGAGGAACTTGAAATGCTTGGGTAACTAAATGGCTACGTAAAAAGGGGATTCTTCGATTAGGGTTCGGTATAATGAATAGAATAATAAGAGTGGCTGAATCACCGAGGTTAGGAGGTGACTTCCCCATATTATAATTATCAAAGGAGAAGTTCAGGAATCAATGCATTTACTAAATGCGTGTAATGAAGGGGTGAACGGGGGTTGGTCTTCGGACGAGATTCAAGGTTGAGCTACGTACCCGGGGAAAGGGTAGGTTATGGTTATTGATTACCTTTATGCATTGTATGTTTGTGTGCTTTTGCTTAAGTATTGTATGAGTTGCATGCTTAGAGAATAGTTATGAATGTCTAAATATGCAGATAACAGTCTTGTAAAATGAACTGGGTGATATTGCTTGTTGGTTTACAAGTGTGTTTTGTTCATTGTTTGTGACTGTTGGATTTCTATGTGACATTCGGTTGACTCAGGTACCACGCTTGGTACAGGCTACTAAATGGTTGGCTCGGGTACCACACCTAGTACAGGTTACTATTTGGTTGGCTAAGGTACCATGCCTGGTACGAGAATTATAAATGGTTGGCTCAGGTATCATGCCTGGTACGTGTTTGTTTATTGAAATGTCGTATTCTGACGGTGGTTCCATGAGTGGACCTAGTTTTATTTTTTTATGTCACGCCTCGAGGCTACCCTCTGGAAGTAATACGAGACCCGAGACCCGAGACCACAAGTGCCCCAAGTTGACCCTTGTCTAAAGCATGACTTAAACCGATATATATAAACTTAGCAGAAGCATCAAATTAAAGAAATAAATGGATTGAGTCATCAACAACTCAAATATAACATAACAGAATCTGAAACCCAAATACAGATTCTCTGCTATGTCTGGAAGCCTCTAATCTGAATACTGAGTTGCTGGGAAAAGACCCCAGCTAACTCCAAATACTAAGCAGAAACCATAAAGATAGACAACTGATACTAGTCCTCGAAGTATGAGGACTCACCACTCAAAGCTGGGACACCTGCTAATCTCTAGCCACGAATCTGAGGGCCCAAACCTGAATCTGCATCATCAAGGGATACATCACAAAAATATGCGTCAGTACTATAAGATGTACTGAGTATGTGAGATATTCAAAAAGTAGTAAAACGTACTTAAAACATAGTTAAAACTGAATCAATGCATAATAAGAGAATTCAGAAGAAATATCATAATTTAAGCATATGGTAAGAGATATCAAAGCATAAGACTTAAAAATATTCATACGGGAGTTTCTTATAATCGACAATTGACCATGTGAGCTACATGAAATCTAACTATATAACCCTAGTTAGCAAAGCTTCCCCGAACCTTGCCAAGAAATGGGACACCATAATCCAACTATATAACCCTAGTTGGCAAAGCTTCCCTAATGCCCGCTAAAGCACAGAACACCATAATCAAATGTGAAACCACTTTCGTAAGCCCATATGACAATTCATAACCTACGCTGGCAACATAGTTTTGGACTTGGGTCATCGAGCCCTTATTGCTCGGTGCTAAATACTACTCTCAAAACATGCATATAGCTCATAATATACTTGTGGCATATCTGATGCCAAATCTATTTGAAAAGCACAAAGACATATCTGATGTCATGCAATTCTTATATCATAATCCTTGAAGCTTAGCATAGCCATAATTCAAAACATACTTTTCTTTCTGAATTCATAACTTAAAGAATTTGGCGTGCAATTTCATAAATTCATAAGGCCGTGTTATCTAAACATGCCAATTTTCACTAATCATGCAATTCAATAGAATCATGCTAGAAATCATCTTTAATGCATGGGCTTTTGAAATCAATTAAGAGACTTCAAATAAAACATAGATAAGTAATGATAAACCATGAATTGATATTTTAAAACTGAACCCATAAGTTTTCCCCAAATTGGGTGAGAACCCTAATTTTATAAATTCACAAATCAAAGTAAAAATCATGAGTTTTGGGCATAAGGGTAAAGGAAATCCCTTATTGAATGCCCACATACCTTATTGAAAAAGCTAGCTTGATCTTAAGACGAAAAGAAAGGCTTGAGACCTAGAGCTTGAAGGAGTTCTTTCTTCTTTTGGAATAGAATTGTTTAGAATGAGAAGAGTTTAGGCTATTAGGGAATAAAACCCTACTAAAAATGGTCAAAATGACCTCACTTAGGAGTTAAAAGGGTGGAAATTTACAAAAATACCCCAAGGATTTAATTAGGAAAAAGTTGTAAAAAGTTAGGTTCAGGGATCACGGGTGCATTCCACGAGCCATAGAATGAACCACGACTCGTGGTTTCCACTCGTGGTTCCTGGCCCAACATTCAAGCTACAGAGGAGGTTCTAGGGGTCAACAGGATGCACCATAGTTAGAACTACGATCCGTAGACCAATTCGTAGTTCCTGGAGAATTTGGCAGACCTCAGATCAAGTTCCACGAGTTAGCAGGATGGTCTGTAGTTCATACTACGGGCCGTAGAAGCCAATCGTGCTTCTTAGGGAAACTATCAACCCTCTGATCTAATTCTATGAGTGGACAGGATGGACCATAGACTAAACCACGGTGCATAGAACCAACTCGTGGTTCTCAGACTAGAGACAGAACCAACAGATACAAACCACGGGTTTATTTCACGGCTCGTGGTTTAAACCATGACCCATGGTTTAGACCCGTAATTCTTGAGATGAACAAATTTTTTTAGATTTCTTAAGTTTGGAAACTGGATCGAATTCCTGGGTGTTACAATATCTTCCCCTTGGGATTATTCATCCTTGAATGAAGACTAAGCAAGGTAAACTAGAGAGAAAATAACCCAATCAATCAACAAAATAGGAAAACTGAAGAATAAATATGAAACAGAGCTTTTTAACTTAAAACATAATAGAACTAACTTCGGAAAACATGAATGCATGCTAGGATCATGAGGAAAAACTGATGGACTAGAACCGGAGGGACATACCAAGGAGGAAACTAATACCTCAAGCTGAAACTGAGTCGGAAGGAAAGAGATGAGGGTACTTGGCTTTCATGGCTGCTTCTGCTTCCCAAGTTGCTCCCTCAACTAGTTGATTTCTCCAAAGGACCTTCACCAAAGTGACTTCTTTGTTTCTCAACCTCTGAATATGACGATCAAGAATATCCACGGGAACTTCCTCATAAGTAAGGCTATCCTTCACACTCACATCTTCCAAAGGAACAATCAAGGTCAGATCACCAACACACTTCTTCAACAATGAAACATGGAAAATCGGATGAACCGCTTCTAAATCTATTGGCAAGTCCAACTCATACGCAATACTACCAACTCTCCTCAAAATCTAATAAGGACCTATATAATGGGGACTAAGTTTCCCTTTCTTGCTAAATCTCATCACACCCTTCATGGGGGACACTTTCAGAAATACCCAATCATCAACCTCAAACTCCAACTCTCTTCTCCTCACATCTGCATATGATTTTTGTCAACTCTAAGCGGTCTTCAACCTCTCCCTAATAATCTGAACCTTCTCCATAGTATCATAAACCGAATCTAGACCAATCAAAGCTGCCTCACCTACCTCAAACCAACTAATAAGAGATCTACACCTCCGCTTATAAAGTGCCTCATAAGGATCCATCTAGATGCTAGAATGAAAGTTGTTGTTGTAGGTAAACTCGATAAGAGGTAAGTAATCATCCCAACTACCTTTGAAATCAATCACACAAGCTCTCAACATAT
This sequence comes from Jaltomata sinuosa, assembly GCA_003996215.1. Lineage (NCBI taxonomy): Eukaryota > Viridiplantae > Streptophyta > Magnoliopsida > Solanales > Solanaceae > Jaltomata > Jaltomata sinuosa. The sequence goes on along the minus strand of QJPP01002516.1, from coordinate 8,354 downwards.
CCTTCAAAGTCTTAATAGTACACTCTGCCTGGCCATCCATCTGTGGGTGAAAAGTTGTGCTAAGCTTAACCTGGGTACCAAGACCCTTCTGAAATGATCTCTAAAACTGAGATGTAAACTGAGTACCCCTATCTAAAATGTTTGACAATGGAACATCATGCAATCTGACTATCTCCCGAATGTAGAGTCTGGCATAATCACCTACTAAATCTGTAGTCTTAATAGCCAAGAAGTGGGCTGATTTAGGCATCCTGTCGACAATTACCCAAATAGAATCGTGTTGCCTTTGAGTACAAGGCAAACCAGTAATGAAATCCATATTGATCGTGTGAGACCCCATAATTTTTTTCGTATAATATATGTAGCATGACGTGAGTGTATGAGGTGTATATGATTTGGTGTGGACATCAGGAGGATAAGATTGCAAATGGGTAGTGATATCAAAGAATTAAACTAAGTCTTAGGTCAAGGAGAGCCCTTAGACAAAAGTTTGAGTTAAAAAAATGCCTCGTGTACCACCTTGCTCGTTTGGAATGTTTAAACTAACCTGTAGCTTCGGGATGAGACTAAGAGTATATGATATGCTAAGAAGGATGTGTTATGAGGTATTATAATTGCACAATTTCGTATGTTAAGTTTTGAAGTCAAGCAACTTGCGAAATAAAAGTCGGCAAAAGTTACCGTAAGTTTCTTTAATAAATTTTCTGAAATTTGGGTCAAATGTCTTGGAGCTTTTCTCCCAATATATGAGGCGTTAGAGGGCATATGACCTACCAAATCGAAAGTCTACGAGTCTAGTTTCCAACTCACAAAACCTCACGTCCAACCTACCTAGGAGTAAAAAGTTATGACTATATTACCGCGGACTATCTATGTTGAAACCGGGTCGCGAACCGGGTCGGGTTAAGATTAGGTTATATATGTCTATTTACGTTTTAGGTCGTAAAAATACTCTAAAAACAGTTTTGAAATAGGGAGAAACATAGGAGAGGGTTACAAGGCAGTTCTTGAGTGATCAAGGTGTGCTTTGGGAGATTTCTATCGCTAAAGTTTGCCCCCGTGTCAAGAAACGTGATCTCTACGCGTGACAACCATTTCCCCTTAGATAAGCAACATTTGGAGATGATTTGGGCATATAGGACTTGGTATTTCTTGGTGGTGCTTCAAGCTTTACACTTGGTTTGCTAAGATAACCATCTCGGGGCTCTTTTATGATCATTTTTACGAAGTTCTACGGAAGTTTCGTCAAGATATGATCCTATGGAAAATCTGCCAATTTAAGCTTAATTATGAAATGTTTATAGGTGTGTATAAGCTGCGTATATATAGTGTTTTCAAAGATTAGGATGCAAGGAACAACTTCCGTGAAAGAACTACGGGCATTTGGGCATTCATTGGAAAGGTATGTTAAGGCTAAGCGTTGTCCTTCCTTTGAGCACAAACCTTAGAAAATTCCTAAATCGTCAAATGCGATATTTTACTATTCTACTGCTAGAAAGACCTTATGTGAAAGGCATTGGGATCGCAGCTGAAGTATTTTTGTGGTATTATTATGATAATATTCCGCGTGTTTGGTTATATAGGATATTCGATATCTATATAATATTTTGTCGGTTTCCTTAACTATATGTCTATATGTAGGAGTTCTTGGGTGTTGTGATTTAAAATGATTGCAAAGGAACATTAAGAATCCGTAACGAGCCCTCCTTCCTTGCTAAAATGATTTTCAGAAAACTTTAAAATAATGCGTCGATTTTAAAAACTCTCAAATGTAACTCGTATATTTAAACTACTAGAGGACTCGATTTTTGAAATACCTTCTTTTACAAACTATTAGAAAAACATATATAGAAACTAAGTGAAGCACCTTAAGCTCTTTATAAACATCTTCAGGTTTAATTTACCTTTCTAAAGTCGAGTTAAGTATTCAAATTTATTCTAATAGTACATGAGGTTCTACGAGGCACTTACATGTTATACAAAAGTAATTACGAGATTATGAGAATAAGAGTACCAGCAGGCCAAGATTGGCAACATAATTATGATGACATAAGTGCATTATGCATCCATGACATGACATGCTATGTAATCCTTAGAATTGTAATGACGGGAGGATTGCGTTTGTGAATTTCTGATGATTGTATTGATTTGATTCTGTATGGCTATGACAAAATAGCCCCTAAGCTTATTTGCTTTATCAACCATGGTGATCTATTTGTACTAAAACCTTGGTGATCTATTAGGATTTATGAGTAATTTATTCTACAAATTATAATATAGTTTATACTAAGGTTCTAATGATCCACTACAACTTGTAAAAAACTAAGTCATCCCTCATCCATATGAACTTCCAATGATCCACTAAGATTGATTTAAACTAGGTCAACACTTGCAAGCTTCAAGTTTTGACATGTAAGTTACTTTTATCAAATTTATTTATATAAAATTAAAATTTAAGTAATCCCTCATTCATTTTTACTTGTCCTGTATTAATAGCAATCAAGGAGACTTAAATCTATTGAAGGAAAAATATAGTCAATGTAAGAATTTGAGGACAAATTTTCTTTAAGAAGGGGAGAATGATCGCAACCAAGAAATCTAGATGAACTCCATTGAAGGACAGGGAATATCAAGATGCTTTAGTGAACTTCAATTAGCAATGTAAATATGTATTATGATGGAAGAAGAGATCCATCCCAAAGTAGACTTTTTGGGTAAGTCTTACAATTATTTGGAGACCTAATTGAATACAAGAGGAGTTGGAATGGGGCTCAAATCTGCTCCAAAATGAAGAAAATACAGTAGCCCAAATTCTAAAAATAATTTCTAGAATCTATATTTAAGAGTTGTTTTAATCTATTTTGACATTGGACTAAGTGTAGGTCAACACTTGCAAGCTCCAAGTTTTGACATGTAGGTTAGTTTTATAAAATTTATTTAAATGAAATTAAAGTTTGAGTACCCCCTAGTTCATTTTTATTTGTCTTGTATTAATGACAATCAAGGAGGCTTAAATCTATTGAAGGAGCAGGTATAGTCAATGTAAGCATTTGAGGACGAATCTTCTTTAAGAAGGGGAGAATGATCACAATCAAGAAAACTAGATTAACTTCATTGAGGGCCAGACGCTTTAATGAGCTTCAATCAGCAATGACAATATGTCTTATGATGGAAAAAGATCTTCATCCCAAAGTAGATTTTTGGGTAAGTCTTACAACTATTTGATGACCCAAATTGAATACAAGAGGAGTTGGAATAGGATTCAAATCTGTCCCAAAATGAAGAAAATACAGCAGTCCAAAATGTAAAAGTTGTTTCTAAAATCTATATTTAAGAGTTGCTTTAATCTAGGCTGACTACATTGGACTAAGTGTAGGTAGTCTTCTATGTCCCTAGGAAATATAGTTCTTATTTAGTTTTATTTTTGACCAACCACCTTCTATACTTCTATAAAAAAAAGGTTCTTTCTTTTTCATTATAACTAAGTTTGAATTTATATTAATACTAGTGTACTTGTCCGCGCTTCGCGCTGTTAAATTAAAAATAAAATTCTTTTTCCAACATTTGGAGATTAAAAATAATGTTTTTGATGTAATTATATTATTTCAAACATTATCTTTTATCTAGTATATAATTAAATGTAAAAATATTTGTAATCTATTTCATTGCTTTAAAATTTTAGGCATTTTAAATTAAGAAAAAACAATTGTAAACACTAAATTTCAATGCTCTTATTAGTAAAATGAGAACTTTGTTTTTAAATTTTTAGAAATTTAACAAAGAAAAAGAAAACATTTTTTTTCAGTTGATCATATTTTTTATTACTTCCAAAAATTCCCTTTTCCCCTTAAAAGTTCCCCTATCATTTTGTTTGCACTTCCCTTGCAAATAAAAAATAATTACACAAAATAACATATAAATATAGTGAGTTAAAATATCAAAATTTTATAATTTTTTGTAACGATCGGATCTGTTGTTATTTTAGAAACCAGATATCACAAAAATTTCGGGAATGATTTAAAAATATTTGTATTAAGTGGGGCGACTCGGAGATTTTTTTTTACAATTTTTGAAGTTTGGTCCGGGCTAACGTTGCTCTGCTATAGCGGTAGCCGTCTGCTATAGTGGGGTGACGGGAGGCAGTGGCCTCAAAATGCAAATTTGATAAAAGACTTCTCCTTCTAAGTTGGAAAACATACGAGTGTTTCTCCAAAAACCCTCCTAGGCTACTCCAAGGCTTGAGAGCCATGAGGAGGAGGGATTATAGCTGAAAGGACGTGGAACAATGAATTTCGGGATCGTCATCCAGCTGAAAATGATTTCATGGAGCCAGAAAATGCGTTGTGCAACTACTCGACATCCAGGTAGGCTAGGTTTCTTATTGAGTAGATGGACCTTTTTACATTTCATACTTATTGTACAAAGAAAAGGAGAATTCATGCTTAGGACTTTGGGCATGGAGTTTGGTGGACTGTGGTGTTGGTCATGTATGAACTAGGATTTTAGTTGAATCAGATTATCGTGTTGTCATATTTTGAGCTGTACATATTATTTAGGGCATGGAATAATGACAGAATTTAGGGACTGGGATGTCGGGAAGGTTAGAGGAACTTGAAATGCTTGGGTAACTAAATGGCTACGTAAAAAGGGGAATCTTCGATTAGGGTTCGGTATAATGAATAGAATAATAAGAGTGGCTGAATCACCGAGGTTAGGAGGTGACTTCCCCATATTATAATTATCAAAGGAGAAGTTCAGGAATCAATGCATCTACTAAATGCGTGTAATAAAGGGGTGAACGGGGGTTGGTCTTCGGACGAGATTCAAGGTTGAGCTACGTACCCGGGGAAAGGGTAGGTGATGGTTATTGATTACCTTTATGCATTGTATATTTGTGTGCTTTTGCTTAAGTATTGTATGAGTTGCATGCTTAGGGAATAGTTATGAATGTCTAAATATCCAGATAACAGTCTTGTAAAATGAACTGGGTGATATTGCTTGTTGGTTTACAAGTGTGTTTTGTTCATTGTTTGTGACTGTTGGATTTCTATGTGACATTCGGTTGGCTCAGGTACCACGCTTGGTACAGGATACTAAATGGTTGGCTCGGGTACCACACCTAGTACAAGTTACTATTTGGTTGGCTCAGGTACCATGCCTGGTACGGGAATTATAAATGGTTGGCTCGGTTATTATGCCTGGTACGAGTTTGTTTATTGAAATGTCGTATTCTGACGGTGGTTCCATGAGTGGACCTAGTTTTATTTTTTTATGTCACGCCTCGAGGCTACCCTCTGGAAGTAACACGAGACCCGAGACCCGAGACCACAAGTGCCCCAAGTTGACCCTTGGCTAAAGCATGACTTAAACCGATATATATAAACTTAGCGGAAGCATCAAATTAAAGAAATAAATGGACTGAGTCATCAACAACTCAAACATAACATAACAGAATCTGAAACCCAAATACAGATTCTCTGCTATGTCTGGAAGCCTCTAATCTGAATATTGAGTTGCTGGGAAAAGACCCCACCTAACTCCAAATACTAAGCAGAAACCATAAAGATAAACAACTGATACTAGTCCTCGAAGTATGAGGACTCACCACTCAAAGCTGGGACACCTGCTAATCTCTAGCCACGAATCTGAGGGCCCAAACCTGAATCTGCATTATCAAAGGATACATCACAAAAATATGCGTCAGTACTATAAGATGTACTGAGTATGTGAGATATGCAAAAAGTAGTAAAACGTACTTAAAACATAGTTAAAACTGAATCAATGCATAATAAGAGAATTCAGAAGAAATATCATAATTTAAGCATATGGTAAGAGATATCAAAGTATAAGACTTAAAAATATTCATACGGGAGTTTCTTATAATCGACAATTGACCATGTGAGCTACATGAAATCTAATTATATAACCATAGTTAGCAAAGCTTCCCCGAACCTTGCCAAGGAATGGGACACTATAATCCAACTATATAACCCTAGTTGGCAAAGCTTCCCTAATGCCCGCTAAAGCACAAAACACCATAATCAAATGTGAAACCACTTTCGTAAGCCCGTATGACAATTCATAACCTACGCTGGCAACATAGTTTTGGACTTGGGTCATCGAACCCTTATTGCTCGGTGCTAAATACTACTCTCAAAACATGCATATAGCTCATATTATACTTGTGGCATATCTGATGCCAAATCTATTTGAAAAGCACAAAGACATATCTGATGTCATGCAATTCTTATATCATAATCCTTGAAGCTTAGCATAGCCATAATTCAAAACATACTTTTCTTTCTGAATTCATAACTTAAAGAATTTGGCGTGCAATTTCATAAATTCATAAGGCCGTGTTATCTAAACATGCCAATTTTCACTAATCATGCAATTCAATAGAATCATGCTAGAAATCATTTTTAATGCATGGGCTTTTGAAATCAATTAAGAGACTTCAAATAAAACATAGATAAGTAATGATAATGTCACGACCCAATTTCTCGGTCATGATGGCACCTACAACCCCCGTTAGGCGAACCAATCCTCGTAGCCCAGAACAGTTAGTAATGGGCTACAATCTAGCACATAAGGGAACCAGACGAATAAAATAGATAACAGGGATATAAATATATATATATGCGGAAACTAAACCAAACCCCAAGACCTGGTATCATAGTATAGAGCCAAACTACATACACGGAGTGCAAATAATCCAAAACAATATATACAGATGTCTCTGAATTGTAATAGAGTACATGAAGCAAAAGATAAACTAAAGCTAAGCTCCGATCGCCAAGAGCTCACCCTCAGCCTGAAGTAGTCCTCAACAGATCTTCAAGCACGAATCGCAGCGACCTAACGGCGATGGCCCACGCTAGGATCTGCATCCAAAGATGCAGGGGGTAGGGGTGAGCACCAAATGCGAAGCATAAGGTACCCAGTAGGTATCATAGGCCGACTGGGCACATATAAGATAAAAGCATAGTAATAGACAAAGTAGAAGCAAGTAGTCACAGAAATCAACGAAAGGTACACAGGAACTAGCCTAGAGGGAAATCAACAGAACCACATATGAGGCTAGTAAGCAGAATATACACACCATAGGCACAGGTGAAAGTAAGAAATAACGCACCTGGGGTCCTTGCAACAACAGTGTATACAAAATAAGTTTACGAGATGGACGGTATACCGGTAACCTCAAGTGTAAGAAGAAGAGAGAAAGAGTAATAATAGGCATGTTCAGAGACATGAATCAAGCCCAACTAATCATATCAATCTCACACCCAGTAACTAACAGTCTAGCAGCAACCAATTTCATAATTAACCGTAACAGGGAATAATTCTACCAGTAAATAGAAAGAGTCTACTTACAGTCCCTCGGCCGCCCATACAACCAAGGAACACAAACAAGTGAAAACAAATCCTCCGGCATCCCATACTACCGGAGCGTACAATCAGCAAACAACAAACAAGGGTGGAACCTCGAACCATGAATGATATGATGCATGAAGATCTCAAGTGCCATGGTATCTCTGTATGTACCTCCTCCGGCGCCGATCCAGCCTAGCAGGTAGGTTCCATGGAAGGACACTGCCCGTATACCTCTACTCCGCCGTATACCCCTCCTCCGGCACAAGCAGCCCGTAGCCCCTGGCCCGGATAGCAAGGTCCATGGAGGTCCCAGACCCCATACTAAAACTCAGTATCAGAACATATCGTCCGGAAGCAAGTCCGGTATCAGGATAGAGACCCAGTCTCGAATATGCAATGCCCAGACCCTGTCTAGGACTAAAGTAATAGGAAGATGTCTCAAAAACCCCTCCAAGGGTGCCCGGGAATAACCGGGTCTAAACAGTAAAAAGCAATCTCAGGTGCTCGGTCCGACCGAGGCTAAAAATCATCTCAAGTAACAAGAAAACTCAACTAGCACCCCGGCCCTGCCGAGTCTAGCGATAATCGTAAAACTGATGATTTTAAACATAATTTTACTTTCTTGCCCAGAAATATACACAAGTTAAATCAAACCATTTCCAAATTATTTCCATCAAAAATGGGCCCCCCCGGGCCATGCAAGGTTTAGAAAATCGGTTTCCGTAGGCCCGAAGCCAAACCATAGTAAAACATGGATAAAACCTCTTTATATGCATGGAAATGGTATGATCACTCACAATAGCTGCCCAGCAGCTCACAATCAACCTATCGACCCTGCACAGGCCCACAGCTACTCAGCAAGCATAACCAGCCTAGAAGGATAATTCTATGCCTGGGACTCGCGGACATTCCCAAAATCCCACCTTCTATGTTCCAGAGTCAACAAGGCCTCACAGGACCACAAGGGTAAATAAAATATA